>CM034156.1:609230657-609720628 GCA_019776745.2 Taxus chinensis
TTCTCCATCATGGTGTATTTTATCTCATGATTCTTCAGGATATAGTTCATGAAGGCAATTGGTAGCTCATGTTTATCGGAGTCTTCTTGGGTTAAGACAGCAGCCAGGGTATTATCTATAGCATAGCAATAGATGATGAAATCTTTGCTGAAATCGGGACAGGCCAAAACTGGAGTTTTAGCTATAGCTTTCTTGATACCCTCAAAGGATTCCTTTCCTTCAGAAGACCAACCAAATGTTTGCTTCCCTTTCATCATCTGAGAAATATTCAAAGTTAATTCAGCAAAATCAGGGATGAATCTTCTTAAAAAATTGATTTTATCGAAGAAGGAGTGCACGCCCTTTTTACTGGTTGGGAGAGGAATTTGCTGGATGGCTTGAACTCGTTCAGGATCAATCTTAATACCATCCTTGGAAACAATGTGCCCTAATAAATTTCCCTCAGTGACACAAAAGACAAATTTTTTAGGGTTCAGAGAGATTCCATGCTCTCTGCATCTCAGCAGAACTGTCTCCAGGTGATCAAAATGATCCGCTCTTGTCTTGGAAAACACTGTCAGGTCATCAAGGTATATGACAATACACTTCCCTTTCAAGCTTCCAAAAGCCAGATCCATAGCTCTCTGGAAAGTGGCACCAGCATTAATAAGCCCAAAAGGCATTCTCTTGTAAGCAAAGGTGCCCCAAGGAGTAGTGAAAGCTATTTTATGTTGATCTACAGTATCAACCTCTACCTGATTGTATCCAGAAAATCCATCAAGCATAGATAACATTTCAGATCCTGTTACTGCTTGCAATATTTGATCCATCATAGGCAAAGGGTAATTATCTTTTAGAGAAGCCTGATTCAGGTTCCTGAAATCAACACAGATGTGGATCTCACCATTCTTCTTTCTGACAGGCACAATATTTGCAATCCACGTTGAATGGTGAATAGGAAAGATAATTTTAGCTTTCAACAACTTCTGTATCTCCTGAAAGATGGTGTCAGCTATTTTGGGGTTGTACTGCCTTTGTTTCTACTTGAAAGGCTTAATTCCTGGTTTGAGAGGAATCGAGTGCTGCATATCTTTTGGATTGAAGGCTTTCAGATCTTCATAAGAATATGCAAGAACGTCCTTATACCTTCTTAGGAGATAAATTGCTTTTCTCCTCTCATCTGCCGTACAACATTTTCCAATATTTACTAGCTTAGGGTCATTAGAACTCCCAATATCAATCTTATCATACTCAGCTGATTGCTGAGGTCCGGTAGAAGCTTTAGATTTCACATACCTGTCATGCTTATCAAATAGTTCCTCCAAACTCACCAACCCTTTAGGAATCTTGTTTTCTTTGAGATTGATGCATCCATCTTGATCTGTTTCTTATCCTTGGGTGATGGCTTGGTCAGAGGACACACTCTCACGAGGCAAGTTGTCACTTCCCTCAAAATACAGTTGTTCAAAATTACCCTTGAGTTCCAGGAAGGAAAGCAAATGCTGGTCATCATTGAAAACTTGCCAGTTATTGGTATTGTCCGGTACACTAGGCCGGTGGACCATTTCAATAGTGAACTTATCCTGAGAGAATTCAGGATGGGCAATCAGTAGTGACCCTGAGACAGCCAGTGAATCAGCCCTGCTGTTCTTTTCTCTAGGTATTGCTTCAATAAAGAAAGCATCAAGGAATTCAATGGAATCCCAAACCTGATTCCGGTAATGCTTCAGCCTCCCATTTTTTACCTGAAAGAGGTTTCTGACCTGCTTCACAATCAACTCTGCATCACCACGAGCCAGAAGGTTCTTCACACCTCGTTCTTTGGCCACTTGTAGTCCAAGAATGAGAGTCTCATACTCTGCTGTATTATTAGTGTTTTCAAACTGCAACTTAAATGAAAAAGGATGTAGGCATCCTTCAGGTGACACTAGTAGGACACCAGCTCCTGAACCAGCTGAGGAACAACTCCCATCAAATTCTAAAATCCAAACACCATTGGGATCTTTAGGTGCTACTTTGGAGGGTTGGATTTCATCAGGGGACAGAATCATGTAATTATCATGACCCATATCCTCATAGAGTATTTGTGCTCTAGGATCATCCGTTTTCTGCACAATATACTTAGACTGCTTCTCAGGTAGTAACTTCTTCATGTGTCCATTGACAGGTATGAGTGCATGTGACCAATCCATTTGAATCTCCCCGCCCACATCTTTACAGAAGTTTCTACTTAGCAAAATTCCATAAGAAGGAGGAATGTCTGCTATTAGGATGGTAGCCAAGACTTTCTTTTCAGGAAAAGCAGCAAAGGCCACTTGTGCATCTTTAATCCTTTTAACCAAAGGCACTTCCTTACTCTCCATGGAGTAGCAAGATCCATAAGTACGAGTGAGGGTCAAGCCTAAAGCATGAGCTACTTTAGCAGGCATCACATTATCTGAGGCTCCAGAATCTGTGACACAATTACTGAGCCTATGGCCAGCTATGAGAAGTGTTACATAAAATGGTTTAATTTTGTCACCAGGGGAGGTGACAACAGCTACCAAACTTGGCTGTGGTGCAGAAGGAGGAGTAGGTAAAAGGCCTTTAGAGGTGGTCTTAGAGTTGGAATTTACAAATTGAATCATCTTGGCAAAAGCTTTGGGATGGGTTTGATAGTACTCAGCTTCTAAGATTTGGACCTTGGTCTTTTTCAGGTGATCAACAATATCAAAGGATCCAGAGGTGGATGGGCCATCATCATTTGAAATTCTAGGCTTATCAACTTTAGGAGAAAAAAAAGAAGCAACTTTGGTAATTGGATTGATAGGACTCACCTTCTGTGTAGACGAAGTAGGGATAGGGGATCCTCTTCTTGCAATTACAGGGATAGTTGCCGACTGCTCCTTGGATTTCTTAGGTGGCTGGGTCACCTTCTCACTCTGCTTCATCTGTTCTCGATTCATGACAGCAAAAGATTCGCCGTTCATGTTTGCTACCACTTCATCATAATCATCAATGCCCTCAGTGGTGAAGAAATTAACCCGAGATCCCTCAAGTTCCTCTGCTTCATCATCAAATTCCTCCACAAACTCCTCGCAAGCTTCATCATCATCTGGCTCTTCAACTTCACAGGTTGCGTTCACAGGAACCTTAACAGGAGGTCCTTCAAGTGCTAGTCTTTTGTGAGGAGCAGGCAAACGATTTCTGGGCTGAAAATTTCTTCTTGGAACATCTGCATACGGGGCATGCTGAGCGAACTGTTTCTTTATAGCGACAAGATCATTTGCGAGTTTCTGGACTAACAGATTAGTACTAGGTCTAGGGGTGGAAGAGGAAGAAGCAGTGGACTTAGATTTGGGAGGGTCTCTTCTCAACTTCCCTGACATGATCAAGTCATCTTCGATACTAACAGCCAGTTCTTGATCCAGAGCTAGTGTTCCGAGATTAGCCCTTCTTAGTGCATAACTAACTTTGGGTGATTGAGCATTTAGGAAGAAACACTTTTGAATTTGGTCGACAGGTCGGGTAGGCGTTGGAATTTTATTTACCAACCTGTTGAACCAGGCCACAAATTCCCTCATGGGCTCTTGTGAATCTTTCTTTATCTGAGAGACCTGGGCAAGCAAGGCATGCACATCTTTTTCCGGCTTGAAACGGTTCTCGAACTGAGTTCTCATTGTGTCCCAGTCGGTTATAGCACCGGCCGGAAGGCGGAAGGTGGTAGAACCAATCAATAGCATTATCTTGTAACTTCTCAACGAATAGACTTTATGGAGACGTCTTCATGTTCGACTCCCAGAACTCCACATGCCCCAATTGAGGCTGCGATGTGTTCATCAGGAATGCACTTTTCCATCGCCTTGAACTTAGGGAAGTTTCTTCCAGTTACCTCTGGGTAACTCATGTAAAGGCTGAGTGAGGGCTAGGGGCCCGACGATGACCCCATGGTAATAGTGCCACCATTCTTGGAAAAATGGCTTGGAGAGGGATTGCAACACCAGTAATAATCAAAAGCTTGAAGATTAGGCTAGCTGGCTCTGAAGAAAAAACCACCCGTGGGAATTCTTTCTTGAACAGTGGAGTGCTTGTTGAACGATTTCCGTCTATTTGTTGAAGGGAAAAGGAAAACCCTGCTGCTCCAAAAGCTGAAACTGAGAATCTTCAACACCAGGGCCCTCTCCCTCGAGTAAAACGCGGGTCGCCAGATCAAAGGATGATCGAAAAATTACAGAACTGGAATGTGATTTTCCCCCATCGGAGTCAAAAACTGGGTTGGTCGTTCAAATAGGACTTTTTAAGAAGAGCAACAGTCAGGGGACAAGAAGTCCATCCTCTCTTTAATGGGAGAGGTTCCCTTATTCAGAAACGAACCTATTTAAACAAATGTACAAGACATGATTTGTTGGTTAAACTTGGATATTACAAAAGTGTTGTTTTCAATGAGGATGTTCAAGTACAAAAGGACAGAGAATGAGAAAACGAGAATGAGTAAAGAAAGGCAACATGCAGTAATTAGAGAGAATCAGAGTAATTCATTATGTATGCGAATTACAGTGAATCGAAACAAGTTTCTTTTGCATCGTATGAAGATAAGATGAAACTTAAAGACACAAAGTTCTGTAAATAACACCCTTCAGATTCATTAATCAAGGACAACAAGTTCCTCTTTGGTTATACAAGATCACTGTGCTTACAAAATTTTGAGAAAGTAGGCTTCATATGCACCAGTGAGACTAACAAATCATTAACAAATGATCTTCACAAACATTAAACGAAAGCTTCAGAGATAATGGAGATTAGATAGACAAAGAATGGAAATCCCTTTTGTATTGATTTCTTTGTAATCTATTTACACTTTCAGAAAATATGCCAAGTTCTTCCTCCTCCAGAATGGCGTTAAAGAAGGCCATTTATATAGCTTACAAATCAGTTACTCTTCGTAAACCGCTTCTTGAACCAAGAATAGTCCAAGGACCGGCCAATCGCAATACCTTAAACTTCTTACAAAGGAACGGAAAAAATAAAGGGAAGAAGAGAAAAGAACAAGGAGAAGAGAGACAGCATAAACAGGTGGCTAGTCACTAAAAGATGGACCCACTGACTTCAGAATCCGATGCCTGAATTTCTTTAATGCCTCAGCTATATCTAAGTAGTCTCTGTGTAGACACCAAATTTTTGTCTTATGACCCCTTGTGACCCGCATCTCATCTCGCAATATAACCTCATCACCTAAATCTTATACAATTATTTATTAATTACCTTGTAATGAATAAATCCACATCACCTTACCTGCCACCTTCATTTTGCCACTTCATCATGACCTAGCCCTAACCCTAAACTAACCTAATTAAGACCTCATAACTTGGCCCACACCTACACCCATAACTAATGACCCCCTTTCTCGCACCCAAAATTGACCTTCTAGTCATTTGACCAAGCCCGCAACTGATCTCTCAGGAGAAAATCAGGGAAGGTGGGCTGATTTTACTAAAAATAGCCTACTTTTTCCTTACCGATGCAGGTTCCTACTCGACCACCATTGGTTACGTAACTGCCATCGGTTCTCTGTAAATGGCCTCCCCAAACCAAAAACAAGGGATCGAAATCTCATTTTTGGATCAAGTGAAAAGGATTCTTGGAATCAAGAGAAGATCATTGGGAGGCGATCGACAAAGTCCAGATCTTTACTTGACCGAGCAGAGACAAGTGAAGAGACAAGGAGAGTTAGCAGCAAGGGAGAGCAAGCCCAGGACTGCAACTGGATACCAAAGCCCTGTGATACTCAGCTGATTTGATCTGCTGTGTGCCAGACCATCCTACCTCAGTTCTGCCTTTGCCATCAGAGCTCTTGGACTTGCATCTCCGCGAATAACCAGTAAGTCACATCTTGCATGTCTTCTGTTAATAACATTTCTTATGACCTTTTGAATCATAAGTCCTCATAAATCCATTTCTTGAATCCACTACCCAGCGTGCCATTGCATCTAACTGTCATTCATCTACCTCTCATCGCCCTATTTCCTAATATTACCTATATACAGCCCTACAAATAACACAACTACCAAACAACACCACCACCCCACAAAACAACCTAACCTGTCAGATCTTAGACTCTACCGATATCGGTCCATCAGTAACCGCAATCGGTTATCAGTAACCTGCATTGATTATACTGACTATAACCAATAACCAGCCTTTCCCCTACCCAATTCAACAAAGTAATTTAATTGATATCTTATAGTTTTTTTTGTGTTAATTCATATTAGCAGGGGAACTGACCACATTCAAAAGGAAGTTTTATATTTCCTGGGCCCAAGGTAGTTTCCTCATTTATTGTCTAATTAAAATCTTGTAGTCTTGTGTTCTTATTTGCAGGTAGTCCTTCCAAGACAAAAAGGATTTCTTCGTAGTCAACCTGATCTTTCTCTACGGTATGCGCACGTCATCTTGACATTCTACAGGTATTCCTCCTAGCCCCAACCCTTATCTGTTTCTAAAAGGAACGAAACATTCCGAGTGAAACATTTTGGCACACCCCGGTGGGACCCATTTTGGGTTTCTGTTTCTCTTGCTTATTTTCATTTTAGGAAGCATACCTGTTGTTGCTGCTTTTGTTATATATTTCATAAAGAATTTGTCTTGCTTTCCTAGTTTCGCATTAGTAAAGGTAATCTCTCTGGCTTCATCAAACATAATTTTCGATTTGGGTTTAAAACACGTGCATTGCGTTCCTGCTTGTTGTTTTTTTTAATTCTAGTGAACGTAGATTAAGTAACAGGTCGTATACGTGGGGGGTGATATCCACGATATTGATAGGAAATTAATCTTACATTCACTACACAACACATACCGAATCACTTCATAATTAACACAACAGCTCAAACATCCCCCCTTTTTCCGCGGTATTCCTCCACCCGATTGAGGTAACCTTATAAGCCAAAACAACTTGACATTTCCCCTAAGTCTCTTGTTTAGGATTCTGACATCATTCTGCGTCTAAAGGCATAAGACTATGATAATTAAAATTAACCCTAGGGTTAATCTCTGGATTTACGTGTGCATCTTGCTTGTTTTTAGTTCTGTTTTCTTTCTCATACTCTGTCTTCTGTGATCAATAGTTGGACAAGTATACTAAACATTGTTAAAAATCAAATTACCATCCTTGTTTATATCTTATTAGCCAAGACTTCTTACATCGACATCGGTTACCTGACCGATGTTGGCTATAGTGTAACCGACATCGGTTACTAGACCGATATCAGTTACTGTCTTCTACAACCCCTGACAAACCAGTAACCTGCCAATTTCACTATTCTAAGGCTGTTTCTATTCCTAGATAGATTGAAACCTTACTGTGAACTCTTGTCCATGGTTGTTATCACTCGAAAGCAAGCCACTGCCATGGTTTCACATGCTTGCTCTATTTCTTTTCCTGAATCACCCCCTTCACATTCTGTGGGGAATCCTACGGATACTAGCGAGGTTCCTAAAATTCCTGTGGGAGATAAGGACTTTGCCAAGTTTCTAGATGCTAATTCTAGCGCTGTACAATACTATTTGTCTCATGCCCCTGACCGTACGCCTGATGGTCAGCTCCTTGTTGGCATGCCTATTAGTATAGCTGCTCATTTAGCGCCCACTCCGCCTGATAATACCACCTTGCTTCCTACACCTTTAGCCCCATCTCCCAATCCGACAGCTTCAGAGATTCATACGACTCAGATTGGATTTCCTTTGGCTAATCTTGGACCCCACATATCATTACCCACCGACTGCCCCTACCTCATCTCTCTTACAGACTGCTCCGTTCATGACTTGCTCTCTGCCACCTATCCACACGAGCTTTCCTTCTCAAGCTCCGCCTACCTTTTCATTCCCATACACGTATCCAGTGACCTCAACATCCTATATGGGACATCCCTATTCGGTTGCCTCAACATATTCATCCTCCATACCTTATCAACACTTAACCCCACCATTGTCCAGCAGAGGCCCTTGGCCCAATTTGCCTCCGTTTACCACAACCGCACCATCATCTCATCCAACCACAGATTTCATCAAACAAATGATGGACAAAATGCAAAACCTGGAGGCTTCTGTTTCAGGAAGTCGTAGCACCTTGACATACAAGCAAGTTTGTTGGGAGCCCATTCACCCTTATGTCCCCCTTCACTCATATCCTCCTCAATGGGAGTTGCCGAAATTTACTCGTTTTAATAGTAAAGAGGATCCTCAACAACACTTGCGATCATTTAGACATGCTTGTTATTTGATTTCTCATGATGATGCCTTGTTACTCCACACCTTTCCCATGTCCTTATCAGGACCTACCTTGGAGTGGTATAGTGCTTTAACCCAGCACTCAATCTTCTCTTTTAACCAACTAGCCCGATATTTCTTGGATCATTTCTCCATTAACATTGCCAAGAAAGTATCTATCACCGACCTCTATGCCATCCGACAATTTGAAGATGAATCTATCATAGATTTCGTTAGACGATGGCGGGGCCTTATCAACCAGCTTACGTATGCCTTGCCGCAAACCAAACTTATCGAACTGTTTACACGGGCCCTGCGCTAAGAACATCTCCCCTACCCTCCAAATTCAAACTTTCCGTACATTCGATGAAGCCTTTACTATGGCTCGGAAAACTAGAGATTCGAGCCTTAGAGGAAGAGAAATTGCGGTTGCGTAACAAAAACCCCCAATTTCTGAACTCTTGATTCTACCAATAAGCCAAATACCACCACTCCTCACACGTCCACTTCTTCTAAATCAAAAGGAGCTGTCCATGCAGTGATGGTTAAATCTCAAACACCATCTAATACCCCACCAAAAACCACCTATAAGTACAAAGCCGAGCCCATCAATTACACTCCCTTAGGAGAAACCTATGGCGTCATCTTGGAAAAAATTGCTCAAAGCCGGAGCTATCACTTTGCCTCCTATTAAACCTCACTCTGGGTTTGACTCCACCCGCGCTATGCCTTCCTGGTAAAAAGAAAATGACTTTTGTAACTTCCACCGCGTAAAAGGACATAGTCATGAAAACTGCAAGATGTTGAAAAACATAGTGCAAGAAATGGTTGACGCAAGGGATATAACCCCTCGATAATCCTAATGCCCCTGCCAACCGAAATTTGAAAATCTTTCAACAAACCATTCCCGAATCACTCTCCCAACAGCAACACAAACCAAGATATCTTAGCCGAGGAGAGTGTTCATGAGATCCATGTAGTCTTCGATACCCAGCCCAAAGCCTCTATTGAGAAAATTTTGAATCAAGCCTCTTCGCTAACACAGGAGCTTGAACCTCCTTTACCACCATCGAGCCAAAGCGAAATCATTCCTTTCCCCATAAAGGAGTTAACTTCCCCCAGAATTCTCTTCCCATCGATGAGCCTTCTTATACCACATCCCTACAAGACTGCGAACGGATGTTATCTAATCTATCTATTTCCCAAACTTCTCCTTCTACCACTCTTACCGCACAAGAGGAGGGTACGCCACTCCTTTTGACATCCTTAGACGAGAAATCCCTTGCACCGACATCACCAAATTCTTTAACCATGAAGAATCCTCTCAAACATGCCCTCTTACCTATTAGTTCTTCATCGCCTAAATCTTTTCAACGACCAGTCAACCTCTTAACATCTATTGATACAGTGTCACATCTACCCCCCTGTATCACACCCACAGTGGACTGGAATCACAACCCACCTTTCTTCTGTACCAAATTTACAATTCAAACTTGAAGACTGTCATTCTCCAAAAGATAGATGAATCCTATGGGAACGTTTGAGTACTCCCTTATTCTACTCAAATGCAGATGACCGATCCCGACACCTCTACCATATATCCTAAGTGTTTACAGAAACTCAAAATACCTATGTCCTCACTCTTCACCCCCTCTCATCTATACCAAGTATGACCCATCCACCTTATATCCACCTAACCAAACCTTCTCCTACACTAGGGACCTCACCAATACCTAGTTTAACACACCCGCCTAAGCGGTTAGATTTATCCAAAAATAAAGCCGTCCACTGCCACCATTAAGAGATAGACTCAATATCCTCAACCCGTGCCTCTATCACAATCTAAAACCATCATTGTCACGCCTACCTTCCATATTGGGACCTCATCCTTCCACCTTGCATCAATATATCATACCTCCTGCGTTTTATTCAAAACGACCTATGCCTTCTACACCTATACAGAGATCGCAGGGTATAACAACACATACGTCACTCCGCGTATCCTGTCCACCTATCAACCCTAAACAAATTCCATCATCAAAAGATTTTTTTTCGGTCACTCCTATTTTCCCCGTGGTTGTTTTCTGATACCACACCATCTGTGGCCTCATCATCCAATATAGCTTCTGCACCAAAGAAACCACGTTTAGTGAAAAACACGTATCAACACCCCTCGGCTAAACCACCACCCATACGAACCAACCCACGCCCAAACATTACCAAAACCCATGCATCAATACCCCCTCATCCTCTTCTGATTTTGACCCACTCAAAGGATCTCTTACGCCAAAATCCTTGCTATGTTAGTAGAGAATGCGACCATTTCCCTACCCCCACTTAGACCTTATGACCCGTCTAAACCTCGACCTATAGGTTATGATGAGTCTAAGATCTGCGCTTATCACCGCACACCAGGACATGATGTGGAGGGATGCAAAGCTTTAAAAACCATCCTTCGTCAGTCACCCTCTCCCAGATAGAAAGGTTAAGAAAGACAACTTACGAAGGGAGAGACCTTTAGTTTCCATTCCCTCTCCTATACCATCTGTCCCCCGCCGCCTCACCAAGATCTATCATTATTACAACCCCACCTCTTGAAGACCATGAGTTATCCCAACCATCTTCCTCATCTCAGGTCTACGAGATTAATATGATTAGTGTCGCTACTCGAGGGCAGAAAAACAATGGGAAAGCAAAAGAAAACACACCTGCGGCATCTCTTTCTCCGTCAAACATCCCGATTGCACCACCACCTAAAGTGGTCATTCGCGGACCCGCTTATCCCGTCTCTAATGGCATTGCCCACCGAAATATGATTAAACAGCTTCACCAATCACCCGTAAAAATGACACTGTATGATCTCATTCAGACTTTTGAATCGCATCGACAAGCTCTTGTTGAGATCCTTCAAGGGATAGAGGTTTTACCTAATGAAACCCTGCCTGTCGCCTCCATTCTAACACCCAATCACGTTGCCTCTCTCACTAAACAGCCCACTACTCCAATCACTTCTGTCTCTATACCACAAGCTGCTGCAGTCATTTTCTCTGAAGATGAAATTGTTGACTTTGGTACAAAAGACCCTGACCCTGCCCTTTTCATTTCCGCTTACGTCCGAGACATTCGAGTACGTCGGGTTATGATTGACGGGGGTGCTAGCCTAAACATCATCTCTTCAAAAGCCTTCCAACAAATGAATATCCCTTCTAGTTGCATGTGTGCCAACCCCATCATGTTGCGGTCATTCAATGACGCTATTACTTCTACCTTAGGCACCGTGATCCTCAACATTCGGGTAGGACCACGTACTTTACCCGAACTCTTCTATGTCTTGGAGGGAGAGTTCCAATATAATATATTGCTGGGTCGTCCTTGGATCCGAGCCATGGGATGCGTTCCCTCAACATTACATAGATGCATAAACTTTGAGTACGAGGGAAGTCCTACACCGTAAAAGCTGACCCTCCCCCCTTTAAAACCTGCAATATGTTATACCGCCCTAACGATGTGCTTATACCAATCAAGACACCTATACATTCAACCCAACCATCCTCTTCAAATGTACCTCAACCATCCACCTCAACCGCGCCTACGCCTTCAACTGATGAAACCACCATTGCAAAAACCACTTCCCTTCCCAAAGCTAACATTCCAACCTCCAACCCCTTAGTAGATGTTTTTCAGCGCCTTACACTAGGGGAGTACCGCCTATATAACGTTAGTTCTTTCCCTACCCTGCAGGAGTACGGACAATTACATGCACATCCCACCTACGACCGTCGCGTGGGGGAGGGTAATCTCTTACGGACCACCCCATTACCGCACTAAACCTAACGTATGGGGGTGTGACGCATCCTCCATTACCCCTGAACCTCCTCTTGGTGTGGTTCCCTTCCAATCCGATTTTCAATACTTGACAAATCGTCGTTTCGCCCTCACCTTCTTGACTCGCTGTGCGTGGAAAGGCTTTGGTTTTGGCCTTTACAAACAAGGCCAACATACACTCATTCCCGTGACTACCTGTAAACATAATGATCACAGTGGTCTCGGTTTTCCCAAAACACCTACATAGGAGACACCTCCTGTCAACTGTATATTGGAAGAAGAAGACGTCGCCCCTACCAAACCATCATCACCCACTTTGCCATCATCACCCACAGAATCTATAGACCCTGAATCCATCCCTCCTAACTTTTTTTTTTCATAAATGCTATCTTCATAGGTCCTCTCACTTATCAACGTGATAATGACGACCCATCTTCTCTTCCCTTTCTGTATCCAGACATGATCGAAGAGGATTCGCCTTTGATTAATGTTGTTGAATGCCAGGATGACGACTCCATCCTCACTTACCTTGGCGCGGATGATTTTTATATTCAACGAGCCTTACCATCTAAAACCCAAACCATGCTGAATGAATCTACCATAGAAATCAACATCCACACGAAGGAGGATCCTCACATTGTGAAGATTGGACAATCCCTTAACACATCAGAACAAGCCGCCTTTACTACCTTTCTCCGTGCTCGCAAGCAAGCTTTCGCTTGGTCCTACGCTGACATGCCAGGAATTGATCCTGACATTGCTGTCCATAACATCACCCTGAAACCTAATTCCAAGCCAATTAAACAGAAATTGAGAAAAATGTATCCACGCATTGCTCTCTTGGTCAAAGAGGAGCTCCAACGACTCCTTTCTGTTTCCTTCATCCTGCCTATCGACTACCCTCAATTGATTTCTAACATCGTACCTGTCACTAAAGCGATAGGGGGACTTCAGATATGCACGGATTTCCGAGATCTTAATCTCACTTGCCCCAAGGATGACTTCCCCTTACCTAGCATTGACCAACTTATTGATCTAACTACAGGTCATGAGATGCTCTCTCTCATGGATGGCTTTTCAGGATACAACCAAATTTTGGTTGCCCCTGCCGATCAACATAAAACTGCCTTCATAACTCCTTGGGGAACCTTCTGTTATCATGTCATGCCATTTGGCCTTAAGAATGCTGGTGCTACCTATCAGCGGGCTATGACCTACATTTTTCATGACATTATGCACACTATCCTTGAAGATTATGTCGACGATCTTCTCGGCAAGTCTAAACATCGTAGTGAACATCTCGATGTTTTAACCATTATTTTTGATCGCCTGTTACAATATTCTGTCTGCCTTCAACCAAAGAAATGTGTCTTTGGTGTTCTTTCGGGAAAACTTCTTGGCTTTATCGTCTCTTTGCGTGGCATTGAGGTCGATCCATCTAAAGTCAAAGCTATCCTAGAAATGCCCCCACCCAAAATCTCAAACAATTGCGTAGTTTACAAGGTAAGCTCCAATCTATCTGACGTTTCATCTCCCAACTTTCGGATCGATGTCAACCTTTCCATCACCTCCTTAAAAAGGATATTGCATTCCAATGGAGCGAAGAATGTCACCAAGCCTTTGAAGCTCTCAAATCCTATCTCTTGCAGCCACCCGTGCTTATCCCACCCCAAGACGACTGCCCTTTCTACCTTTACCTTTCCGCCACCAACCACGCTGTAGGAGCCATGCTTGCACATCATGACTCTGAGAATCGCGAACAAGCCGTTTATTATATAAGTCGTACTTTGGTGGACTATGAGACTAGGTACACACATATAGAAAAGTTATGCCTAGCCCTATCATTCGTGGCCACCAAACTCCGACACTACCTTCTAAATCACAAGACTTTCGTCATCACCAATACAGACCCCATCCATTACATGTATGCCAAACCTCATCTGAACCAACGCATTGCCAGATGGCTCATGCTTCTCGCCGACCTCGACCTTGAGTTTTTCCACCAGAAATCAATCAAAGGACAAACCATCACAGACCAACTTGCGGAAGCTCCTTTACCTGGGGAACAATTTACCAATTTCACATTTCCCGACGAACTCATCGCTACTCTTTCCCTCACGGAGGAGTCGTACCCAATGACCCTCTTCTTCGATGGCTCCAATTCCCTCGCGGCGGAGGGCTGGCGTTGTTTCGTATTCCGTTGTTCTCATTCCTGTCGCTCGACGCTGAACCTATACTGCCTCTTTCATTCCGGCGTTGATTTCCAGAGGTGCTTGCACTAAATAATACAAGCGGAATACGAGGCCCTTGTTCTGGGTCTCCAAGTTGCGTTACACTTAGCATCAAATCTTCAACATTTTTTGCGACTCCTCAATTGGTAGGGACTCAATCAGTTATGGGCGTCTACCAATGCAAAAATGAGGAACTTCAAAAATACAAACACTTACGTGGATTCACTTATAGCCCTAGCCTTATTACTCACTACTTCTATACAAACCATTCCACGCTCCACTAACAAATTTGTGGACACTATGGCTTTTGCTTAGCCTCGCAAATTCCACGAGCAAGCCAGCACAAAACTGACTCTGAATTATTCGTCGTGGTCCAAAAACTTTTTGTCCCATCTTATTGCAATCCCGGTAGTTTGTACGATAAATACTGTGTCGTACAACTAGTTCGCAGGATACTGGTACCACCAATTCATGACTACCTTACAATCTCTGTCCTCCCACCGCTGACCTACTACTAGTAACGGCAAACGTGCTTTTCTTAAAAGTGTTTCGCGTTATGTTGTCATGGGGGGGACTCCTCTATAAACGTGGCTTTGATGGGGCATCCTCCTTCGCTCTGTCTAACTGGCGCGGCGAGGCCACTCATACCATCCAACAGGTCCATGACGGTATTTGTGGTGGACATTTTAGCGGCCTTGCCATGGCCAAACGAATCCTTCACCTTGGGTTATTATTGGCCTACTCTCAATAACGACTAATATGAATATGTTAAGCATTGTGTTATAGTGTCAGCAACATGCCAACCTTTCAACATACTCCTAGCCACCCGCTCCAGGTCGCTCGAGATTATTTGGCCCTTTCTCACAATGGGGTTTTACAGACCTTATTGGTGAGATTCACCCGACCTCTTCACAACGTCACCGTTGGAATAATCACAGCGACCGAATATTACACAAAATGGGGTGGAGGCTATTCCACTCATTTCAATCAAAAAAGAAAAAATTGTCGAATTCATTAAACCATCACATTATCTGTCGTTTTGGTGTTCCTCATCGGCCTAATAACAGATAATGGTAAATCTTTCAAAAACAAACGTTGTTGCAAGACCTTGTGCGACAACTTTGGTATCAAACTTAGCTCTCATCACCTTACTATCCACAGCCAATGGGCTCAGTCTGAGTCCTCTAATAAAACACTAACCAAAATCCTCATGAAAGTTGTCAATGAATCCGGAAGAAGAAATTGGCACGATCACATCCCTTTGCCCTTTGGGCTTATCGCACTAGCATATTCGTACCTCCACTAATGCCACACCTTTTTTCTTTGGTATACGGTACCGAGGCGGTTTGCCTCTCTCGAAATACAAATACCCTCCCTTAGAATATTCTCTTCAGGATATATTCTCACCAACGATGATTTCCGCCAAGAGCGGTTAGCCCATTAGAGCTTCTTGACGAACGTCGTCTTACAGCTCTTGATCACCTTCCAAATCTATCAAAAACGCATTAAATGTGCTTATGATAAGGAACTTCATGAGCGTACCTTTAAGGTTGGTGATCTTGTCCTCAAAGAGAATCAACATGTAACCAACTAGAAAAGAGCAACGTGGAAAATTTGCTCCCAATTGGATTGGGCCTTATATAATCACTTCACACCCTGGATCTGTGGTACTTATCGTTTAGCTTCGCTTAATGGTAAACCTGAGCCTGAGCCCCTTAATGCCTTGCATCTTCGACCATTCTATTGTTGAAATTAGTGTTATATCACTTCTTATATCCCTACTGCTCATCCCTTGAGCTCCCATACACCACCACATGCACTTGTTTTCCTACATCTCGAAATAAAATCAAGCTCACCTCTCACCTCCCCTTAACGATGCCTTCCCCTTTTTAGTCTAGTCCATGACTTCAACGTATTAAAATAAGCCGTATTCTTATGGGATTTTCTTGAGTCAAACTTCCTACAAACCTAGATGCTTCACGTCACAAAAGGACATCTAGTTATCTATAGACTGCTCCCTCGAAGGACAGCTATATGCCAAAAAACTATTGATGCTATTATATATAGACTGCTCCCCGAAGGACAGCTATGCATTTAAAATCATATCTGCTACTATAAATAGACTGCTCCCTCGAAGGACAGCTATACACAGTCAGCCTTTATCAGAAGCTTCTCGCATTGATCAGCTTCGTGAAGACCTCAAGAATAAAACAATCAATATCCCTTGTAGACTTCCCGCATCGATCAGTCTACATTCAATAAAATAAAAGCCTCATTCAAAATAGAATTTTGAGTCATGGACTTGTCTATTTAGGGTAGGTTCTCTTCCGCCAGAACACTCACTTTTGTAATAAGTTCTCCGTACCTCAGCTATATCATCCACCTCACCTCACCATTTGTTTCAACTCAAGGGACGTAACGTACCACCTGATAGGTTGTGATCACACAACTCTTTTTCACCTATTGACTTCTCGTCTATGCACGGGACTTTGGGCTTCAAGCTCGTTCTACGTTGTGTGGTTTGTTTAGCTCTCTTCATCTACGGAGCACTCTTTCCTCTTTGCCTCGCATCTAGGCTTGTGTGTTGATCTTCATCAGGACATGGTTCCCTACCACCTAGGTAGGCTAACTCTCGCTTCCCTTGTACCTTCTACAACATCTCCAATTCGTTACCAACACCATCAACTTACCTTACCAATATTAATATCAATATTTTTGCCAACCAACCAATTGCCTAACTGTACCACATTGCCTAAATTCACTTCTCCCTGGTCCTAAGGGAGAACTACATCAGTCTGAGGCCCCTCCTTGCTTTGTGCAATGGGCTATGTAGGCAAGCACTTCGGAGACATGGTGTCTCCCAAGGTTAGCTCGACCATCCCCTACCATACCTATCATGTGTGGTAAATATAATATTTTGGTGTATTTCTATTTAATCACATTCCTCTTTATCCTTTTTTCAAAACAAAATGAAAACATTCTTATATTCCATAACTCAAATCAACATACATATTCAGTTTTATTTAGATGTTAAACAAATACATCTTCTCTATCATCGACACGCAGGTCAGCAATATCCTTATTTATTCTTATACCTTGATAACATTTACTTAGAGACCCTCACACCTCATCCCAACCAGGTGATGATCATGATCGTCGACGCCTCTCGCCAGGCCTCCCTGTCCTCAAAGGTACCACGGCTATTGGTACCGCCCACCTGATCTGCCAATCTCTCCTGTAACATGTGAATACGCTCTCTCGCATGGAGGTACTAGCCTCTAGTCCCCTCCGCTTGTGTGACTCACAAACATACACAAATATCCGGGGCCACCTTTGCCTGAACACCATTTGCTTCAACCTATTCAGCCCGACCCAAGGGCCTCAACCTACCACTCGGCCCGACCTAAGGCCTCAACCTACCTATTCGGCCCGACTACCAAGCCTCAACCCTACCTATTTGGCCCGACCTAAGGCCTCACCCAACCTTTTGGCCCGACCCCTAAGGCCTCAACCTACCTATTCGGCCCGACCCAAGGCCTCAACCTACACTACCAGGCCTTTCGGCCGACCCAAGGCCTCAACCTACCTTTTGGCCTGACCTAAGGCCACAACCTACCAATTGGCCCGACCCAAGGCCTCAACCTACCAATTGGCCCGACCCAAGGCCTCACCTTCACCCTTCTGGCCCGACCCAAGGCCGCAACCCAACAACTTGGCCCGACCCACGGCCGCACCACTTCCATCCCTTACCCAAATCAACACAATACACTTTTATCCACCCATCGGTAGTTTATGTTCAATCGAGCTCACCTGTTCTTGTTGTTTTTAGGGTTGGAGCATGATTAGGGTCCTTGACTTGATCTATCGACTAAACTTTGCCCAGATCTAGACCGTGACATTTATCTCAACCAAACCAACCAAACCTTTGGTACTGCCGAACATGCCTAAACGTTCCTGTACCTTACCTGTTATATACCCTGGGGCTACTTCCTATGCCTGGATACCAGGATTATATCACCCTTGTTTGGATAAAAACTATCGACCTTTGCCTCTGCACTGCTGGTTTGCTCATCAAATCATGTACCCTAGTCATACTATGGCATTTCAATATGCGTCTGCTTCCTTGAACCTACCCCACCATCTTACATCCCCTCTACCCCATTTACCCGTTATCAACCTATCCCTGATTTCTCGTTCACTCAATCTGTGATAGATTTGAGGGGGATTACCTATACCCTTAACAGGAGTAACCAATCATATTATTGTCCGTGCAGCTTTACAAAACAAGCTACACGACAATAAGGGGCTAATGTAGACACCAAATTTGTGTCTTACGACCCCTTGTGACCCGCATCTCATGGGGTGTAAGAAGGCGCATGTCTTTAAAAAATACAACGAGGATATATTATGTATTGAGGCAGAGGTTGGATGGTGAGGTCCCAATAAGAGGTTGTGTTGATGGTGATGGTTTTAGTTGTGATAGAGGAATAGATTGGACTTGAGGAGATTGGGTTTGTCTCCTAGGTGGATGGACAGCTTTATTTTTGGATAAATCTAAGCGTTTAGGTGGGTGTGTTTAAGCTGGGTATTGGTGAGTCCCAAGCATAGGGGGAGGTTTGGTTAGGTTAATAGAGGTGGATGAGGTATCTGGTAGAGATGAGGGGGGTGAGGATGAGGACATAGGCTTTGAGCTTTTGTAAACACCATTGGGTATATGGTAGAGATGTCTAGATCGATCATTTGCATTTGAGTAGAGCATGGTGTAACTCAAACGCATCCCATAGGACTTGTCTATCTTCTAAGGTGTGACAATCCTCACGTGTGAATAGGAAATTTTGTATGGAAGAGAGGTGGGTTGTGATTCCAGTCCACTGTGGGTGTGATACATGGGGTAAATGAGGCACTATATCAATGGGCGTTAAGAGGTCAACCGGTCACTGAAAAGATTTAGGCGATGAAGAACTAATAGGGTAGGAGGGCATGTTTGAGAGGATCCGTTATGATTAAATAATTGGTGATGTTGGTTCAAGAGGTGTCTCTTCTAAGGATGATAGAAAAAAGTGGCGAGCCTTCCTCTTGTACAGCAAGAGTGGTAGAAAGGATATGTTTGGGAAATAGATAAGTTAGATAACATCCGCTCATAGTCTTGCAGGGATGTGGTGTAAGAAGGCTCATCTGTGAGAAGAGAACTCTGGGCAGTTAATTCCTTTATGGGTAAAGGAATGGTAAGGTTATCATTTTGTCTTGATGGGGGTGAAGGGGGTTCGGATCCCTGCATTAGTGAAGAGGCTCGATTCAGAATTTCCTTGATAGGAGCTTTTGGTTGGGAGTCGAAGACCGCATGGATTTCATGAACACTCTCCTCGACTAAGATATATTGGTTTATGTTACTGTTAGATGAGTGGTTTGGGAATGGTTTGTTGAATATTTCAAATTTTGGTTAGCAGGGATGTTAGGATTATCGAGGGTTATATCCCCTGCATCAACCATTTCCTGCACTATGTTTTTCAACATCTTGGCAGTTTTCGTGACTGTGTCCCTTCCCTTCACACAGTGGAAGTTACAAAAGTCATTTTCTTTGTACCAAGAAGGTATAGCATGGGTGGAATCAAACCCAGAGTGAGGTTTAATAGGAGGTAAGGTGATAGCTCCTGCTTTGAGCAATTTTTCCAAAATGACACCATAAGTTTCTCTCAAGGGAGTGTAATTGATGGGCTCGGCTTTATATTTATAGGTGGTTTTTGGTGGGGTATTAGATGGTGCTTGGGATTTGACCATCACCGCATGTACATCTCCTTTTGATTTTGAAGCAGTCGATGTGTGAGAATTAGTGGTGTTGGGTTTGTTGGTGGAGTCTTGGGTTTGGAAATTAGGGTTTTTGTTGCGCAACTGCAATTTCTCTTCCTCTAAGGCTCGAATCTCTAGTTTTTGAGCCATAGTAAAGGCTTCATCAAAGGTGCGGAAAGTTTGAATTTGGAGGGTAGGAGAAATGTGCTTAGCGCAGGCCCGCGTAAAGAGTTCAATAAGTTCGGCCTGAGGCAAGGCATAAGTAAGTTGGTTGATAAGGCCCAGCCATCGTCCAACGAAATCTACGATAGATTCGTCTTCAAATTGTCGGATGGCATAGAGGTCGGTGATAGATACTTTCTTGGCAATGTTAATGGAGAAATGATCCAAGAAAAATTGGGCTAATTGGTTAAAAGAGAAGATTGAGTGCTGGGTTAAAGCACTGTACCACTCTAAGGCGGGTCCTGATAAGGACATAGGAAAAGTGCGGAGTAGTAAGGCATTGTCATGAGCAATCAAATAGCAGGCATGTCTAAATGATCACAAGTGTTGTTGAGGATCCTCCTTACTATTAAAATGAGTAAATTTTGGTAATTCCCATTGAGGAGGATATGAATGAAGGGGGAAAGAAGGATGAATAGGCTCCCAACAAACTTGCTCGTATGTCAGGGTGCTACGGCTTCCTGAAATAGAAGCCTCCAGATTTTGCATCTTGTCCATCATTTGTTTGATTAAATCAGTGGTTGGATGAGATGATGGTGCGGTTGTCGTAAACGAAGGAGGATTGGGCCAAGGGCCACCACTAGACAATGATGGGGTTAAATGTTGATAAGGTATTGAGGACGAATATTTTGAGGTGACTGAATAGGGATGTCCTATATAAGATGTTGAAGTCACCGGATACGTGTGTGGAAATGAAAAGGTGGGAGGAGCTTGAGAAGGAAAGCTTGTGTGGATAGGTGGTAGAGAGCAAGTTATGAAAGGAGCAATCTGTGAGAGAGAAGAGGTAGGAGCAGTCAGCGGTAATGATATATGGGGCCCTAGATTAACCAAAGGAAAGCCAATCTGTGCCGTATGAACCCCTGAAGCCACTGAGTTGGGAGACGGGGCTAAGGATGAAGAAGGCAAGGTGGAGTTATCAGGTGGGGAAGGAGCTAAGTGAGCAGCTATACTAATAGGCATACCAACAAAGAGTTGACCATCGGGTGTACGGTTAGGGGTATGAAACAAATAGAACTGTACAGCGCTAGGATTAGCATCCAAAAATTTCACAAATTCCTTATCTCCTACAGGGATTTTGGGAACTTCACTGGTGTCCGTAGGATTCCCCATAGGATGTGAAGGGGGTGATTTAGGCAAAGGCACAGAATAGGCATTTGAAACCATGGCTGCAGCTTGCTTCCAAGTGATAACAACCATGGACAAGAGTAGACAACCGGGATTCAATCTATCAGGGACAGAAATAGCCACAAAATGTTAGAATTGGTAGGTTGTTGGTTTTTCGGGAAATGTGAAAGACAGTAATCGATATCGGTCAGGTAACCTATGTCGGTCAGACTGTAGCCGACATCGGTAAGTTAACCGATGTCGGTAGAATAGGACTAGTGTAAGAAGCTATAGGAAGTTACTGATTTGGGGTTAATGATGCTTAGTATACCTACCAAATTGTTCTGAAGTGATTACTGAAACAATGTATGACAGAGAAACAGAACTAAAAACAAGCAAGATGGATAGGCAAATCAAGCGACTAACCCTAGAATTAGTTTTAATTATTGTGGGCTTATGCCTTAGATGCAAGATGATGTCAATCCTAAACAAAATACCTAAGGGAGATGTCAAGTTTGTTCAGGCTTATAAGGTTACCTCAATCAGGCGGAGGAATACCGTAGAAAAAAGAGGGGATGTTTGAGTTGTTGTGTTGATTATGATGTGATTCGGTATGTGTTGTGCAGTGAAAGTAAGATTAATTTCTTGTCAATACTGTGGATATCACCCCCACATGTACGACCTGTTACTTAACCTATGTTTACTAGAATTGAAAACAACAAGCAAGAATGTGATGCACGTTTTTTAAACCCAAATCGAAAATGATATTTAATGAAGCAAAGGAGATGACTTTCACTAATGCAAAGATGTGAAAGCAAGACAAATTATTTTACCAAAATAAAAAAATATCTTGTGAATATTTTAGAAGAAGAAAATAGCAAGTGTGCTCCCTATATGAAAGCATGCAAGAAAGAAAGAAACCCAAGAAGGGTCCCACCGGGCGTGCCAAAATGTTTCACATAGAATGTTTCCGTTCCTAGAATAGAGTTGCTTCTATCCTTTCATTCTCTTGACAAACAAATAAGGGTTAGGGCTAGGAGGAATACCTGTTGAGTGTTGAGAAGGTGTGCGCAAACAGTAGAGAGAGATCATATTGATTGCGAAGAACTCCTTTTTGTCTAGGAAGGACTACCTGCAAGTAAGAATACAAGACCACCAGATTTTAGTTAGACAATAAATGAGGGAACTACCTTGGGTCCAGGAAATATTAGACTTCCTTTCGAAGGTGGTCAGTTCCCCTTTTAATACGAATTAACACAAATGATAATAAAGAAGCTATTACAAAATCACGATTTAGGTACCTCGTTACAAAGCAATAGAGACTAAACTACCAATAATAAAACGTCACGTTGTTTGTTTGGTCGCTGGTCGTTGATACGTTCAGCTCGAGTTACAGGTGTAAACCAGACTAGATCTGAGGTTGTTAGGAGACAAATAGGTGAGAGGAAGGTTTTGGGTATAAGTCACAGTGACCGATGCCGGTCACTGGATAACCGACCGTAGTTAGAGAACTGCTGCCGGTAGGGGATAACTGACACCGGTAGGGTCAGTAATCTAGGTGCTTCTAAATGGAGGTTGGTTGCATGATGATTGTGGGGTTTTTTTAAGACTGGTGGATGGCTAAGGGGAATAGTGCGATGACGGGGAAGACTCAGAGTGCGATAAAACTATCTTCTGGGCAATAGAAGGATGTATGGATGAAGGTTAAGTGTAGGGTGCTGGCAGGTGGTAGATCTAGGAGTGAGCTTATAATTACTATCAATCAAAATGCTCAAGAAATGGTGCTTAGAAACATACAAGACACTACTTACTCGTTCTTGATGAAAATTCAGGCCCAAGGAAGGTGGTGGTGACAATAAGGCTTAGTTGGGATGATCCGGTGTTGGTAAGTGAGCTGATGAAGCTATCCTCAGTCTTTTCCAATGCTTGAATAAGGGGTGGCAACGATCAGTGGCTCAGTTGCAGTCTTCGGCTCGATGCTCTTCTCTGCAACCTCTTCTCTTTTCTTCACTTGTCTCTATCTTGCCAATGAATTTCCAAATCCTTTCAAATGAATTCCAGCTCCTTTGTTTTTGGTTGGGGGTGGTGGCCATTTACAGGGAACCGATGGTGGTTACATGACCGACGACAGTCGAGTAGGAACCGATGTCGGTTAAGTCAAAGTGGGCTATTTTTAGTAAAATAGCCAACTTTCCCTCCTTTTCTCCCGAGGGGATTAGTTGTGGGCTTGGTCAAGTCATTATTAGGTTGGTTTTGGTGTGGGTAAGGAGTAATTAGTCATGGGTGTGGATATAGACCAAGTTATAGGTCTTAATTAGGTTAGTTTAGGGTTAGGTCTAGGTCATGATGAGGTGGCAGGTTTGGAGATGTGGATTTGATTAATTATAAGGTAATTAATAAATAATTGTGCAAGGTTTAGGTGGTGAGGTTAGGTTGCGAAATGAGATGCGGGGCACAGGGTGTCGTAAGACACAAATTTGGTGTCTACATCGGCAATGGAACCAATGATGTAGTCTAGAATTTGCAAGATAACACCCTAGTCATGTTGGCACATCACACATCCTAGACTAAGCACTCACCTGAAGCGGGAAAATGTACCAAGTCCCTCTTTAGGGTTGTTGTAACAGGGATGTCAACATGATGAAGACAAAAAAAATATAGATTTATAACTAATCCATCATTCTACAGTGCATGCTACCCATAGATCTACGAAAGAAGCAAGCATAAACAATAATCATGATTGAATCATTAACATGCACCACACAATTACACAGAATAAAACTTATATTCAACCACTATCTTCCATATATTAATGAATATAGAATCTCCTTACAGTACTGTCAATTTAAATCAAGGTGCGTATGGATCCGATACACACATTCATACACTGCTCTCTATGATACATACCTATATATTTACCATGCACCTAACATCATATATATATTTATATACATTACATACATATATATATATATATATATATATATATATATATATATATAGTATATATATAGGGTGGGGACTTACCCTTCACCACTTAAATGCTCCAGAAATAGGTCGCATGCTATTGATAGCCACACGCCGTTTACAATTATAGCCACACATGCAAGTGTGCTATCTATAGTCCTCTTAGAGATAAATGAAGTGTCCATTCTATTCTTAGCTTGTCTCCATGCATAGACACTTTGAACCACTTCTCCAAATATAGAAAATGCATGGTGCACACATCTCTACATCGTTGATGTGTCCCGCACGCCATCTTTTAAAAATAGATCTTCATGCTCAAAATTGGCTAAGTCCCGAAATCTTAACTTTCCTTCCATGTGTGGGTCCCTTCCTATCCTTCTACGTCTTCGATCCTAGCCTTCTATCCCGCATGGACTCCTTGTGTGATATTTGCCAAGTATTCTTTGATCAACAGGTTAAAGTGTAGGTCCATTATGTAACTATAACTTTTACTGTAAATCTAATATCTACTCAAATTATTTGGGAAAGTAATAAATTTTGGTTTTATATTTCTATTTCTATTTATATATCTACTTTGCAGAAAGAGATCGTTAAATTAGTACAAATTTTCACTATTTAGCTTTAAAATCCATAGCAGAAAATTGGGGTGTGTGATTTTATGAGAGTGGGTCTAAAATCTGAGTGTGATTTATTATGTTTCATACACAATTCTACATGCAGTATAGTAATTGTTGAGCTCTATAAAACACCATTTCTGCAGGAATCCAATCTCTTCTTTCAGAATTTCATTTTCCCTCGTTAGTGATATATGAAAAATCCCACTTTAGGAATCATATCGTTTGAGACGATGGCATAAAATTGAAATCATGAAATTTTGGCCAAATGCATTTGGGCCACATATGAGCTTTGATTGGCAGCCTTGGCAACTCCATTTTTTTCATAGCGGTTAAATGGAAAAGGGGGTTAAATTGGAAGGGTGGATATAGAGGGAACTCTTGATAGAGATGGGAAGGGAAACCCACCCCTAATGTCAGTAATGGGTCTCCGTAAAGTAAGCCCTTCATATTTATGGATTGAGAATGCCCAAGCTATTTGAAGTGGTCATTGCCCCCATGCACCTCTAGAAATTGGTGGAATTTGAACATGGGAAGGGTTTTCCGTATCCAATTGGGCCCCCGTGTATGGATCAAATTTCACGATGATGAATGAAGAAAAACTAGGTGAGTGAAATGGAATGGTGTAAATAATCTCGAGGATATAACCAATGGCACCATTTAAAAGACATGTTTTACCCCACAAATTTGTAGAGAGCATGTCATTTTGGTTGACGCAAAGAAGAAGTTTTTGTTGTAATTGAACCATAATCAGCCTATCATGAGTCAGTATGCTCAGTGTTCAGAGAAATGAGTACTGAAAGGCCATAAAACTAATTTGATTGTTGATTCAATTGTTCCTTTTACAATTAAATTTGTTTTGAGCTATGACTCTCATAAAACAATAACAACATTGGCAACTCTATATTTAACATTTAAATTGTATAAGACACGCATTGACTACGACTACATGACAAACGTGAGAAACTTATCTAATATAGCTACAAGCTATTATTAAATAATAGTTTTTTTATTATTTGCAAATAGTTTTTTGGGAGGGACTATACCCCAATAAAATAATACTTTTTTACACACACACATGTATATATTTACTAAGAAGATGGAATAAATATCAATAAAGCGAAGATCATCTATTTGAGTTTATAAAGCTATAAAAATTAGACTAAAATTAAACACTACTTCGATCACTAATTTACATGAAAATAAAACCTATTAAAAATTACAAAAATTGTTTCAACCAAGATTTAGAATGAAAATGAGTCACAGTGAATGGACTTGTATATATTACAACTGCAAAGTTTTACATGGGTTGATTAATCAATGTTAAGATGAACACGTACAATGCAAGTTTGTTTTAAAATAGAAGATTCAAAAGGGTAACAAAAAAATATGGTTGCAACTATTAGAGCTTCCAAGGAGATAGCAACCTGAGATGGAAAATAATAGATTTGATTCGAATTAAGGTGAACATGCTGGGGAATTCAGGAATTGATTTTACATAGGATTCGAGTTGGTAGGTAAGGAAACCAATGCTAACTTGGATACTTCCATAAAATCAAAATGTAGACAATGATGTTGGTCTAATGCATGTATTTTTCACATAATCATATGTAGACTTTAGTGATTACATGTTGGGTGATGACGTGGAGCAATATAAGCTACTCATACATAGATAAAGCCGACAATCATATCAAGACACAACTATTCTAAGCCAAGAGTGATTCATGCAAGATTACAAATACATGGCCTCCCAAGCTACTCAATTGCTATCAATATGTGTAGCTGCCAGGAAAATACATGATTTCTTTTATTTCTTGTTTCTTTTTCTTTTATGCATCACTTTAACGGTTTTTCTCCTCCTTTTTCTTGCCATCTTTTTAGCTTCCTCACCACTCCACCTCGAGCATCCTATTCTTCATTTTTGTCCCACAATATGTGCATGCTCGAGTTTATAATGGATTTGGGATGTTCATAAATCAGAGGCCTAAAGTCCACCATTAAAAAGGCCTTTGATGCGACATTTCTCAGGTAATTTTCTTTGCTAATCACTCTTCAATCTATTTCCCTGAATTAATCTTTTTTTGCAGGTTCATCGCTCCTTCTGCCATCTTGAAAAGCTAAAGAACTCTTGGCATGGGGTCCGAAAAGAAACTCAAAGTGTCCAAGAAAAACATCAATGCATTTACAACACAATCAGGTGATGTAATCGTTGCTCCTGAGGAAATCCATGAAGATTTTTTTTTAGAAAAAACCCTGATTAAGGAAGAAAAAGCCCTGTCGAAAAGCTTAAAAATTTAAATAAAACTAAACTCTACTTCTACCACCAATTTACATGAAACTAAAACCTATTAAAAATAAAAAATAATGTGCCCATAGTGCAATCGCCAAAACGTTCATCAAGCTCAATGTGCAAGCTCCAGAGTTCATTCTCCAAGTACAAATGCCAAGACCCGTTCAAATGCATAAACCCACTCAAAGGCCAATATTTGTGGACTACATGCCTTTGCCACCATCTCTGATGTCTTCACCATAGTATTTCGAGCAACAACAAGATGTAGAGTGCACGATGACCTCCACTTCTACTCGAAAACCCCAAGATCGATGAATCCAAGTAAAAAATTCTCGAGCGAGTAAATGTAAAAAATAGGGGTGGAGCATTCTGCATTTGCTAGCGTATTAAAATGTTAAGATAGTTTAGATTTATCCTCATCGTCTATGCCATTAGCCAATATTTTAAGTTTAATGTAGTTTAAATTCATTTGATATAGATATTCCTTAGATTGATAACATATGAATCAAATAGCTTTAAAATTTTAGGATTTTTTAGATTTATCCTCATCATCTACGCCATTATCAATAGTTTAAGTTTAATGTACAAAATTTAGGGTTTGGAGAGTAAGAACACATTTAAAGGGAATTCAATATAAATATTCCTTAGATTGATAACATATGAATCATATAGCTTCAAAATTATCTACTATTTGCTTCTCCATGTATTTAACAACAAAATAAAAATTGAATGAGAAAGAAGACCCGTGTTAAACAAACCCACCAACCGGGTTACACACTCTTCAAAATCTAGGGTAGAACATGGAGAGCGACGCACCCTAAATGGCCTTTTAGACCTGTCATTGTCCTTGCATAACAATACAAACATTTTATTGTATACTATGAACAAGGAAAGGTTTCAAGGATACTATGAACAAGGAATGCAAATATATTAAATCCACAAATATCATTATATGTAGTTATTCTATTTTTATGTGTTAAAGAAAGAATGATTTTTTTATTTATACGAACTTCTAAATATGACTAGTACAAATGAGAGCATCTACAACATAGCATACATAAAAAGACAATCTTGTAGGAGCTTGTTGCAGTCAAATTGCATTATGTGATAACTTACCCCAAGTATTTTGGTCATTTGCTGTAAACTTACTACAAAAGTTAGAATACATGCAAGCTTTTGAATGGTAATAAAATATGTAATGGACGTACTGAAATCTTGTAGCTCCCCACATTAATGTTTTCTCTATGCATTTCTTTCACATCTTGAAAATGATGTCTTCAAATTATTTTCATTGTTATATTTAAGATCCTATTTATTTGTTTCCTTCTTGGTTATTGCTTTGACATTCATGTGTCAGCTGCAATTTTCCTTTTTTGTGTTTGGCATCTCCAATAGTGAAGCATAAAACACAGAGAAAACTTTCTTCTGCTTTCCAAAATGCACTGGGCCCATTTGGGCACGTTCCTTCTACGATGGCAAGATTCAATGTTAAATGAAAGACATCTATTGTCTTTCCTTCGGCTCGGCAAAACAACAAGGCTAGACATCCTACATATGTTGGGAATCCATGCATTTGACACCCTGCACAATTGCAATGCCCATCCTTTTTTGCCTTCTTTACAACCTCTTGCACTAAATTTTATTGAGGATAGTAATGGCGCACATGTTTCATTTTGCATGCAAGGAAGTGCGTCCTTGCCTCTTATTCTTTATCTCTAGAACAACAATTGGATTTGGATACTATTCTCCACCACTCCGCATACAAATCTAGCTTTCCTCTACCGATGCTTCTTATTCAAGGCACTATTGGTACTAGAAAATCATACCTCACTAACGATATGAAGTACTCATTTTCCTCTGTGTCGCCCCTAGGCCTTTCACCTCTCCCTTTACTCACCCCAAATGGAGTTGTAGCTTTCAACATTTTTGCTTCTACTATACATGCCAACCTACACATGCCTACCAAAGAACTCAATCTCTTTGAGGGTCAAGATTTTTCATCTTTCCAAGACTTCCTTAAACATATTCAATAGATTATAATTGATTAAATGAGTTTCATCAACCCAAAGTTGCTCAACAATATTGACAACCACCTTCATGAAACTTTCCCATACTCCAATACATCTGAATTCAGAAACATATCTATCATCCTTGTTGGGGACCTTGATCAACTTCCTCCTATCATGGACATTCCTTTGTATGTCAGTAACTCCTATGAGGTTACCCTCTAGAAAGAATTCACCATTGCCATCTCCTTAAATGCTATCTTCGGGGAACATGGTTCCACTCCTATAAAGGTATCATTTCAAAACTTTCTTCTCAACATTCGTAATTTTGTCCCTCTATTGCAAGATTGTGACCTCCTCATGTCAAGAACAAATACTTGACTTTCTAAACAAGAAATCATTGAGTTTAAAGATGTCCCCCATATTTTTGCTAAAAATGCCCTGGTCAACAACCACAACCTTCAAATGTTGAAGTCTCTTTACTCGCCCATTATCAGATCAATTTCTCAAAACACCACGCATGCTGACTCAGGAGTGCTTGATGATGATAAATTGCAACACAAATTTTTTCTCTGCAAGAACTAGAAAGTTCTGCTAACTTATGGGTGGATATAGGTCTTGTCAATGTCGTTACTGGATCTATCGTCAACATTTGTAATAGTACCTTGTACTCTCCCTCAGCCCTGAAAAAATGCAAAAAATTCAGAAATTTGGTATGTGGGTATGCAAAACTAAGCTCATGGCTATGCAAGACATGAAATTAGAACACACGAGCTTGAATACAGACTAGATACACCTCTATTAATCAGAATTCCATGTATACAACTTAACACATATACAGAAAGCGATTGCCAGAATGAGCTGTGTAACTCAGTTACATAGTTGCAATAGGTATTGTTAGATATAAGGATAAAAACAGAGGTACGAGTCCCACAAATAGCAATAGGTAAAAACCAGGTGCAATCATAAAAACCATGTATTTTGTTTACAAAATTTGCACTTTAAAACTTGGGCTACCGGCGGATTCAAATTTAGAACACAATTGATAGTATTCAAGCTGGTCAAAATTAGAATTTAGTAATGTAAAAAATAATAGAGTAAAATTACCAGTAAGATGAACGTGATGGATTGCCAGAGGTGTAGTTCTACAAACCAACGAAGGGATAAAGTTGGGAGTAAACCAATGAATACCCACTCGCTACATTTCTCAAATTGTCTTTTGAAGCATTCAATAGCTTCGCATCAGCGCCAATTTGGAACTCTCCTGGACGTATTAATACATATCGCCAAATTTAGGCAAGGCGCTATTTTGGACACACAAGATAAATTAACAGTCTGTAAAATTGATTATTACCTATGATCTAGGAGATCCAAATGGAATGGGGAGTGGAGAGGGACAGAGAAATCTGCTTGGGGAAGATTCTGGTGACCCGTCTCTTCAGGCGGGGATCGTCAGACGTGAAATCTGCAGATGGGTGTGTGCCCCTATGGCCGTCATGAAACAGAACAGTGACGGAGTTGAAAGGTCCGTCTAGTGTTGTGAGAACGGACGTCCCGTGAAGAGACGGAAGAATGTGCAGGAGCAGTAATATGTTGTTGCCAAGTGTAAGGCTAGAAAAATGTCATGCATCGTCGACCAAATCATCGCAACCATTGTTGTCGCTCTCGATGTTAGAGAGGGAAAGCCTTTTCCCATAGAGAACATGCCTTTCGGCGTAATTATATATTAAATTTCCTCCGAGACACTGCCTTATGGTATACTTGCAGTCATATTTTCCTCTTCCATCCAACCCCGCACATGGCAAAAAAAAAGTGAAATCGCAATAAAATTTCATATATTAATTTGGAGATGCGATCAATTGTCTGTCGTGGCAGTGGCGCTAGGTGTAAAGCATGAGGAAGCATGTTTTTGCAGCACCGCGTGTTCGTCCATGCTAGGTGCCTCAAGGAGATGCACAAAATTAGTGACAAATGTACTGGTTCTTCATGACAGGTGAGCAGGGTCGAGTCGCAGCAGCTCTGAAAACAACATTAGGAAAAGTGAATCGCATCACAACACACTCTATAAGATGGAAATCAATAGACACAGTCACCAGGGTTGAAGGAAATTTGGAAATGAAGCACTTCAGAAATATAAAGAAGATAGGAACAACGTTTTTGGCTGAATTGGGGGGACACAAAAATCTATTTTGCCGTAAAGTTCGGGTGATAGTAAAAACATGTGTAATATTTGGAGAGAGATACAGGTGCTCAAGTATTTGCACTCTCACCCTCTTTTAACAACCTTTATTATTCCATTGCAATACTAAGCAGAAATCATATATTGTTATAGAGTACTGCCCGACAGACCTCGATAGGCTTCGCCACATCCATCCTGAAAGTTGGATCCTGGAAGAAATTGTCAGGTTAATATTGTCTAAATTTCAGAAATTTTGGGTGGAAAATGTCTTATTCTTTGTGTTTTCAGCCTGAAAGTTGTTTCCAGAAGAAATTTTCAAGTTAATATTGTCTAAATTTCTGATGTTTTGGGGTGAAAATAAATTTTTTTTGTGTTTTCAGTGGTGTATAAGAATTTGTTTTGATTTAGGGACAATGAATTGTTAAAATGTGCTTGTGCCCCATCTTTAGATAAAGACATAATCAAGTTTTATTATTTTGTAGGTATTATTGCGCTGAGATTCTGTTACCCATGGAATATCTTCATATGCTGGGAATCGTACACAGGGACCTCAAACCAGCGAATGTCTTGGTGAGAGAAGATGGTTATCTTTTGCTACACAGTCACTAGATATTTCTACATGCACCATATTGTTACACAGTCACTAGGCACCTACTGCCCTGTGAAGAACAAAGGTACGGATTGTGTTAAAAAATGCCAAAGCATGGGATTGGCCCAACACTGACAACTCTTACACACACAGCGATCGGACATTTCAAACGAACGGCCAACATGGTTTTGATCGTCGACCAAATCATCGTAGCCATCGTTGTCGTTGTCGATGTCAGAGAGGGGGGAGCCTTTTCTCATAGACAACACGCCTTTCAGCGTAATTATGTCACTCCCTCTACACTTAGCACCTGGCATTGGAACCTGTAATCTAATAAATAATCCAAAATCGTACGGTTTAATTCAAAGTAACGTCCCTAGATTTTGTATCAAATAACAATTTCAATTTATTTTGAGGACAGTAGTACCAATATTCTTACCGTACGCTATCAGTTTGTGTACAAGGGAAGGGTGGTATATATATATATATCTTTTTTAAGTTCAGCCTTCCAAGAGTAAATTTTATATGCATATTATTATTAGGAATGACATGCCAGATGTGCAATGTGGAAGTCGAAAGAAACGTGTTGAAGGAGTGGAAATTGAAAAATTGAATGCTAAGAGGATAAGTAGGGTTTAGGGTGGTGTATGTAGTATTGGTGTGAAAATATGATTTCTGAAAGGGGAAAGAAGGGTTTGTGCATTTTAATAATGGGTCAGTGGTTAACTTTCATGAAAGGGGGTGGAGGCAAGTTGAAATGGAGCAGGGAAGAGGGCGAGAGAGAAACAATATATGAAGATGAGTACATGAATTTCTAATACTTATCCAAAATAGGTAGCAGTAAATATAAGTTGGGTGAGTAAAGCAACATTTGAAATTAAAACATAATAACCCATGAAGAAATGTATATATATTAATTGAAACAAAGACGTATGAAAGAACGGTGAAATATATTTTTGAAAGGGCCTATAAGGAGATCCCCAATAAGGGTAGGGGGGTCATAATCTATCTCGGTAAAGGAGAGCATGGTCGTCCATCTATAACATTAGGAATTGTTGTCTTGGCCGTAACAGGAGTGGTTTTCTTGTTTCTCATGTGGAGAAATGAGGGATGGTTGTCTATCTAGTAGACCGGTGAGGGTTGGTCCAGCTATATAAAGGATAGGTTTGTTTGTCCAGCTAGAGACCACATGAATTGGTTTACGGTTGTCATGGGAATTGGAGAAGAAGATAATAATAGTGATTCATAGTTGTTGAGGGTTAAGGAAGAGTGTTTTTGAGGTGTGTTTCCTTACATCTATGCAAGTTTGAAGAAGAGGCGTTTTAGCCATTTTGGAGTAGTGTTCAATGGAAAATGGAGGGGAAATGCAAATACGTGATAGGGAGGGAAATTTGGAGATTGTTGTGTAAGATAGTTTCATACGTGACATTGTGGAGGTCATGTCATTTTGTGTACACAACAGTAACAATATTTAGAATAGTGTGGGTGTCCCCAATTAGTCAACCATGTTTGGAATTGTGGTCCTACTCTTAGACCAAAATGAAAGCGCTCTGTGGATACGATTTGTTCAGCTTCGAAATGCAGAGCAACCATTAAATCAGTCAAATCACACTATGCAACTCTTAAATCCACAACAAAGAAGTAGGCCTATGAATATTCAAATCTGAGTACCATTAAGTGCGCTTGAAGGGAAGTTGGACAAAAAAAACAAAAGGGGGGAAGGGGGCGGAGATCAGTGTAATGGGTCCAACATATTTATTTTAAAAAGTTGTTAGTTTGAATCCCTTCCCTTTCAAGATTCACGTCCAGAGACAAATTGTACTTGCTACTCTCGTACTTATGAAATTGGTACCTCCAGATTACGCTATTACTGCAACTTTAAAAACATAACTGCATAGAACAACTATCTTGTGACCACCCATTTAAATAACCAGCTTATACAGGCTCTCAAAATTTTACGTATCCAACAATTTTTCTTCTGTGAATAGCAAAATTCTTGTTGGAATTAATTTTCAGGTCAATAGTTTGCTTTGCGAGGTGTGTATCATTCATATTTTACACGGAAGTTACAATTCATCAAAACAATCCTCTGTCTCTTTACTGCCCTTCCTGTTATTCTGCATCAAACTTGAGCAATAGAAATTCAGCCCACCCGGTTCATATTGCTCAAATGAAAAATCATTTCCTTGGTCATAGTTTTGATAATCTGCATTGGAAAAGAAACCTCCCAAACAAAAAATCGAGTTTACTGAAATTTAATATGGCTTTTCCAAGTTTTAGAGATTGTTAAATTTCTACCTCACAAAAAACCGAACAAATAAACAACAAAAATCTGCAACTAACAAAAAATCTCAAGTTAGAGCTAATATAATACCTAGATTGTGTTATACTTGTGAAATCCAAAACAACCGTCGTAGATTAAGTATGTGTGGTTTGAGTTTGACGGTTGGCTAACGTGCTTTTTGTTTTGTAACCGTAAAAATACTTTACAAGTTTATACCTCGTTTCTTCTAGCTAAATATAGCTATCACTTTATATAGGTATACTTTTCATGAATGCATATATAAAATTGAAGGAATGTTTTTTGTAATATTGTGAGTGGCGCAGACGCAGTAATGGTGCATTCATGCACACTAAGAAGAAAAATGTGTTATTTTCAAAATATTGTATGAATGAACCATTTAAACAAATGCCCCACAAAATTTCAATGTGACAACCATAATATTATTGCCTTTTAAAAATGTAAAAAACATTCATACTTATACATTATTACTTTCAAAATACACGTATATAATTGTTTAGAGTATATTTTACATCAAATATAAACTCATCTACAAACATATCATTTCTTTCATATATATATAGACACACTCATATTTGTTTTATTGAATCGACATAGGTATTTGGAAAAGAAAATTATCATCTTTTAATCATTTTAACTCATAACATAATTGTTAATCTCCCATTTCCACACTACAACTACAAATTTGTGGATGGGATGTTAAAGCTAGCAAACATAAATATTTAAGAATAAATTTTCCCCCACCATATAGATCTATAGGATAGTAGGTACGAACTTTAATATATAAACAATTTTTGTGTGTACTTATAGTATTTGATTGGTATTCTGTTTAATTTTCCTGTTCGGCACAATTTAATATGAAATTTTCTTTGGGTGCGGAGTTTTCAAACATATCATTTAAAACAATGGAAAACACTAAACACGATAAACAAAGCAAACACACTATACAAAATGTACCCAATGAAGCTTGTTACTATAAATAACAATTCATTTACTTGTGTTTCCATACATTATATATGAATTTTCCTTCTTTTCAAATACAATCTTATAAATCAATTTATTACCCTTTATCCCAATATCATATGCCTCTAACATACAAATTATTTCCATCCCCGTATAGGCACTATAAAAATGTTGAATGATTACCCACATACAACCCCTCCTATCGAAATGCATACATGGACACTACGAAGGAGACACCACTATAGACAAGGATACAATCCACACAATGCTTATTACCCACATTAAATTAGAGCAAGCACAATAGCCACTGCAGTAAGCAGTAACTGCAAGCGAGTATAACATCCTAATCCTTAGGAAACGATTCTATACACAATATTATAACCCCACCCCCCCCCACAAACAAGCACACACCAATGTAAAACTCCCCAAGCAAGACTAGTCGTCCACAACTAATACACTGCCTTGATATTTACACTCACTTTCATATGGTATCCCCTTATACCATTTACATGTGCCTCAACTTTTCTTCTGTATTATCATACACAATCGTTGCAACCACCTTAGCCTATTCGCCCCCCACCACTATAAACCTCTCATCCATGAAATATCTCCACCCCCTGCAAGCATTTTAAACATGCCAACCACTTTCACCACCATAGCAGTACGTATTAACAATAACCAAAATCACATGCACCACTTGTTATAGAAATACGTAACACCCGCTACAAAGCACATGCCCTCCCAAACCAATACACGCCCTTCAATAATGAACAACCCAACCCCCCCGACCCACCTTACCCCACATCTGAAAACCTAACCTCCAATATACACAACAATACCATACACAACCACCACACCCGACCTACAAGAGTACCTCCACCTACACCACTTCCGGCATAGACTTGCTCTACCCAAGAGCGACCACTAGCTTATAATGAAACATATAGTATTTTGTAATGCATATAAGATAACATGTAAAAAAAGAAGTATATGAAGTTATAATGGTGATTATTTTTATTATAATAATATATGCTTTATATTAATGATATAATGTCAATGATATACTCTTATATATAAAACCAGTTTTTATATAAGATACTGTGATAATAATGTAAATAATGTATACGTGTTTATAATGCTTGTATTATATAACCTAAAAATTTATTATAAATCATAAGGTATATAAAGTTATATATATTATATATTATAACGTAGATAAGTATGGTATATAATATATGTACAATGGATATTATATATAATATACTAACGGATGTTGTACGTATTAAGTTATATGATAATTAAATGTTATAATGTTTATAATGTCATAAATTATATTATATGCACTTTTACTACTATACGTAATATAATATTGTTAAAAGGGGTTATAACATTATAATAACTATAATGACTTATAAGGTCATAATTTTATTAAGAAAACATTATAGTGTTAGCATGATAATACTTAGAATATGATAACATTATATCATGTGAAATGTGATAATTATTATATGTATTATAATACTATTTTAACGTTTATAACATACACAATATAATACAATCAATAGAACCTAATGTTAGTCTCTTGAGAGACATCTATAAAAGTGTAACGATCCAGAGAATATTAGCATGACACTGGGCAAGGATGACACACACAATCAAAGTATAACCCATATAGTGTCGTAAAAAAATGGAAAGCCAAAAATAATTTTTCCACCTATCATGTTTTGGGTCGTACATTTTAGGGCATGACATATTTTCTCCTTCTATTAATGATTAACCTTGGTGGAATTAATTGGTTTCTATTTGGAATGCATGTCATTTGATGGATGTGTTGTATTTTCCTTATATGTATGAGCATGCTCTGTATGTGTGTATGTTGGGGACTTGCGTTGCCAAAGGTGGAGGGATAAGTGTTATTATGGTGTATGGGGTTTTCTTGTCTATTTTGGAAGGAAACAAAGGTAGGTGATACTAGTCTTAGTGGATCGATAAGTGAGAAGGGATAAGTGTGTTTCATGCGTGGTTGCATGACTTATTGGAGGAACCAAAGGCTATTCATCCCTCCTTGGGGGAGGGATAAGTGGAAGTATTGCCATCATTTCCCCTTGACAAGCTATGTTATAGCTTGTCAGTATTATACTCTCCTTTTTATTGTTTAGTTTGCATAATCATCTCCTTATTTAGAGATAACATGCAAGGTGGTGTATGTTATGTTTTGTTTTAATATTTTTTTTGTTTTTATGTGGGCCCAAGTGATAATGTAAGTTTTATTGATAAGTGTTATAATATTTCAAGTTTAAGTTTAAAAAAATTATCTGTGTTTTGGTTGTGTTGTTAGTGCGAGCGTTACATTTGGTATCAGAGAGGAGGTTCATACTCTTGAACCTCTAGTATATGTTTTGATGTGGATATTGTTACAACAAGAACACATTATTTTATGTCATTTTACATTGTTCACAACTTGTGTTGGTGATATCATGTATGTACCTATGATAGTTACCATGTGTGGATTTGAGAGCTACCGAAGTGATGTGATACATGTAATCTCATGTTAAATGGTCATATAATGTGTATGTTCTAAGATTCTATTTTTGAAAATCATGTTTTTTTTGTAAATTTTGAATGTGTTGTTAAGTTGACATCCCATTGTCTCTTTTGTGTGCTATTGATGCGTATATAAAAAATGTGCCACCTTGTGGAATCTATTTGTCATATAGTGGTGTACCACATATATTGTATTTTTGTTTGTTGTGAATAGGTAATAATTTGTTTTCCTCATGAATAGTGGTATAGGATGACCTTATGACACCTATTATAGCATATGTATTCCATTAGTGCATTATGTGTTAAGTGTGTAGCATTATGTAATTTGTGATTAATACTAATGTACATCGTCCCTTACATGATGTCTATGCATATCATGTTGTAGTGTAACATTTTGTTACTAATGTTGTTTGTGTTGTGTGTTACCTTACACCTTTGATCCCTAACTGGTAGTATCAAGGTGTACGGGGGGAGTGAGAAGGGAGAACATTGAACCATAATGCTCAAGTCAAGTACAATATAGGAATTGGAGTCTCTCGCAGAATAAAAATCCATTTCTATTTATTTGGTATGTATAGAACTAGTTATGAATGTCATGTAAATTGTGTAGCATATGCACCTTAACCTCGAAAAATGGTGACTTGTAAATCTCTCTCATTCCTTAAATGATATTTTGAAATATGACATTTGTGTAGATATGGACCTCGTGAGCCTTATGAGTTCTGTAAACTAAGATTTTGGATTATGAGGATATTGTGATATTGCTTCATTTCGAGTTAGAATCAAGGATTATGAAAGTCATTTTCTTTGCAGTTATTGGGTGCTTTTTTTTCATTGAGGTGACGAGGCTCTATGTGGTCAGGTCCATAGAGTGACCCAACCTCTTTTGGTTATACGATACTATATAGTATTGGGAGGTATATGGAGTTGTCTGGGAGGCATGTAGATTTAGGTACTTGTGATGTACCTGGTATTTTAATGGACTAGTTATGTGAGCCATTTGAAAATGTTTTATGACACTTGTTTGATGTCCCATAATATTGGATGTAAATTTTTTGTTTTTCTCTTTTAACATTGTGAAAGGGATTGTTATAACATAAGTCATGTTTGTAATTTTGTTGCAAATATACGAATTTTTATCTTTTTGTTATGTTGGTCACGTGATGTTAATGTATATTATGCCTAAGACCTATTTTGACTACTATGATTTTTGGATTGTATTTTCTTCCTAGTTGGGATGATGGATTTATTTCACACTACCTTTCTGTAATGTGGGTTTGGAATGTGTATTATTTTTTAACGCGTTTGATCCCATGATGTTTTGTAATGTTGGAAATACCTTGAAGGAAATGATAATTAACTATTAACTAATTAAAATTATTAAGAAACATGAATCAATGAACTTGTGCTATAGAGAAAATTATTGTTTTGAATATGTTAGTCAGGAAACCAATGAGTTAGATTTTTTATTGAGATGATAGGTGACATAACAACCAAACTAAGGATAATTAACCATGGAAAAATATAACTACCAATCTTCACAAAACATTAACCATTTAAAAGAATTACAAAAAATTGTTGTCCCTTGCTAGTCGCATTTTAGCGATGAAGGTCATATTGACCCCTTTTGCTCATATATTATTCTCACAACCCTGTTGTTGTGTTACATTAAGGAGGATAATTTTATAAGGGGAGGGGAATATAATTCCACTCTCCATTTCACCCAATAGGTGAGGTGCGAGTTCCACCTTCCCACTTGGTAGGTTTTTATAAGAGGTCATCTCGCTAACTACTAATGTAGCTCTATAAAAGAAAAGAGATAAGCCAAAATGTAATAAATCAACATAGGGCCCTTGTTTGTGGAGCCCCACCTTTTGTTCCTACATTAATCTCTTGTTGACTCTTTTTAAGTTCTCCAATGTTGTAGAACTGAATTTCTAAGAATTTATTTTGAAGATGGATGTATCATTTCAGGCTGTGAATTTAATTTCTTCACCTTTGTTGGCATACTTCCTCCCTACACAAAAGATAAAAGATTTGAAACCTTGGTATGGTCACCTGGAAGACGAGCGTGGTCTCTTGGATGATTTCAAAGTTTTATAAGAACTAGATGATCTTGAGGATAATTCCAAAAGAATTAAATTTGAGATATGATTTGACTGCTGGAAGCACACCAAATGCTGATGAAATCAATAGAACAATTCTACTCTTACATTGCCACTGCTTGAGAAATGACGTCCAATTAAATTCAAATACTTACCTACATGGTATTCTTTTCCCCCTGGCATAACTTCAATATTCCTAATTTTATCTTTTGCAATAGAATTTGCAGATCGAAGTAAATAAATGTTTTACTTCCAGGTGATTTTAATGAATCGTAGCTCAAACAACTCATTCTCCTTTCCACAAAAAAATGGAATGTTGTTTTAACGCAAACTCAGTATTTGAATAACCTGCTTTGATGTTTTATCATCTTAGATATTCGTACTCCATTACGGAAACCACTTGAAATGACAAGACAAACTTGTTCCTAGTTGAAACTGTCTTACTATTAACCTTGAAAAAGTTAATAAATGAAATTTTCATCAATGTCGAAAAAATATTTCGGAACCCTAAAATGGGAAGGTTAAGTTTTGAATGAGTACCTTGTAATGTGGATTATTTTTTTGAACCTTTTGATTACCTCACAGGATTTTTTGTGCACTTTTCGTAGCCCCTCTAGGAGCTTTGTTATCCAATTTTGCAGTCTAGGGAAGCTGCTGAAACTTAAAATTTGAGTTCAGTTTTGGCCTCCCATTTCTTCCTCGAGTGATGAAATGGATATCAGTTTCCATAAACCTCTAATATTTATACACAAAAATTTCTTGCAACCATTAGTTTTGAGAAAAACACCTCGTTGGTTAGTTTTGGAAAGGGGTTCTATAGGCCTCTGGTTGTTGAATGAACATACCAAACTAGTGTAACTATGACTAGTGACCCCAAAAAAGTAGCCACCGTTTGTACCCAGTTCACCAATTCTGAGTTCCATCAACTCCATTGAATTCCCTATATATAGGTGAATGTATAGGATTTGTATCATGGTTCTTTGACCATCAGAAATTGGTTTTCGGAATGTGGTTTTATAGACACTTGGGATAAATTTATCCATTTTTAAAAATGGAAGAAAAATCATAAAACATCATCATAGACCCATATTAATTTAACTCATTGGAAGAAAAACACGTAGGAGCTAACACATGATGTCATAAATCTCCATTTAGGTGTTTGTTTTGTTAAATTTGACTTTAGAGAAAAATGATGTGCTTCTCTCACTATTTATTTGAAAATGAAAAGGAATTAATAGAACCTAGTGCCCCTCTTGTATGTGTAAAGTTTTTTATTCAATTGTAAAAATGAATTTAGTAATCGTGAATTATGCTTGATGGTAGGAGAATTCCATGCCAACATCATTTTCTGACCCATGCCCTAATGGTGTTTGTAGGTTGTAGGTAGCACGAGAAGTAAGAAAATGAAGGAAATTGTCTTTATAGTTGTACTAAACTTGTAAAATGTATAAGATGATGCGGTGTTTTCTATTTTTGAATAATTTTAATTATTCACAACTTTGATAGAGAGAAAATGAAAAAAAATTAATTGTTAGTTATTCCATGTATATACTGTTGGTTGTTTACCTTCGTTATTGAATGTTATTAAGTGAGATTGCATTATGAAAACAATCATTACCATACTAATTGTACTTTTCTAGTCCTAAAAAACATAAATTGTTGGTTGAAAGTTACCTTGCCTTCACCACCTAAATGAAGTGAGTTACAACCCTTTGATCATACTTCACTCTTAGTCAAATCTTGTTAAGTAAGAAGGCCCTTATTGTGTTATGAACAAGTTTTAACCTATTATCAGTTCTTTCCTAGTTTTCTATGCGGAACACGATTTTCTATCACATTTCTATTGATTAGGTACGTTGCAAGAGGACATAAGTACATTATGTGAATCTTATCTCTTTGAGTGATAATATGATCCTTACTCCTAGATGTTGTAGTGCTACACCCCCCTTGAAATAAATAAACATCATTTGTGTGTATGGTCCTTAATAATCTTATCATTATACAAATCCATGCGAATATATATTTGCGGTGTTGTAACTCCCAAATGACCTCATTAAAGAAATTTAAACAATGCAATTCAAATCTAGGTCCTCATTTCTTGCACTTGGAACTATGAAGTTTGAACCCCTTAAGAATTTTTGCAAATAGAAATGTTACCTTGGTAAGAAGTAACAAAGTACCTTAGTTTGTGAGAAAGTTTGAGAGGTATGGATTGATCCTAGTTCCCTTTGTAAGCCATTTGGAGGTTTTTTATTACGTGCTAATTTTCTGAATATTGCCACACTCTTTCCTTAAATCCTCTTATGAATGTTTTACATGGTGATATATATTTGATTCAATGTGTTTTCTCCTTCTCTTCATGATTTACCTTGGTGGAATTAATTGATTTTTTTTTGGAATGCATGTTCTTTGATGGATGTGCTTTATTTTCCTTGTATACATGGCTATGATTTGTATGTGTGTATGTTGGGGACTTGCATTACCAAATATGGAGGGATAAGTTCTATTATTGTGTATGGGGTTCTCTTGTTTATTTTGGGATGAAAGAAAGGTTGGTGAGACTAGTATTAGTGGGAGCGATAAATGTGTTTTCATGCATGGTTGCATGACTTCTTGGAGGAACCAAAGGCTAGTCTCCATTCCTTGGTTGATGGATAAGTGGAAGTATTGAAACAATTTACCCTTGAGAAGCTATGTTATAGCTTGGTAGTATTATACTCTCCTTTCTATTTTTTAGTTAGCATAATCATCTCCTTATTTGGTGATAACATGGTAAGTGATGCATGTTTTGTTTTGGTTCAAACATTGTGTTTGTTTTTATGTGGGTCCTAGTTATAATGCATGTGTTGTTGATAAGTACTGTAAGTTTTAAGTTTTAGTTTTTTTTTAAAATTATTCGTATTTTGGTTGTGTTGTTAGTGTGGGCATTACATTAATTAACACCAAAGGCTAATTTTTCCACTTATAACTCAACTTGTAAAATAAGTTAAACTAAAAATAGAATCTATACAAATATTAAAATACTTCCAAAATAAATTTGGAATTTGATTTACTTAAAAATATAGTCATGAAATTAATAGACAAAGTCCAACATGCAAGAAGGTTTTTTCTGGAATAGAATTATGCAAGCTAGGCATGCATTCAAAGCCTAATTTTTTTATCTCTTTTAAATAGTGCACCCTAAGGTTATTAAAATATAGGGATTGATGTAAAATTTGCATACTTGTAGTTATATTAACTTAAATTGCTTCCCACCTCTTTGGCGTTGACTGCAAAAGAATTTTTATTTATTCAAAAAATAACAATTGATAGACTATTATTAGCTTTTTTAGCTAATTTGCAAGAAATAACTTATTTTTTTCCTACTTCAATAAAAAATTATGAAAGAATTAAATATGTCCTAAAACATCCTAAAATAATATTTTTATAGTATTTCTAACAATATAAATAATCTAAATTTAGAATAATTTCAAAATGCCAAAATTAACAACATTCCCAACATAAATGTTTTGGTAAGGGTAAGCCACAAATCATGGGATGGCTTAACAAGAAATGAAGTTATGAGAAGATACATAATCAATTATGTAGTTGCTGAGATTAAAACAATCTATAAGTAGGGATAAATAAAATGGATCAATTATTTTTTTAATGAGGGTGAGGTGGAGGACATGTTATTTTATGAGATATGTTTTGGGATTTGAAAAATCCCCTTGGAGGATGCTTTTGTAGGTGTGAAATATCTACCTTTGATAAATTTTGGTTAACCTATAAGATTTCACAAGGTTATCATTTAATAACTTAGCTTCTAAAATTTGATATTGGTATTTTTAAACATAATAAAAAATGGAAAATGAAAGTATAGAAAAAAGAATAAAAGATAGAAGTTTGAGTACTTAGGATTATATGATTTAATGTTATTCTAGTCTTAGGAATACTCATGGAAATTGCAAGACAATTAGATGTAACATTTTTATAAAGATTTTTTCATTTGATTTAGTTGGTAAAGGATTACCCATTTGAGTAATAACCAGTGAAGGTTTAGGGAAATCTTTTTCATTTACCTTTTATTTTTTAATTTCAATCTCTTTCCCCTAATTCTTTGATTTGGTGATAGAAAAAAATTAATGATTTTTTTTTTTTTTATCAATTACTTATTCCTATTATAAACCTTCATCGGATTCATATTCCATATACATAATGTTGGAGTTAGTAGTTACTTATCCATCTTCTTCTTCTATGTATCTGACATTGTATTCAATTTATCCTACCTAAAAAATATCTTCTTCTATATCCTCTTGGAATCCCACAACCACATTTACTAGGTACGCTTCACCATCTAACCTTTGATGGGGTGTAGGTATCCTGCTTCGATAAAATATATTGGAACTACTACTATTCGTACTAGGTATGTCCTTTTATGTGTTGGTAGGTACATTATAAGAAATTTTCCTATACACCCAGTGCTAGAGTCAGTTGCAAGTTATCCATCTTCTTATTCTTTATATTTGATATTGCCTTTAATTTATCCTACCTCAAATAAATTTCTTACACATCCTCTTGGAATATAACAACTATGTTGACTTTGGATGCTTCAATGGCTAACCTTTTTTGGGGGTCTAGGTAGCCTGTTTCAATAAACTATATTGGAACTATTGGAACTAATAATATTCCTATTATGTATGTCCTTGTATGTGTTGGTAGGTGAATTATAAGACATTTTCATATGTAGGGCTAGTAAGTAATTCTCTAACCTATAAATAATGGGTAGTTTTTCTTTTGTTCGAGTTTTGTTCTTATTATTTGAAGGTTTTTTATTTAGTGGGTTTAGTATGAATAGATTATCTTTAAATTATGTAGCTAATAACTAAGAAACATTCAAATTGGTTATCTATGGTATTTTGAAACGAAATAAAACTTTAGGGAATTTTAAATCAAACAAGAAATAATTTATTTAATATGGTAGCAGTTTCACTGACCCAACCCAAATTTTATGTATGAGATTATTATACATTGTAACAAAACCCATCATATGATCATGAGTCTTCTTATTCATGTCTGTTAGTTGAGGTTGAATAGTCAATCCAACACATCTTCATGCTTAACACCCAACACTCCACATGCCAAAAAAAATACATTAGAAATATGTTCATCAATGTGTTGTTTACCATCTCCGTTTAACTTAGGAAATTTATTCCTTGTTCCTATTAGAAGATCATGAAGAGGTACAACTAAGGTTAAGGGCCCAATAACAGGTCATTAAGGTATTAGTGGTGGTGCTTCCATCGTAGGAAATACTATACACAAGGTAAGTTATGTTCCACTAAATATGAGGGATGCACAAAAACTTTATTATCCTTCATCTATTCCTTAAATTGGACCGTGGAGAGATCCCGAACTTTAACTTTGTTGGGGAGAAAGGCCATAATGGTGTTGTAGTTGAAGTTTAAAATTTGGATCAACAAATCCTTTATCTTTTCTATTGTGTGTGAATTTCCTTATAGATAAATTGAATTTATTCTATAAAATGAATAGGTATACAGTATTTTACGAATATAGATGGTAATTATTTATACTATTCTTTCTTGATTCTAAATATATTGTGCATTCAGAAGAAATATTTTTGGTAAATCAGTCCTGTTTTTTATTGGGTTGTTAGATATGATTGGGGCTCCTATGAGGGAGATAAAAAGGTATATTCATTTTGAGGTAACATGTTTAAAAAAGGAAGCTATATCATTCATAACTGCATCCACTAGATATTGTAATGGGGAGGAACCTTTTATTGATAACTAAAAATCATGAAGGAAATATGTATAATATCTATACGAATTTACCTTTAGGGGTTTGGGATCACAATCAAAAATGGATTAGTAATCTTAAGAAAGGAAATGTAGATAATAAATAATGGAGGGAATTCGATCAAGAAGAGGGAGGAATAAGTAAAAGAAACTTATGATTTTGGAATAGGTAAACGAAGACCCTTTATTTTAATCAAACAATAATTAGCCAATAACAATGAAAATTTATAAATATTTTTTCTTGCAAATACAAAATCCAATTAATTATTTAATATAATTTAACAAATACTAAATCTAATGATCAAGAACTAACATAAAGTATATCTCTCTTTATTCTCTTGCTATAAGTTGTTGAATTAAAATCTTCTTCAATTTCAATTGTCCAATTTTTTTCTTAACTAGATAAATGTCTCATACAATGATTTTCTACAACATAGTAATTAGATATTCATCCCTAAGGATATATAAAGCCATACTAAAGTAAAATTGTCTAATAATGGGGGACTTACGAGTTAATTGGATCAAATAAAATCATAGTGTCCCACTTTTCTGCATTTTTTGTACCTTCAACAAAATATGTCTGACAACCAAAAAACAAACAAACGTGTATTTTAAAGAGCTTATAAATACTAATGTGCAGGGAATCAAGAAATTACATGTTTTTTTATAGTTTTAAAATATTTATTTACTAGTTAGATTTCAAAATAAATTTTGCCACCAAATGGGACACACTTACATGCTTTGACCCATTATTTATATTTCAGTTGATCATTGGTACACATAATTTGAATTTTTATTACAAATTGAAAATTTATATTTAAACTTTCAAACTAACAAAGTCTATTTGCACTTGTTTAGAACATGTAAATTTTCAAATTTAATTCACTATTGAAAGTCAACAATATACATATACATCATGGTAGAATTATATGCCATGGAAATAAAATTTCATCTAAACAATTTTTTGTTCAAGAAAATCAAGGATATTCCTCTTGCACTTCTCCATCAACATCATCATATAGTTCGATATCCTTTTCCTTATAATTTTTTATTATCTTGTCATAATTGTTGAATATCTTTAAAATATTCTTAATTCACTCTTGATCCAGTCCTTGAGAATACTTATTATACACTTCATATTATTTTTACATCCAATAAATTAGAGGTATCCATTGCAATGCCTTTTATTATTTCTTAAATTTATCAAAAATGTTTTTGTATATCAGAAAATTTTCAATTGATTCAATACCAAAGGTTGCACCTTAAGTAGATTAACCTTGTACCAACTATTTGAACTCATTTAATATTATCTATAAAGGAAACATGACCATACCTTCATCATAAAAATTAAAATAGAATTTATCAATATTTATAAAAAAATCATTCAAGTCCTCGATCCATTATTTTTTTGATTCCCAAAAAATCAAGAAGGCATTCATAAAAAATGCATATCCTAAAAATGGCCACATCATGTAGTTCATATTTCTTTTTTATTTTAGAACCCTATAAAATGCATTTTTTGACAAGGAGATTGGAATCAAAATGTTTCAAGTCCTTCATTTTAGGAAAGTATCGCCTCCATAAATTCATATTTTCTTAAAATTGATATTTATTAGTTTTTATGGATTCAAGATCATTATTAGTGTAGAATTTATTTACTTAATAGCCTCTATAGTTTTATTTCCATATTTAATCTATCACTCGGCTCATGATTTGGTGGCACAAACCATATTTCATTATTTTTGTATAAAAAGAGGGTGTTTTTAATATATAATATTTGGGGAAGAAATGGATGAAGAGATTGGTCTAGTGATTCTCTTGATAATAGTGAAAATATTATCTAGTTTATATTTGAGATGTTATTCAGTATCATTGTCTTTTTCTATAATCTCAAACAAGATGATGAGAGCCACCTATACTTATATTATTCATACCCTCCATTTTTTCTTTCCCCAAAATGAACTATGAACACTTGATAATCTTGGAGTTATGTTTTTCTATGGCATTATCTATAGGGCACAACACTATAAACAAATATTTATCCCATCACATTAGTATAATAATTTTAAGTCATTCTTAGTGTCAATTTTGTTTGTGATAAATATTTCTTCAAGTTCATGTCACAAATATCAATTAATTATAGCTATACCATTATCTTTATATTATGTGGCATCATATTACTTAACCATTACCTCTAGATTTTCCTTTTCCAACATCATTTTATATTGCGGGATCAATGGAGCTATAGAATCCAAAACCATAAATTGGGGTGAATTAGAGAGGATAAATTATTGTGACCTGAGAGATGAAGGTTGAAAAAGTGGGGTAATGGGTAAAAAAACTAAAAATGTGAATATGTCTTGTTGTAGGTGGAGGAGGTGGTGCGGAAGCTTTATGAGGAGAGGATTATTTGGGATAAGATATGGGTTGAGGTTATGTAGGAGTAAAAACCATAGGAGAATATTATAACTTAGATGAAGGTTGTTTCCCAGGAGAAATATGGTGGAGTGATCAGTAAGAGAGTGATTGAAACTTGTGGAGAAGTATTCCTAGTAATTGTGGGATATAACGTTTTTCAAAAGATTGGGAAGTTAAATTAGATATTGGTATTGGGGATCATGGTAAATAGTTTTTTTGGAGTGTTTTATAATTTTAGGTTTGTCACTTGATCCTTTGTACACACAATTAGTATTTAGTTTTAGCATTTTGAAATCTCCTATAAATATTTATTTATCTTTTCCTTTTGTGGTACCTTTTCACCACTTTCTTGTTATGGAGTCCTTGTATTATTTTTCTTCTCCTTCCCTATGATATAAAAATGTATTTACCAAATGTACCCAATATATAATAATGTGACCTTCCTTGAAACAAATTACTTGGTCATAGAGCCAGTGCATGGCTTGTGATATTACTAGGAAAAGCTTGTCTTCTACAGACGTGGGTTCTAGATTAGACTATTTGATACAAGGTAAATTACAAATATATTTTTTTTGTTGAATGTAGGCTTTTTCCAATATGTTTCCATTATCAAAAAATCCTTATGGTCATCCATGAAATCCAAATATTTTATTTATTATACAGACATTCAAACCAATATTAATTTCTAACATCCTTCTCATCATCACATTCCAACTAATAATATTCAAAATATGGCACTTGAATGTGATATGACCAAAGGGAATGACCTATGACAATATTCACATCAAAGGATGTCCTAGATTTGAAATCTTTCATAGTAACTTTTTCTATTTTTGAATCCTTATTTGTTTAACTTAGAAAGCAAGGGGAAAGTGTATTTAGAATTTTTGATTTAGAAAAAAAATCCCTCCTTATGATTTCTTGATAAATATTTTTAAATATTCATCAAATTCTACAATATTTCTATTAATTACAAACTATCACTAACATAATTTGGTAGCATGGATGGAAATCTATTCAATCCACATACCCATCTATATCAAAAAGTTAGGAACATGATGAAACATGAAATATAGACTGTAATGATGGTAGAGGATTCAATAGAAAGACAAGTGTTTGAATATGAGAGTTTGGTATACTAACAATGTAATAAAAGAATGCATGAATAACAAGATGGAAGTGGCAAGAATCAAGGATGAGATGAGCGTAGAAGTCATATGATATTTTTTTTGAGATTCCATATATGATACAAATAAGAAAATAATATTACCTTAACAGTATCATATACAATATACAAGGTCATATGAAACTTCTATTTCATATCTCTTAGAATGCTTATGAATAGAATTAGTAATCAACATATACTAATTAAGGTATTATTTTTTCATTGTATATATGTTTATACACATCAATTCTTGGAATTAGCAAGCTGTTGGGTTTTCCACGATCCTATTTGATAGAGTTATTATGTCACCAACTTCTTATCCAAAGTATAATTTTGGAAATATATTGTGAAGCATAGTAGTATATTTTGTCTTATCTTTGCTATAATTATTCAACTTTTTTTGAATGAGATATTATGTTCATTAAAATACTATTGGGATGATTTAGGATTTACGTCAACACGTGCCTCAAACTCTAGAATATTAAATAGGTCACTAATATAATATTCATCCAGTCAAAGATGATACTCGCCCTGAGAGTTCATGAATGACCTAACTTCCTTGTCATAACATTCTGGTAATTCTAATATGAATTTATGGAATTGATTAGAAATAAGGAAGGAGGAAAAAAATCAAATCCCATTGTTAAAAAACCTTTTATCACTCATTCTAAATCAAATATTATATCCAAGTACATTTCTCAAGGAGATATTAGAGTTTGTGGATATTTGATGAAAAACGAATGGATGAGGAATTACAGAAATCAAAATAACTAATAATAAGATGCAGTATGATCAAAACTCAAAAAGGCAAGAATGGCTTCAAATCAACTCATGCTCCATGCTCTATATTCACCATATAATATAATGATGCAAGTCAAGTACATATAGGTGGTTAATGTACAACCTCCTCCTAGATTAATGGGGAATAACTCTCACTAACTGATACTAGAAGTAGAGTTGACTCCATGCAACTCAACACAACTATATTGGAACACAATTGGTAAGCTAACTCAGCCTAACTAGTAAGCTAACTCAACACAACTGCTATAACTAAGCAAGCATATCCCATGAGTGTAGGAAAGCTCCAAGTAAATAAACAAATATAAGGAAAATAAATATCCTACACCAACACCCCCCCAAAAGCACAAATTAGGTGGGTAGTAAAGTGGGTCCTAAAAACATGGCCTGATGAGGTACCCACGTATAATGCAAATCTCTCATAAAGTGGAGAAAAGGAGAAAACCCAGTGGGAGAAAAAGTCCCCTCCTAAAAGAGAGACATGAAACTTAGTCAAGAAAAACTGGAGAGGAAGAAAAAGTAGTGGGTCCTGGTAACTCATCCTGATGAGGTAGCCACGTACAATGATCATCCTTTAGAGTAGATACAAAAAAAAGTGAGGACAAAAAGGTCCCCTAAGAAGAGCGTCGATGATGTGGTCCTCCGCGTAAAGATTGAAGAGAATCTGTGTACATTGAACAACATTCCTACCCTTGGGAAGGACATAAAATGAAAACTGAAATTTAACCCACTCCACAAAGGAAGAAGAAGCATGTAGTACTCTAATCTTTGCTTCTAGTCTGTAACTGAAAGGTTGCATAAGTCTAAAAAATGTGTGCACAAAAGACAATGGTAATGCCACTGCAGTATACATGTCTGAGAGAGAAGATGGTTGGGGCCCAATAACCCTCATAAAGGGATCCATAGGAACAACTAGATCGTGAAACATATCTAAAATAGTGGAAGTGAAAAATGTCCCGAGGTGGGCACTCCCAATGAGAGAGATGAATCGGTCCTCCAGAATGTGTGATGGATTAATCGGAGCATATTCCTATAATGCAACACAAGTGGAATATGCAAATAGACAACTCAGGTTAGGTAGATACTCATCCCAATGGGGTTAGTAAATGAGATAAATGTCTAAAAAATAATGTGTAAACATCACAACATGAAGTAGGAGGAGAATACTTCTCCAAAGAGCTACTGGAAATCCAAGATGAAGCAACACTGCACTCAAGGGTAACAACCTATGTATGTGGAATTTCATCATCCGAGAAATCAAGATGCAATGGAGCATGAGAGGAAATGGTCACATCTGTCTCAGAGGAAGGTTTTCCAATAGAACACTGCTAAAGAGAGTGAATGGAAGAATGAACATGGGTGACAATGAGCTCTGTGGAGGCAACAATAGGGAGAGTGTGAATAGAAATATCCTGTGGCGAATGGTCAACATGAGACTCATGAGTAGAAACAAGAGTAGAGGAAAACTCAACAATGAAAGCGATGTGAGAGGGGGGAGAATATATGGAGGCACTAGAGTGGTGTGGGGAAGCATCACTCTTAGATGGTGAAACAAGGGTTGTCATACAATTGTCAGATAATGGTCTAAGTAGTGAAAAGGCACTTAGTGTGCTTGATCAAACATGATGTATCCCTAGAAACAGTAATACTGAGACTTCCATAGACCTCATCATTTTGTTTAAACCACTCATACTTCTGTAGAGGCTCATCAGGCTTAGAAACAAGACCATGGAGGTAGGGTAGAAAATCATTCATAATGCAATGATTGATAATGCACGCCTTACAAGACAAAAATTTCTTAGATTCAAGAATAAAAGCTGAATGGTGAAATTAAAACTCCATAATGCAAATAAACCCCCCCAAATTATCCTAAATGGCACTTTATAACTTAGTGCAAAAATTACAAGTCCCCAATGATTTTTGCTAGAACCCCCCAAAATGCGACACTTTATAAAGTAGTGTGTTTACAAAAATTAGTGATTCCATCATGTAGATAATTCGAAAACATGCACTTTTGACCAAAATCATGCTAAAAAAAGACCTACCAAACAAAAGTTATAGCAAAAACAATTTCCTACAAATAATGACTTATTTAATTAAAATTTTGTAAACTGATTAAAAAGTTGCCAGAAATGAGGGGAAAAAAGGGTCGTCCATATACTCATTAGAACCAAGATGGAATTAACAATAAAATGGTTTAATTTTTTAGGGGTAATTGGCCTCTTGCCAACCCAGGCCTCACCCTTCTTCTTCGTAAGGCATAAATACATGGTTTAAAGAAGCACTTAATTCTCCCTAATGCAATTATTTTTTCAAATGAATTATTTTCCAAAAGCATCAATTGATAATATAGGATTAAGGTAAATTCAAACTAAGATAAGTAATGCAATAGACTCCTTGAAAGTGGAGTCCATGTGGAAAGAGGAACAAAGAGTTGTTTTAGGTTTGAGAAGGAATCCTAAAAAAAATATGTGTTGATGTTGTTTGTTGTTGCTGAGTGCCACCATCAAAGGAAAATGCAACAGGGAGAAACCAGGATGTGTAGGAAAATGGAAAGTTCTTTAGAATGCCTTTCAAAACCAGAAAATGACTGTATATACTGTCCAAAACCATCTCAGGATCCTACACACAGTTTGGGGGGCACCAAACACTTTACATGGGTTTGAAAATTCTATGTATGGGGTGTGTTACTACTTCAAAGGTTTGAAATGTGACATGGGGGACCTGCATAACTCCTTAGGGGTCTAAAACACCCATCTAATTAGCAAAAATGCCCTTTGCAATCCAAAAATTGCCTCAACCCTGCAAAAAATGCCTCGGACATGTGAAAAATGCCCAATGTAGTTAGATCCAAAAAATACAGGTCATGTTGGCCCAAAAACGTCCATTGAAATCAGATCCATGCATCTTCAAGCTCGTTCCCAGACCTGTCGAAAGATGTGAGCGAGCCAGGGCATCGTGGCATAGGATAATAACCTGTGATAACCCCGTATTTTTATTTATTTATATTTTTAGGTAAACCCTTTACACCAAACTCACATGTGCAATAAATCAAATAGTCAAATCTATTCACACATGAATTGTTAGTTTCACATATGAATTATTCAAAAAATACAAAGAACTCCACAATGACAAATGTTCCACCAGAACCACTTTGATACCATATTAGATTTATTGGATCTTTGATGAAAAACGAATGCACCAACAATTGTAAGAAATCAAAATAACTAACAATAAGATGCAATATGATCAAACTCACAAAGGAAAGATGGCTCAAAATCATGTCAATGCTCCATGCTCTATATTCACCATATAATAGAATGATGCAAGTCAAGTACATATAGGTGGTGAACGTGCAACCTCCTCCTAGATAAGTGGGGTAATAAATCTCACTAACTGATACTAGAAATATATTTGAATCCACACAACTAGTGAGCCGATAGAACACAACTAGTAAGCTAACCCAACCTAATTGGTAAGCCAACTCAACACAACTGCTACAACTAAGCAAGCATATCCCATGAGTGTAGGAAATCTCCAAGTAAATAAACAAATACAAGGAAAATAATTATCCTAGACTAACAGGAGATGGATATGTATTAAATTAGTATTTGAATAATATTTTCTACATTCGAGTATAAATTTGAAGGAGTGACCTAGTAGAATTTATACTTCATATAGTTCCTACTTTTAGAAATTTTAGACATCTGAGGAGTAACTAATGAGAAAAATCCAATTGAAGAAAAATTCCTAATATTTTAAAAAATGAGGGGGGATAATTTATTATTACAAACGATGTTGTAAACTTAGAAATACACTAGTGGAATTTTTTTGTTGAACAGAAATTGAAAATTATGACTAACTCTAGCCAGGTATTTATACTTATTTTTCACCTTGAAATGTTTGATATATATTGTTTCAAACTTTTGACTTGCAAATACATGTGAAAATTTTGAATTAAATTCAAAGAAATTTTAGACATATTTTTCACATTAGAAATTCCATAATATAGCTTAAAGGTTTTTATCGTGCTTATCATTTTAGGTACTTTGTCATAGATATTGGGTCATTGATTTTATAACCTATAATGACTTCTCTATCATGAAATTTGAAAGATTGAGGAAGTTTGAACAATACCTATGATATTTAAATTAATATTGGGGAAAAAATCATCCCAAGAGTAAATTTGATATATTGACTTGGATCAAGTAAACATTTGACAAAAAAACCCTTTCAAATGGATTAAAAAATGAATATCTTACCCTTGAATAAACACAAGCTAGATGGTAATGAAATATGTTAAAACATAAATGAAAACATGCACAAAATGATATTTTCAGCTGGTTTAATAATGGATTTCAAATTTCCAATATAACCTCTCAAAAATGGAAGAAAATAATTAGGGCAGAAAAAATTGATTTGAAAATGCCATATTGTGAAAATGAATTTTGAACACCAAATTAATAATATTAATATTAACTGTAGAGTTTTGGCGCATGTGACCTATTCTATTCATATGGTAATTTATATCTTGACTAGTTTAATGGAAATAAAATCACATTTTACATGATCAATGTGTTTTTACACAAATATTCCCAAAGTATGATTAAAAAGGAAGACAAAATAAGTTAGACTTCAGTGGGTTGATTACATTTTTCATGCAAATATATTTGTCTACTGAAAGTATAATTTAGACTATGTATTGTAAATTATGTTTTGTAGATTGGTGATATTTTTGTAAGTTAGTATAAATATTCTACAAAAACATTTAAAGTCTAAAATATGTCAAAAAAATTGCTTGGTGGGTTATGGAACTCCACAGCCATTTTACATAAGAAATGCATATGTACATAAAAGTCTAAAACTATAAAATACAATATGTACTATTGACCGAACTTTGAAAAATGAAATCCATATTTCATTTTTTTTTCAAAAATGCATGTAAAGTCTTATTCTATGCATAAAAATGGGATTTTCAATACATATTCATTTTAAAACAATTTTTCCAATTTACCTATCCAAAATGGCGTATGGATATTACAAGAAGTGTGTAACTCCAGGTGTAATTTCTTAGGTGGCCCAAGAATATGAAGCTAGTACATGAAGGGAACAAATGGCTATAACAGAAGCTATAGTTTATTACATGGAAAATTTGGTGTTGGTAATAGGGGATATTATTCACTAACTTCCACCTGAATTAGCAAAGAAAATATAATAACAAGTAGAGGTGGAAAATACAACCCACCTACAATCCCTTCAGGAAGAACGAATAGAGTTAACACAAATTAAGAAGACCACCAAGGACCAAAACTGCATGAAAGAGGTAGAGGAGTTAATTGGGATTCTCATAAAAAGAAGGAAAGAGAGAGAAGAAGAAGCCAATAAATCTACACTACAAACACTAGAAGGAACAAAGTATAACTTAGAGGAAAGGAAAATTAAAATAAGAGAAAAAGAAGAATAAAATAAAGCCGTGGAAGACGCTAAACAAAATAAGAATAAGGAAATTAAAGAATAGAAAAATAAAGAACGAGTAGAAAATCAAAACAAGGTTGAGGAAGAGAAAATAATGACACATGAAGAACAAAAGAAAAAGGATATGGAAGATACAAAAAGGAAACAAAAGGAAGGGAAGGTAAAGAAATAAAGGGAAGAAGAGAAAAATAAACAAGAAGAAGTAAAAAGGAATAAAAAGGAACAAGACGAGAGAGAGAGAGAGAGAGAGAGAGAGAGAGAGAGAGAGAGAGAGAGAGAGAGAGAGAGAGAGAGAGAGAGAGGAAAGAAGAAGTAGGAAAGAAGAAAAAGGAACAATAAGAGAGAGATAGAGAGAGAGAAATAAGAAAGAAGAAGAAGAAAAGGAAGAAAATAAGAAACAAGATGAAGTGGAATAAAAATAAATAAATAAAGAACAAGAACAAGAGAAACGTAAGAATACATAAGAGGAAAAGAAAGAGAAAGAGATGAATGAACAAGAGGAAAAAGAAAAGAAAGGAAAGGAAGAAGAAGAAAATAAAATAAAGGAAAAGGAACAGGAGGAGAAAAAATAGAAAGAAAAGGAAGAAGAAGAAAGGAAAAGACAAGAAAAATAAGAGGAGGAAAAGAATAAAATTGAAGAAACAAAGAAACAAGAAGAAGTAAAGAAGGTAAAAGATAAGAAAGAGAGTGTACAAAATAGGGAACAGATGGGAAAAATCCCATACAGATGTTATCATCAATGCCATCATCAGACGCTTCTACTAGTATGGTACCTGTACAAGCCCCTCAATCTTCATTACCAAAGAAAGACATATCAATCTATCCAACTACATCAAGGGGTGGTAGAAAAGATGACATAAGTATTCAAGGTACACTTGAATAAATTTCCCCCCTTCAAAAAACAACTTGCAGCCATGTATTGGATCAAAGTGCAAAGAAATAATTGATGAAATGGTGTGTAGACATGGAGGAATTAATACAGAGAATACTCTCATCCATTCAGACAGCAACGACACATACCAATACAGATCCTAATATGCAGATAGAGATGGAAATAGAAAAGGCTATTAAAGAGATACTAAAGGAAAACAAAGTGAGCTAGGTTATAGAGAAGAAGAATACCTATGAGGAAGTTGTTAAAGAACATAAGGAATAGATCCTAAAACCAAAAGTATTGGACAATCGAAAAAAAATACTAATATACAATCCTCCATTAATAAATTGGAAACAAAACTAAAGAATGATGTGACATACTATACATACATAATAGGGTGGCCCATTGAGACCCAACACAAAAAATTAGAACTTGATAAAGTAGAACAAAAAATACATTTAGAGTCCACAAGGTATGTTATTAGCAAGGATATAGATGGAAATTAGAGATGCAAAATTGTTGAGCTCACATATAAATATCAAACTAAAAAATGGATGCAGATAGATAAAATCATTTATATGCAAGAATTTAATGCCACCATGGACTTACCACTAATCAAAATGCAACAAGAGTCCACAATTTATAAACAAATACTCTGTAAAATTCAATCAATAATAACCACCCTTTGAGATTATTCCTTTGATCTAAGAAAATTCACAGCTTCAAGAATGGGTGAAACAGATTGACATCCATTCAGAGTTATGGTACACTTTTGAGAAGAGAATTACTCCACATATTACCATGTAAATCCCACAAGATCCACCATAAAGAATAATAAGATCCATGATGTCCCATAATTCTAGTCGGACAAGTAGAGCAAATGAACTCCACGTTATGCGAGATGTCTAAGTTTCTATGGTTTGATGCTTATGGCCTCTCAACCTGGCGTCCTATAAATCTAGTCAGGCGAGTCGAGGGAGGGAAAATTTCCTTAGGTCAGAAGTATAAGTTCTAGGGGTTGATGCCTATATAGCATTAAAGTCAAGTAGAAACATTTTAGGAGAAAATTGGAAGAAGAAGACAAGGTTCTTCATCGGTTGGTTTTCTTGAGGATGAGACAACGTTTGAAGTCAGGGGATGATGTTGACAGGGTTCTTCATCAAGTTTTGGTAAATCTGTGGATATAACAATAAATACGTGAAAGGATATGGAAAGCTTTTGGTAAATAAGGAAATTCGTGGTGCACATGATAAAGCCTCAATGCAAAGGAAAAATCTGTAGAATCTGACATAGAGCCACGAACCAAAGATAGAACAAGATAGAAGTCGAAAGAGGCATGACCAAAAGTAGTGACTTTTGAGTTTTTTTTTTATGAAACATATTTATTATAATTAATATTACGTACATAGTGTGCCACTCATCAAGATACTGGTGCCACTTAAATAGAGATATGAGTGCAACATAAAAACAATATGTGTGTGTGTGTGTGTGTGTGTGTGTGTGTGTGTGAGAGAGAGAGAGAGAGAGAGAGAGAGAGAGAGAGAGAGAGAGAGAGAGAGAGAGAGAGAGAGAGAGAGAGAGAGAGAGAGTCTTTGAGAGATAAGATATATGTGTTCCATTAATGAGAAAGAGACATATGAAGTATAGAGAGATCAATATATATATATATATATATATATATATATATATATATTTGAGACTAATGGATTCTAATCCATTTGAGATAAAAATAAAGATTGATGTTTGGGAAAAATATTGTTATTTGATTTTACATTCTTTCTGTTCACAAAATTGATTAGTTCATTTTTCCCATGCACATCTATAACAAAAGGGAAAACTTCTTAAGTCTCACACTACTATTGGAGCTTAAGGTCAACATGTATATTGTTTTGTCTTATATACGGGCATTTCTCTTTGTTTGGTGTGTACACTTATTTGTTGTATGTGACCACTACAACCTTGAGTGTCTTGCAACATCGTGAGGGGTGTCCCATGTGATGACGCTAAAATATGTCTCATTAATGTGCAATAAATATTCTCTTTTTACTTCCCTTTTAATCAAGTTTGTCTGCATTTCACAACTTTTATTTGATCTAAATATAAGTTAGGATCTAATTGTCCATCTTTTTTTTATTTACTTCAGGTGTCTAAAAGCTCTATGATTCCTAACAAAATGTGTGGAAATTCAATTTTTTGAAATAAACATTTCATGTTTGGTTAGGATAAGAAAATTATGAAGTGACCAACACCTTTTCAAGGAATATGGCCAAAATGCATCTTAGCTCTAGAACTCTATTACTTAGCTTCGGAACTCAGTCACTTAGCTCAACTCTATCACTTAGCTCTAGAAATTTATCACTTAGCTCCGGAATTTTAGCAGTTAGTTCCAAAAGGTTTCCCTTTGGTCTAAAACTTCTCCAAAGTTCCAGAATAAATGGGAGTTTCCTTATTTTATCAAAATTTGGTTATGGAGCAAATAAGGGGCCTTCCAATTAGAAATAGACAAACAATTTTCCAGTTCTTCACACTCCAAAAATACATATTTGAGACCAACAACTGTATGTCCAGCTAGTTTTCTAAATTTCATATCTACTTTGGGCACTATTTGGTTCCACTAGAATTTGTAGACACCTATTGAACACTCATAATTGTAAATGCATCTTTGGATGGGAATATATATATCAAGGTGGAGCAAGGGCCCACTCCTCCAAGAAAAAAGATATTTTATTATATTGGGTATTATATTTTAAAGCAATTTGTATAAACCTATTATTTAGCATTTCTGTAAGTACTTTTGATTCTTCAATTAAAACCTGTTACATAAGTTATCTATTTCCCCTACAGGTATTATAGTATATGTTATTATTTACTAAAAAAAAATTAAACAACATCTTTAAAGTGTGTTTAATTCTGCAAAGTGTGTTTATTCCCAGCATTGTGTTTAATTCTGCAAAGTGTGTTTATTTCCAACAATGTGTTTAATTCTAAAAAAAAATTCATTTCAGAAATGTGTGTTTATTTCAGCAAGTTTCTTATAGTTTAGATTTAATAAAGCTTTGGCAAGGAAATTTTCAGACACTTTAAAATACCCCAGAAAATAAAAATAATAAATATCTATAATCAATTACTAGTTCATTGAGATTTCTCTTATTACATATAGCTTCAAACACACGCCTAGTTTGAATATGACATCAACCATGAGTTAATTAAATGAAGGGTATAACGACACCCATAATTTTTGGCGTCATTTCTGGGGACCACTAGTTATAATTTTTTAATTAGGTGTTAACAAGAAAAACAATCACACATCCAATAATTGAAAAATATTCCTTACATTATCATAAAATCTATGAGTAGACCAAGAGACTTAAAGGGTAGATTCCTCAAAAAATTATCTCAACAAGAATTATCAGCATCCCCTAGTTCAAATAAGGAATTGGAGAAAAAATTATAAGCACTATTTTCCCTTGTTAGAAAGGAAGCAGAACTCCCACCTTTGGAATTTCTGGATCAATCACCAGAAGGGGGTGGAACTTTTTGAAGAAGGATTATATCCCAAGACCCGTTTAGAAAAATTATCGATTCTCAATTAAGTAGTCAATGTCCTACTATTTCTCTGAATAGTTGTGTACATATGAGAAAAATAGATAAGGTAAAGGTGAGGAGGAATACCTATGAAATGAAGGTGGAAGGTAGAGTGCGTGCATTCTGATTTCCCGATCCAATGATGATTTTGAGAACTTCCTTGTTGCTAGGAGGAAATACCCCTGAATGCAAAACAAGACCACAAGAAGAATATTAAACAATATATGTCAGTAGACTACCTAGCATGTGCTAGATCCAAGAAGTGTAATACCCTTTAGATTGTTGTCAATCCATTGTTTAATATAATTTAATGCAAGAAGTAACGTAAAAAATAACATCCTACTATAGTTGAAATTATTTAGGTAACTCATTCAAATACAATAAGAAAACCTTATCTAATAGGTAAGGTTATGATTAGATCTGGAGGTTGGGCAGGTAACCAAGGTGACTAAAGCAAGTCAAGATCAAGTTTTGAGTGGTTTTGGGTTATTTGAGTGAATGTTATGAGGTTGTTGTTATATGAATAATTACCAGATACAGAGAATGACGTCAGTCAGGTATGACTGATGCCAGTTAAGAGGAAAATCGATGACAGTTTAGGTTAACTGGAGTTGGTAGAGGCGGACTGGTAAAAAATCAATAAAATTTGGTTTTGAAGGTTCTTTTTGATTGCACAGAGAATGGAAGAAGGATGGTTAGGTTGCGAAAGAAGATGAGAATGCTTAGATATGCCTGGGGTTGGATGTTGGGAGCTAAAAGGTTATGGATGGTCAGATGGGTGGATTGACAGGAAGGTGAGGATGGCAGGATACAAAGGAGAATAAGATTTAAAGGTGAAATTTAAAGAAATGATGATATAAATAAGTATGGAATCATGCATATCCAAATGCACTTACTTGTATTTGCAGACCTGGTGGTTGAATGAGGGTGATGGTTGATTTGTGAAACTGTTGGGTAGTGTCGTAGCAGTGCTTCCCAGAATGCTAGTGTGAATGCCAATATCTTTCAATCAGTCTTGGTGCCATGTAGGGTGTATCTGGATGTGCGAGAGGTCTCTGGTTCGTGCTTGCATGTAGATATATCTCTCCCCAAACTTGAATAATTCTTCCAATCTTGAAAAAAGGTTACCAAAATTAATATATTGTAACTGATGATGGTTAGGGTGATCATCATCAGTTCAGGGTTAACCGGAGTCAGTTAAGGCGAGAAATCCTACGTTGTAAAAATGGCTGATCTTGGTTATCTTTTGGCCCATTCTGTCCATTTTTGTGGATCTAAAATGGTATTTTGTGCTTAGATAAGTAGTTATGCTATTAGATAAATAATAGGCATGTGATTTTAGGGTTAAACTAAGTCTCAGTTAGTTAAGGTAAGTAGAACAAAGTCTTAGTTAAAAGGAAACATGCTAGGAATAATCCTATGATGAGGTGTCTAGGTGAGGTGGTCAAGTGAGGATATTTATTAAATTTATTAAAATAATTAATTGAATTAATCATGTGCACTATGGGATATGAATATGTAAGGTATAGCTAATTTAATTACCGGGGTTATAAGGGTGTTACAACCTAATTTTGGTGTCGACATTTTGCCTCTTTTTGTTGCATAGCTTGTATTGGTAAGCGATGCTAACAAAAACAGGAAGTGATTTCCCCATGTGTAGGTGAGAGTGGGGTTGCCCCAAGTGTGGGTTAAGGTGATCCCCCTCAAACCAGGAATTGATGAGGTGTTATATGGAAGCGTTGAGTGGTTTGATAAATGTGTAGTTGGTGTGAGTTAAGGTAGGTGGGGAAGATTATACGTGCTTTGGGAAATGGTAATGGTTGACTTGGGTAATAGGTAAGGGGTAGGGTCAAATCGAGTAATAAGTAATGGCAATAAAATGAACACACACACATAGATTGCAACACAGTACTAGGTTGAGGAGATTTCAAAATCTACATCATCCAAGGTTGATAGGTTTATCCCAACAAAGGTGAAGTGATTCAAGTATCCAAGGCATATCATATGGTCCAAAAACACAACATAGGTCAGGTGCGGTAACATTTAGGTATGTTTCGATACTGTTGTCACCCTAAAATTCCCTTCTTATGAAAGAAAAATTTGCAAGTCCCAAGTGTTGGTACTCAGTTTTTAATCCCACCAGTTCCATTTAAAATTCCTCAGTCTATGCTTTTTGAAACATTTTTCTATCTCCTTTCATGGATGCATGGAATTTATCATTTTTTTTCTATGGCGGTGGACCACGTCGAGCCTTGTTTTCCTTGCATTTATCTTTCTACAGGGAAAAAATTTGATTCAGGTGCGAATGGTGGCATTTTCCCCCTTCTTTGCATTTTTATATGGTCGTCTTCCCATCAAATTATTTTCTAGCGTCCATGGATACGTGGTCACGTCTAATTGGATGCGGTCTGGTGGGTCTTTTTGTGAAATTTTGAATTTTTTTACATTTACAAAAATGTTGAATTACCCCCGTGTCTCTGCTGGATCTTGATTGACTTTTCAAAAGTATGAAGTGGAGGAGAAAAATTCTTACTTTGGCCCCGTAAAGGGACACGTGGATTGTTTCAAAAGTAAAAGCGAGGAGACGGGTCATCGGAGCACTTTTGGAAATTTATTTTATTTCCAAAAGGGATAAAAGTTGTAAAATGAGTTGTGACTCCACTGGGATGGGAAAAATTCAAATATTGAGCTCACATAAAAATTCAAAGTGGGGAGGCAAATTGTCGGGTTACTTTTGGAATTTTGGTTTTTTTGTGGAAAGGCATAAAAGTTAGAAAGTGACCCGCAGTCATGCTGACGCCCAGGAGAAACCACATGGAGAGCCCATATCAAAATCGGATGGGCAGTCCGAAATGTTCCGAAGTGTCATTTCTCTAAAAGGCACAAAATATAAAAGTTTTCCCCAAACCCACTTCAGCTAAATCTATCCCATGTGGACAACCCATATTCAAAGTTTGTGAAAGCAGGATGAACAGTTGTGATATGATGCATCTAGTTTTTCCACCAGGCATGGAAATTCCGGAGGTGTTAGAGAAGTTTGGACGTCATTTTCTTGAATCAGTTTCATCATTTTTTGTGTAACCGAATGTAATTATTCTTGGAATCTATTTAGCATGTTCTCTACGCCATTGTTCAGTGTTGGATCCTGACATTCTTGAAATGTTATAGATCTGAAATTAATAAATACACAATAATTTCCACTTTGTTTCCATCTGCTATTCCTTCCTTCCTTTTCTGAAACCCATGGATCATTAATCTTTTATGATAAGAAACTTTGTGTTCTTATTTATATGATTTCTGGAACTTTGTGTCCATGGAATTATATCTGTTGTGAAAGTGAATGATTGTATTATATATCTCCCTTGATCAATATGTATAAGGTTATACTCTGCTATCTATATTTCCTAAAAGTATTGTTATGTTCTTCCTCTCTCATCTCCTTGGTTCTTCTATTCTTTTGTATTGATGATCTTTGGGCATAAAACACTTCAAAATATTAGGAATCCACACTTTGGAAGTTGTACATTTGTATATAAGTTTTGTTTCTTGCTTTAAATAAGGGAACCTCTCCCATTAAAGAGGAGGGACTTGTTGTACCCTGATTGTGGTTTGTTAAAGTACCATTTAAAAAATCCAATAGGTACACCAAAGGTTGGGTTGGGATAAACGATACGATAATAGGCTAGGTAAGGTCATTAGGCCAAACAACATGGGTAACGACAATGCAAGGTATAGTGAGTACACAAGGTCAATGGTAACACAAAGTAGGTCAGGTCTAGGTAAATAGGTCATGGCATAGGTAAGGCCAAGGTAGAGGTAAAATAAAAAATCCCTAGACGCAACTAAGGAAATGTAGGGGTAGTGTGGGCTTGTAGGTAGGTTGTAATAAGTGTGGGTAATGTCTAAGGGTATTGAGAAATAATGATTTGAGGTCAAAAATAGGAAATTTGGGGTGGAAATGGTAATGGTAGGTGAGAGATGCTAGTTATAAAGTAACTGGCATCAGTATGGTATGATTGATGTCGATCAGGTCAAGTTAGGGTTAATAAAAAATAAAAATCCATATTTTATGGATTCATTTTAACATGTTATTTGGGAAGATGACAGAGCGGTGGAGTAACAAGAGAAAGAGAAGGTACGAGGTTTTTGAGCTGAGTTGGTGAGTGACTAGCGCATGATTCATGCTCAGTAGGCAGGTCCACGAGATCAATTAGAGTGGTTTGATTGGGTTACGCAGTGAGGAGTTGATTTGGTGATGGCGGAGGTGGGAGAGGGGTCAGGTGGACCCCCGGCGTAGTGGCCAAATGTGCCACCATAGAGATGCCACTGAGATGAGGTAGGATTTTATCTGATCTGTGCATTTTTTTAATAATAAGGTGTGGAAATCGGTTTGGGGGGAAAAGGTTTTAGATGGGAGTTGAATTTTGAATTTTTGGGTAAAAGGAATGAAATGAGGGAGAGGGGAGGTCCAATGTAGTGTGAATAGGGGTGTAAATGATGGTAGGCTAGGTTTGGGTAGTGTAGGGTGGGTGTTTAGGGTGTTTTTCATGTTTTGAAAGGGAGGGGATGGGTTTTTGGGTTATGATGTCGTGAAAAAGACCAACGTCAGTTGGCCTTGGCTGATATCAGTCAAGACTTTGGTGACTGAAACTGGTGAAACTAAACCAACATTGGTCAAGGAAAACTAGTGACAGTTAAGGCTACCAACACCGGTTAGGGATGATGAGAAATAGGGGTAAGGGATGGGTAGGGGGATGGAGAATAGTCAAGGAAGGGCTAAGCGAAGGTGTATGTAGGGAAAATATGGTAAAAAGGGGTATTCTGGCGATGGTGGGGGGTTTTGCAAGTAGATAAAATGAACTAAGATGGGTAAGGATATAAAGGAAGAATAGGTGTAATGATACACTAGGAAAAAGGGGTATACGGTAGAGTTGTGGTTTGGGTAGGGTGTTGTGGGAAATAGTTGTCATGTAATAGGTATGTTGGGTATGGTCAAGGATGAACAATGTTGTGTTTGATTGGTGCAGGTGAGCGATCAGTTATAGATGCAGGACATAGTACCACCTCTGTTACTAGTGATACGATCGAGCATGACTGTGGAGGAGTGAAGGCACATGACAGATGTAGGACTGATTGGGATCTGATGTTACCAGGGTGTAGCTCGAGATCTTAGTTTAATGGTCACACTCATCGATAGATGGGATTCAGTGACCAACACTTTTCATTTTTCGATGGGTGAGATTAATGTCACCCTAGAGGATGTATACAGGATCCTACTATTTCACCTGATTCTAGATGCGTTTCTTTGAAAATGATGAAATAGATAGGGTAACAGGCGTAGGAGGAATACTTGTTAAAATTTTGGTTGATAGGTTGTTGCGCGTGTGTTGAATCCTTGATCCAAATCTAATCATGAGAGCTTCCTTTTGGTAGGGAGGAATGACATGAAATAGAAAGAAATACCACCATAAAGAGTTAAACAATATATGCAGTGGACTACCTAGCATATGCTAGATCTAGGAAGTGTGATACATCCTAGATGGCTTTCAACCCACTGTTTAAAAAAATTTGATGCTGGTAATAAAGTAAATCCTATTGTAGTCAAAATGATTTAGGTATCTCATTTAAAAAACAATAAGAAAGATCTATAGGTCAAGTAACTAGTTCTGGGTCTCTGTAGGTTTGACAAAGGTCTTAGGTAGGTCACATGTGATTAAGGGTGATGCGGAAATAGGTAGGTAGGTTATTGTTATGGGCTGTATTGGTAAATATAGAGACCGATGTCGGTTAAGGGTGACCAACTCCAGTTTCGAAGAACCAATGCCGGTTACTGTGGGATAATGGGAATGTCATAGAATGAGCATTATATTTCCCTTATGATTGCTCCAAGGACTAGGTGGGTCGGAATGAGGTATTAAGTTGTTTGGATGGGATTTGGCAAGGTTTTAATAGGGATACAAAGGGGTGAGTATTAATGGGGGCTAGTGGGTGGCTAGGAGAACAAAGGATGAAAATACAATGATGAAAATGAGTGAACCAAAGGAGTAAAATGTTCTACTTACTTGGAATCTAGTTCTGGATGTCTGTGAGTGAGGAATGAAGGTGTTGATAAGAGGTTGAATGCTAAAGAGGATAAAAAAACATTGGGGAGCTCTTGCATGGGCTGCATGTGCTCTCCTTCTTTCTTGATTGGATCAAATCTATGCTGGGGTGAGTGTTGGATGGTTGTTAAGTGAATGCCAAATGTCTGTACAAGAGAAAATACTTGATCTCCTTCTTTGCATGTGTATTCTCCCCGAAACTTGTTCTCAAAAGATGTGATATCTCTCAAGAATCTGCCAACCTCCAAAATAAGGTTTTTTTGGGGGTTAAAAGGTGATCGAAGGTGGTTTCAGCTTTACCGGTGACGGTTAAGGGTAACTGGCATCAGTTAGGGTGAGATTTTCTAGGTTTACTAAACTAGGCAGATCCCCTTGGTTTTCTGGGATCTCATGTGTTGGCCCCACATATTAGGATGGAAGCTTCTTTTAAGCATGTGAGAATGTGATTAGAGGGAATGTAGGCATGGATTTTTAGGGTTTGGGTAAGTCTTAGTTAGTTATGGCAACTTACTAAGAATAGGTCTTAGGGTGAGGTGGCTTGATGACGTGTCTAGGTGAGGTGGGTTCATGGGAATTATCTCAATTAGGATATTTAAATAATAAATATAGTGAGGATAATGAATTAATTTAATTTTAATAATTAAATTAATATTATAGTGAGGTGAAGGGGGCCATGGCTAGGTGGATGTGTTCAAGGTATTTATTTGTCGAGGGACCAAGGGGAGTATGACCTAATTTTAGTGTTTACATTTTTCCCCTTTTTGTTACGTAGCTTGTATTGGTAAGCGACGCTGACAAAAATAAGATGTGGTTACCGCATATGTGGGTGGAGGTGATCCCCCTCAAACTGCGAACTGACGAGGCAGAACGCAGAATTGGTGAGTGGTTTGATAAAAGGGAAATGTGATGAAAAGGAAGGTGGGCAACAGGGGAAAAAGGAGAAAAGTATACTCAGATAATCTAGGTAATGGGTCAGGGTCAAAGGTAGCAACATTCAAACGTACGTACATGTATAAACTACAGCACAATAGTAGGTTGAAGAGCAGGAAAACTCTACATTGTCTAAGGTATATAGGTTTATCCAAACAAGGTTGAGGTGATTCTAGTATCCAAGGTATAGGATATGGTCAAGAAACATGACATAGGTCAGGTGAAGGAACATTTAGGTGTGTTCCGGTACACCAAAGGTAGGGTCAGGATAAATGGTCACGGTAAGAGGTAAGGTAAGGTCATCATGTTAATCAAAACAGGTGATAGTGCCACAAGTTATAGTGAACACATGAGGTCAAAGGTCACTAGCGATGGTCCAGGTCCAAGAACCTAGGTCATGGCACAGGTAGGGCCGAGGTATGGGTAAAATAACGAGTCCCAAAAGGAGGACATGGGTAGGTAATACATGATGAGGGAAAGATGGTGAGGGGAATGGTTAGGGTAAAGATTGGGTGTGGAAAAAAGAATGATGGGCAGGGTAATAGGGTAAAATTTAGGGCAATGTGGAAAAGTATGTGACCAATGCCGGTCAAGGGTAACCAACACCGGTATAAGCTAACCATCCATGGTAAGGTAGGGCACAAGACCGATGCTGGTGAAGGTAAAACTTGTGTCGGTTAGGTCAGGTTTAGTATAAAAAAAAAAATCTGTGGGTTTTGTTATTCATTTGTCATCTAGCGAATTGAGAAAATGACACAAGAGAGAGAGAGAAAAGGGAAAAGTGTTGGGATGGAAAGGAGAGTTAAGTTGGTGAGCTAAATAGTGGGTGATTGGTTTTTGAGAGGTGGGTCCATGGGATTAGTGTGTGTGATTTAATTAGTTAGAGTCGAGGGTAGCGATTTGGTGATGGCAGAGGCCCGAGAGGGATTAGACAGGCCACCGATGTAGTGGCCTGACGTGTCACCATGACAATAGAAGCATGATGAGGTAATCATCCAACTCTTGTTGTGTTTTGTTGGATAGATTAGGTGATTTGGAAAATTGGGTTTTTGTTTTTTGTTTTGGATGGCGGAAAATAAAATTTGGAAGATGGGAGGGTAAATTGGGTAAAATAGGAGCAGGGAGAGAGATAAGTGGGAGAAGAGGGGAGGGGATGAGGTATAGGGGGAGTTGTGGGTGATTTTGGGTGGGTAGAAGTGTTAGGGGTGGTAATTTTTTGAGAAGGGAGGATTTGGGGGTCGTGGGTTTTCACTGCGACAATGACCAGTGTCAGTCGGGTTGAGCCGGTATCGGTAGGGTTAAACCGATATAGGTCACCAAATAGGTGATCGATGCCGGTTTAGGGGTGGCCATGGTCAGTTAGATAGAACTGACATCGGTCAGGTTTTGGAGAGAAAGGGGCCAAAAGTGCCACATGTTGGGTGGTTGAGATGGGTAGGGGTAAAATAGGGTGTGTGGAAATGATAGTGGGTGAGTATGGGTATGATAAATGTAGATTAATTTGTTGTTTGTATTGGATGCAGGGGAGAGATCAGCTACACATGTGGGACAAGGTTCCACCCCTGCTCGTGATAGTTCATGGCGCAACAACCCTTGAGGAGTTGTGGCTTGTGGAGGAGATGGGTCTGAGTGGGGTCCAATGCTACCGACATGTAGTCTAGTAGCTGAGTATGATGGTCACTCTCATTGATAGATGGGATTCCATGACCAACATGTTCCACCTACCAACGGGTGAGATCACAGTCACCCTAGAGGATGTGTTCAGGATTCCGTGGCTACCCATATTGGGTACACAGGTCTATTTGATCTCCTCTGAGGCCTCGTAGGAGTTGATGTTGATAGTGTTTGGAGAGAAGATGGCTGAGCTGACATTCCATAGCATTAACTTGAGTTATGGAGAGATGTACCTAGCTTGTCCAGAGGAGATGAGGCTAGTAGTTCTATTGATGGAGGCAGTGTGCTACTTTGCACTGCTAGATGCAGAGGGTGGGTAGTTTCCCTGCTTGCTGATGGGGGTACTACATGACATGGTGATGGATCAAACCTATTTTTCCTAGGCGCCATCATTCTTGGTGTAGTTATATAAGGAAAAATGGGCATATGGGTGGTTGTGCAGGTTCAATCTGTGTTGTACCTTTTTACTTCACTACTAGGCATATGAGCACATTGTCTATGTGTGTCCTGTGGGTATGCCTCAGGATGATGCCTTTCCGCCATGTTTTTTACGAGTGGGGTATATGCGATGGGTACATGCTATTGGAAAGTAGAGATCAGACAGATCCACACATGATGTGGCCTATTACAGGCATTTATTAGAGGGGTTGTTTGGAGTGGACATCATATGGAGGCCATATGTGGGTTTCCCATCATATAGGCATATGCGTGATGAGCTAGTTGGCCTCTAGCTACTGAGATGGATATATGGTCATTGTACTGGGGAGCATGAGATGATCCCGGTTGATAGAGTTAGGTGGTAATTTGGGAAGCTACAAGACATACCTCCACCCTTCCCGTAGTACAAGAGAGACAACGTGGAGAGGCCCTTACCTCTACCACAGCCTATAGTGCCCACAGGGTACGAGGACCAGGCAGTAGACCAACAGATTGATGATGTTGTGGTCACAGACAGATATAGATAGTGGCGGGCAGCTCATTTATGAGTAATACCACCCAGGCTGGGGGAGTCAGATCTAGCCATCATCACAGTGCAAAGGGATGCCCTACAGAGGCAGCTGGCGATAGTGATTACCTAGTTGGGTATGGTGTAGACACAACTTGCTAGCTTAGAGGTGGGGGTGGTTGAGTTACATGTACATGTGGCCAGTCTTCAGGCCCAGATGGCTGAGGGTGGGGATGGAGATGGAGATGGAGATGATGGTTGAGTGGTTGCCCTACAGGAACATGTGAAAAGGTAGCAAGGCCAGTTGGCCACATCACAAGCATAGATTGGGGCCTTACAGGCCTAGATACAGGCACAGGGGTAGGGGCCAATGGCACCACCACAGGTACTGGGACAGGGTCCCAGTTCACAGGAAAGGGCGCGACAAGTACAGGGGCCAAGGCTTATGGGGCTACCACAGACAATGCCCATATCTAGGTTACAAGATGCCCTAAGTGAATCCAGATACTACCAGGATTAGTTGATGGTCGTCAGGATAGATTTCCTATCCTATGGAGAGTACAAGGCACAACAAGCCTTGAGTGAGAGGACTAGATCCCAGACTCATAGTGTAGAGAACACAGGGGGCCATCGATCTCTGAGACAGGATCAAGGAGAGGCCACCAGCTCCAGGTAATGTGCCACCAAGGACCCAACCACCACCTATGATGGGCGGGGAGATGTTAGCAGGTCGCCAGACAGGGGCCAAAGAGGATGAGGGGATGGGTGATACCGATATGGAGGATGTCCGCCGAGTGGGTGCCTGATATATAGCTCCTGATTTTTGACATAGTTTTGAGTTTTGATATATACTGGGTTACGTGCTGAAGAGATTTTGTATTGTTTTATTATTTTATTATATATGAGACTGGTCTGCATGCCGATGACATTTTGTATTGAGTATCAGCCTACGTGCCAATGAGTTGTTTGAGATGGACATGATGGGATATTCTTGTATATTGTATTAAGACACACTTATTTATTTATATGATGAGATATATGAGATGCTTGATTTGTTGGTGTTTTATGATAATTTTATTTTTTTGTTGTGATATGGATGGAAACTAGGTGAGTTAGGCATGATGGAGTCAAGTTGGTTTAGGCATGGATCGAGTCAGGTAATAGGCATGGATCGAGTTAGGTTGGTTTAGGCATGGCTCGAGTTAGGTCTTAGGCATCGTTGAGCTAGGTTTGTGATCTAGGCATGGATCGAGCCTAAATGGGCTAAAGTTGTGATTCATTAATTTATGTAATGAATGGTGATATAAGTCATGTTTATAATACATGCATGATGATGGTAGAGAAATGGAAGTCATAATAAATGTATGGTATGGTGATGATAAAAATGTGAAGCAACTTGTTATTTGTTTGGTTTAATTTCCAATTTTGGATATAAAAAGGAAACTAAGTAGGGTAGAGTGTGATTTGAGAAAGATGAAAGATGAATTTGTAAGGGTAGAGAGTGGCCGAGCTAACCTCCAAAGGCCCCATGCCCTCGGAGTGCTTCCTAAATAGTCCCAACAAAAAGGGACCTCATGCTGATATAGTTCTCCCATAAGCTAAGGAAGAATATGAGGAGGTATGAAAATGAGTTGGTAGGTTCTAGGCATGTTTTTAGTTTAGGTCTGTTAGGTGTGGGTGGGTTATAGGAAAATTGGTGTAGGTGATGTCGATTGTGTCAAAAGAAGAAGATTACCCCAAAGGTACGTGTTGAGGACCAAATCCTGTATAAGGTAATAAAAACGTAAATAAAGACGGTTAAAAGATACAAGGGGGAAATAAAGACACCTGACTGGTTAGGATTATACCAAGTAGATCATACCATAGAGGAGGTGATGAACGTGAGTCCCTAAAGGCATTGCATGATTGATTGTTCGAAGGGTGAAAATTAGTCACATGATCACCAAATGTCATGGTTCCCAAGAGGTCCCTTTAGGCAGTAAGAAATGGGAGTGCGGATGGTGAGAGGGGTGAAAGGTGGATAATATTTATATGCTATGTGGTAGCATGCTCTGTGGGCAAGAGATCCGAGGTCACAATGGGCAAGTCCATGACGAAAAGTCTTTTGTTTTGACTTGTATTTGACATAGACTAATCAATGTGGGAAGTCTATATGGGATGATGAAATTAACTCCTTAAGGTCTTCGTGCAGTTGATCGATGCGGGAAGCTTTAGATTCTCTCAAATTTTTTTGAAAGAGATTTATATAGCTAACCTTCGAGGGAGTAATATATTTATAGCAGTGATTGCCAAGAGGAATATGTCCTTTTGAGGGAGTCATCTTTTTATTAGAAGTTTTACTCAAGGAGTTGGATCCCATGTGAGGGATTTTGAAGTCATGGATAAGACCAAGGTGAAGAACATGATTCTTATTCAGCAAGTAGGGTGAAACAACCATGGGATCTCATCTAAAGGTAGACTAAGAGTATCCATGAGAATCATGATATGTGCAGTGCCGTGGTACACATATTCAAGAGAAGATAACAAGTGGCGGGTATGCACGTAATTCTTGTTTAATCATTGGTGAGTTATAAGAAGTGGATAACGCTCAAGGGACGAGCATGGAAAGAGGAAAAAAGTGATGTAGGACTAAAATTCAGTAGTAGAATGGTCAAATATGCAAGGAATTAAGGGGCTTAGGTTTGGGTTTACCATCAAGTGAAGATAAACGATAAGCACCTGATTTATAAGTATGGGTCATGATGTGTGGTCCAAGCTAATTAGGAGAAAAATTTCCCCGTGTACTTTTTTATGCTTTGGTTACGCGTTGATTTTCTTTAAGGATGAGATCACCAATGTGAAAGGTTCGTTCATGGACACATTTTTCATAGGCACATTTGATACATTTTTGGTAAACTTGAAGGTGATCAAGAGCATTAAGACAACGTTCATCTAATAACTCAAGTTGTTCTAAATTTTCTTGATGAAATTCATCATCATTGAGCATGTCATGAAGAGAAATGTGGAGTTAGGGGATCTAGACTTTGAGAGGTAGAACAACCTCTTTAGAGTAGACCAAAGAAAAAGGTGTAGCTGCAGTGGAAGTGTGAATACTAGTGTGGTATGCCCATAGGGAAAAAGGAATGTGTGTATGCCAGTCCTTCCCAGTATCGTTAACCACTTTCATGAGAATTTTGTTCAAGGTTTTGATAGTGGATTCGGCTTGGCTGATGATTTGTGGGTAATAAGGTGACGAGAAACTTAGCTGAATGCCGAAGGTGTTGCAAATTTTTCACAATGGTTTGTTTTTGAATTGTTTTCCATTATTAGTGATGAGGTGATGAGGAACACCAAAGTGACAAATGATGTGATGATTGATGAACTCACATATTTTCTCAGCTTTCATGGAGATGAGTGGTATGGTTTCAACCCATTTTGTGTAGTACTCGGTAGCAGTGATGATCCATTGATGTTGCTGGGAAGAATGAGGGTTGATCTCTCCGATAAGATCCAAACCCCATTGAGAGAAGGTCCAAAAGTCATGTGCAACCTGTAAGGTGTGACTGGGTGTATGTTGAAGGTTGGCATGTTGTTGGCATTTTACACAAAATTTGACGTAGTCACAACAATCATGGTTAAGGGTCGGCCAGTAATAGCTTAGGTGAAGATTACGCTTAGCAACAACAAGGCCATTGAAGTGACCTCCACATATGCCATCATGAACTTCCTTAATGGCATAAGTAATTTCAGAACTCGTGAGGCATCGTAAGAGAATACCATCAAAGAAGCACTTATAGAGGAGGCCCCCCATGTAACGTAATGAGAGACCTTTTTAAGGAAGGCGCGTTGTCCATTACAGGTGAGATAAGGAGGAAAGATGGAGAGATAAATATAGTTAGAATATTGTTTATACCAAAGGTCGCTCAGGTCGGGGGTAGCGTGGATAGAGTAAAAATCACAAGGTAAATAGGAAGGTGATTGGAGTCACTGTACAGTGAAAAAGATTTTAGAATCAGCAGGCAAAGCAGGTATTTGAGAACCCAAGCAAGGCATGGTATCTACAAATTTGTTAGTTGAATGGGGAATGGTTTGAAGGGAACAACAGTCAAAGGTGGTCAAAATTATGTGTACATGATGTTTATACTTTTGAAGTATCTCATTAAAACATTGGTATATACCATTGACTTGGTTTATAACCAATTGAGAATCACCAAAGATGTCGATTGATTTGAAATCTAGGATGTAGGTGGCTTGGAGACCTAATATGAGTGCTTCGTATTTGAAAATATTGTTTGTACAATCAAAATCTAGTTTGAAAGACAAAGGAATGGGTTCAACATCAAGCAGAATGAGGATAACACCAGCCCCACCCCCATGTTGACACTTGGAACCATCGAAAAAGAGTGTCATTTGGTAAACAGGTTCGTCCAGGGAAAGAGTATTGATGAACTCATCTAGAAAGTCAAAATGAGAGGGTTGATCCCTAGAAATAGGTGCATCGACTAATTGGTTGGTGATAGCTTAGCCACTGATGGACTATTTATGAATGAATTTGAGGTCAAGGTTAGCCAAAAGCATAAGCCATCGTGTGGGATGCTGATTTTGATAAGGTTTGGCATACATGAAGTGTAGGGGGTCAATGTTGGTCACAACATAGGTTTTGTGGTTAAGGAGGTAATGGTGGAGCTTTGTGGAACCGAAAACTAAGGCTAAGAAAAGTTTTTTAGGATGGTTGTATCGGGTTTCATAGTCCAAAAGAGTATGACTTATGTAATAAACCACTTACTCCCTGTGTTGTTCATCACGATGAGCGAGCATGGCACCCAAGCAGTGATTGGTAGCGGATATGTATAGATAAAAAGGTTGATCATCTTTAGGTGGGATAAGTATGGGTGGTTGGAGAAGGTATTATTTTAAGGCCTCAAAAGTTTTGTGATAGTCATCATCCCATTTAAAGGAGACATCCTTCTTGAGTAGATGATGAAATGGTTGACACTGATCCGATAATTGTGAAATGAAACAATGAATAGATTGCAACTTACTGTTGTATATATCTTTCCCCCCGGGTAGATATAGACAAGCAGGAGAATGGAGAAATCAAAGAAGCTCAAATCCCTGACATGACCAATGCACAGAATGGCGCACATGGAAGTGGCGCACAGAGAAAATGGTGCACCCAAGGCACACAAAATGTATGTGCACATGAGTGTCAACGCACACAGAAATGGGTGTCGAACAGAGGAAATGGTGCGCCCAAGGCGCACAGAATGGGCGCACGACAATGAGTGTCGACAGAGGAAATGTATGCGCCCAAGGCGCACAGAAATGGGCGCACGACAATGAGTGTCGAAAGGAAATGGATGCGCCCTTGGCGCACAGAAATGGGCGCACGACAATGAGTGTCGACAGCAAAATGTATGTGCCCACAGGGCGCACAGAATGATGGTCGACAGGGACAATGAGTGTCGACAAGGAAATGGTGCGCCCAGGCGCACAGAATGAGTGCGCATGACAAAGTGTCGACAAGGTAAATGGTGCGCCCTTGGTGCATGGAAGAGGATGATCGACACACACATGAATGCGCCCTTGGCGCACCTTCAAGAGGCGCAACATTTTGAGCGCTGACAGGAAGCAGACCCTGGCACAGATATTCAGATGGCCATAACTTTTGACTGGGAGCTCAGATTCATGCAAGGTTGGACTTTTCGGAAAGCTTACGAGGTCCTCTATCCAACTACAACTAGATATCTTTAATTGGGTGAGAAAAAATTCTTAAAAATTCAAAATACAGTTCGCCACTTTTGGGTTTGCTGGGGTTCTCACCTACCATCATAATGAGATGAATTAAATGCAACCTAGAGGTGGTTGGGGTAGATTTGGAATTTCTCTCTCTTTTCTCTCTCATTCTTCCTATAAATTGTAAGGAGGGGCTTCTTTCTAAAGGTTGGAAATTCTTGTTTTGCCCCTCCCTTCTTCTCTTTGGCAGGTGAATTTGTGGAGTTCAAACCTCCCATTTAAAACTGTAATGCAACTCTGCCTCTTGGCATTTTGCAGTGTGCTGTATCAATCTTTGGAGAAAATTAATGCATGTCTGTGGATGATTCTCAACCCTCTCTGTATTCATTTTGCATCCCCCTGATCTTTCACTGTGAATCTGGCTATCTGTGCATGATCTTACATTGCATTTTAATGGTCTGTGTTTATTGGCAAGACAGGTGTTTCTTCATTCCTCGGTGCATCACCTTTGTAGTTTAGGTTTTATTTTATGCATCTTCTTACCCTGTCTCCTTGGCAAGTTAGTTTAGGTTTTGAGTAAACCCTCTGCATTTTTTACGTGTGCATCTGAACAGAGGAATAGGAACCGGCCTTCATCCGGAGAGCTTTTCCATTTCGCAAGGTCCCACACTTGGGAAAAGCTCCATGTTATGCAATCGCACTGAGAGTCTCAACCCATCGTGTTGCAGAGTCCCAGGGGTGCTGCGATTCGACATCAACAGTTTTGGCACGCCCGGTGGGACCAAGAGGTCATTCCACAAGATTTGAAGGAGTTTTCATGAAATTCGGACTTAAAAATTGCAGGTTTTACAGTTTCAGTTTTTTTTCACCTTCCAGGCTGAACTTTGAAATCAATTTTCAAGGACTTAACTTGCTCGAAACAAGTCAAAATTTCACCAGTTGATAGATCAGGGGATAATCTTCAAAAGGGTATTCTTAGATTTTTGAGATTTTGACTTTCAAAATTTCATGGTTTTTTGATTTTCGGATTTCAGGTTTTCGGAAGTCTGGCATTTTTGGATTTTCGGGACTGTCATTCCAAATCAAATTCCAAACTCTAAAATATCAAAAATACAGGTCTTTCAAAATTCTATTTTTTAAATATTGTCAGGTTTGGTGTGTAACTTGGCAGAATCTAGCCTTTTGAGGCTCATTTTTTTTTCTAACACATCTGGCGACTCCGAAGGGGATAGAATTCAGCGGTGTAGCAGCAAAGGTTGCCCAGGCATATGAGAAGAATTCAAACTAGGTCCAATACTCGAGAAGAGGGGCTATTTTTCCACTTGCAACTTTCACCAGGTAGAGGAAGGAGAGGAAGAAGACCACAAAGATCACCATCTCCACCTAACAGGACTTTGTCTACACCTCCACCTGGTAGGCCTTTTCTCGCATCGACCAGGGTTCTTAGGCCAATCATAATGGCACATCTACCACCGAATCCCTTTGTCAATTTCACGGGTAGTAGTCCACTTGCCCTAAATGCTCAGAATCAAATTCCAGTTGCAGCACTAAAGAACATACCCTATTTCACAGGAGAAAATCATACTACTCCTATTGATCACATCCAGGATATTGCTAATGCATGTGCAATCCATGAAATAAATGAAATGGATGTTGCAGTCAAGTTGTTGGCTTCATCTTTCAAAGGCAAGGCCTTACAATGGTTTAGGAGCCTAACAGCAGGGTCTATTACGAATTGGAACCAACTTTGTTCAGCTCTTTGCAGCCAATTCGGGGAGAGGGCGGACAATTTGTCTTTATTGGAACAACTGACAACAATCAAAAGGGCTCCTAACGAACAAATGACAGATTTCAACTTCAGATTCCAACGGACATGGGACAGGATTCCAATAGCCGTTAGACCAACTGCCGAAGGAGCATTCCTTTATTTCTTAAAGGCTATAAATTCAGACATAGCCATGATGATCCAATCAATGGGAGGGACAACGCTGCCAGGGGCCTATGACACAGCTATCAGAGCAGAGAACTGTTTGATCCAAGCTGGCAAGCTTGCACCAAGGCCACCAATGCCTCTCTATCCAGATATGGGAAATCCTACAACCAGTCAAGCACCAGAGTTGAATCCCATTCCAACTCCTAGAAATCAAAGCAATAATGAGGCGTCGACTTCTTCAAATACTTCAAAGGAATTGCAGGAGGTCATGAAACAGCTACAGAACCTTGGAAATGAGCTTGTGACTATCAAAAGACAGCAAGCTCAAAGTGCTAGACCGTATCAGCCTCAAGCACAGTACCAAGCTAGGCCCCCATACCAACAAAATAGACCACCACCTCAGGCTGCAAATCAAAACCAAAACCAAGGACAACCTCAAGCTGCCAGGCCATTTCGACCGTATGATCCAAATGCAACGACATCCTCAAGAGCCTTGGTCCAACACAAAATAACATGGCACAGGAGTACGAATGGTGTTACCCTTGCAATCTACCTCACAATCAGTCAGCATGTTTCAATGGTGCACTAAATCAGGCCTTGATGGTGCAAACCATTGGTGTTCCTCAAGAACCAAGCCAGGAGGAGAATCAACAGCAACAAATGCAACAAGAAGGACCTCCAACAGAAACCACATTGGCCAATTGGCAAACGGAAGACTTCTGTGGAGTTAACCAACAGCCTTTTCAAGGCATGGCTGCCAACACACGGTCAAAGAAGAGAAATATAGGAGAGGAACAACCGTGTAATCCAGTTGTTTCTCAGTACACTCCTACACAACAAGGGGTCAGTAGACCAAACGCAGCTCCAAATGTGCAGAATCAACCTAAGGTACCTGTTGTAGCAACACATGCACCTGTTCAAGCTCCAGAAAAGGTTGCGCCAAGCAAGGGACAGCAAAAGGACAATTCATCCCCCTTCAACATCATCGATCAAATGAAGAAGACACATGTGAACATTTCCATGTGGGAATCACTGGCGATCCCAGGGCAACGAGATTTATTGCAAGCTGCAATGGCTAATTGGTCTGCCACAAATGTATCAAACCAGGGACATGAGAAAGTTCTCACTAATGCAGTGCAACATGATGGGGGCCAGAAAAGAAAAAATTTGAAGCCTCCACCATTCTATGTTTCGTTGATTGTTGGAAACCACTTGGTACACAACTGCATGATAGATTCAGGGGCAAGTAGTTCAGTGATGCCAAAGCAAATAGCGGATCAACTGGGTCTGAAGTATGAGCCAGTGCTGAAAGGAGTAGTGCAACTAGATGGAACGGCAGTAGGAACAGTTGGGGTCATCAAAGGGTTAAGCCTAACACTACATTCCTGTCCTAATGTTACAGTTCTACAAGATGTGTCTGTAATTGACCTTCCGCCACTCTTTGTGTTGTGTCTATCAAGGGACTTCACTGCAAAAATCGGTGGATATTTATCTACAGATTGGTCACACATGATTTTTAGGACAAGGTATGGAGCCAAAGCAACAATCAGGTCAGAACCAATTGCCAATTTCCATATTGAGCCTCATGTACCAAATCCTATCAATGCAAATTGCTCGGCTTTTGATCAGGAGGAGTGTTCAAGTGATCTAGAAACAGGTACTAAGGTCGAGGGAATTCCTGATTTAACTTTGGATGAATGGGCAAACAAGAGTCATGAATTTGACCCATACAAGGAAATTGAAGAATCTGAATTGGGCGTGTATTGTATACACGAAGAAAATTCACCCATTCCTGACATCATTCAGCCTGAACAAAAGGATGAAAACAAAGTTTGGAAATTATTTTTCGATGGTTCGAGAAGCAGACAAGGTGCTGGAGGTGGTGCAATGTTGATTTCACCACAAGACATCAAATATTTTTCAGCTTTTCGTTTCCAGTTTTCCTGTTTGAACAACACGGCTGAATACGAAGCATTGATTCATGGAATTCATTGGGCCAGGAAAAAGGGCATAAAGAACTTGCAGGTGTTTGGAGATAGCGAGCTAATCGTCAACCAAGTTAGGGGACAACATGCTACAAAGAACGACTTGCTGAGGAGCTACAAGAATAGGGTATGGGACCTCATTGAGGATTTCGAAGCTTTCAACATTGTGTCCATACCCAGGAAGAAAAATGAAGTCGCAGATAGGCTCGCAGCAGTTGGAGCAACGTTTGATGTGGTTGACAACATCAGAAGGGGAAAAACACAGCCACATATCCATGTGATTGTGAGGCCAGCAGTTCCAGATAATAACACAAGCTGGCAGGTGTTTGAGAACGATCAACAGATCGTCAATTTCTTACAAGAAGAGGCTGAATTCTTAGCTAGGAATCAGGACAGATTAGAGCAGCAGTATGGGGATCAAGTAGTGCAGCTGCGGACAAACAAGCTTCCTAAGGGTTTAGTAACATTGGAGTCTATCTTCAACCCTAACGACCAGTTCCGTAAGGAAAAGGCAAACATACAGGTCAAGAGAGAAGATTCAGAGCCAATTCCAGTTGGGGAAGGCAAAACACTTCAAATTGGCAAAGTGGCCACTGAACAGGAGAAATCAGATTTCATACAACTTTGCCAAGAATTTCCAGATGTCTTCGCTTGGAGCTATGAAGACTTAAGAGGATTCGATCCAAATTTGGCACAACATACCATAGAATTGGATCCAGATGCTAAGCCCGTCAGGCAGAAACAGAGACTGGTCAACCCTCACATTGAGCCTCTAATGAAGAAAGAGCTAAATAAGCTAATAGAGGCAAGCATTATATTCCCGATCAAGCACTCAAGCTGGGTTGCAAACTTGGTTCCGGTCAGGAAGAAGAGTGGAGAAATCAGGTTGTGTGTGGATTTCCGAGACCTAAACAGGGCATCTCTCAAAGACCATTACCCACTTCCTTCAATGGAACAAATATTGCAAGTAGTATCCGGTTCAGAGAGATTCTCTCTCCTAGATGGCTACTCAGGGTACAATCAGGTGATGGTGAAAGAAGATGACCAATTCAAGATGGCTTTCACCACCAAATGGGGGACCTATGCCTACAAGAAGATGCCATTTGGGCTATCAAATGCTGGAGCCACCTTCCAAAGGGCAATGGATATGGCATTTAAGGGGTTGATCAATAAAATAGTTCTGATATATCTTGACGACATCACTGTATTCTCAAAAAATGCAGTGGATCACCTCTGTCATTTGAGGCAAGTATTTCAGAGGTGTAGAAGATTTGGGGTATCATTGAATCCCAAAAAATGCATATTCTTGGCTCACGAGGGAAAACTTCTAGGCCATATTGTTTCAAAGGAGGGGTTGATGATTGACCCAGAAAGAGTTGAAGCAATTCGAGCATTGCCATTGCCAAGTCACAAGAAGGCTCTTCAAAGCTTCTTAGGAAGGATCAATTTTGTCCGCAGGTTTGTTCCAAATTTTGCAGCTCTTGTGAAGCCAATAACGCTGATGTTAAAGAAGAGCATGGCATTTAAGTGGACATCTGAAGGCAAGGCAAGTTTTGAGGCAATAAAAGAGGCTATATCTCAAGCCCCAACTCTCGTCAATCCAGACTTCTCCAAGGAATTCGTGCTATATGCCTTTGGTGGTGGAGACACAATTTCTGCAATCCTGGTACAACAAAACAAAGGAGGATTAGAACAACCAGTTGCTTTCTTCAGTCAAGGCTTGGAGGAATACGAAACTAGGTACTCTTTCATTGAAAAGCATGTCCTTGCAGTAATCAGGAGCTTAAAGAAATTCAAGCACCTAGTCTCAAACAACAAGATCCAATTATTGGTCTCTCATGCGGGAGTCAAGGACTTCCTTCTAAACAAGGATCTGAATGAGAAACGTGCAGGATGGATAACTCGTGTCATGGAATATGACATCGAGATCAAGGTCACCAAACTAGTACGTGGGAAGGGACTATGTGAGCAGCTAGCCTTGAGTCAACAAGTTGAAGCAGGTAATGAAAAAGAGGCTGTCTTGGTACTACAGGATGACCAAGAACAAGAAAATGATGATGTGCCCACTCCCTGTTGGACTCAGAATGTGATACACTTCCTACAGACAGGCCTATGCCCTCCAGAAATGAGCAAAGCAAAGAGGAGATACTTCAGATTACAAGCCATTCCATATGTGCTTGTTGATGGTGTTTTGTTTAAGAAAGACATCAATGGAGTTCTATTGAGGTGCATTGGGACAGGTCAAATTGAGAGGGTGTTACGAGATTTTCACGATGGAGATTCTGGAGGACATTTTGCCCCACGAGTAACAGCTCTCAAGATAATGAAGGCAGGGTATTATTGGCCGACAGTCTTCAGTGACTGCTATACATGGATAAGAAAGTGCAAGAAATGTGCACTCTTCACAGGCAAAGAAAGACTAGCAGCACTTCCATTGCACCCAATTCTGGTTGACCAACCATTTATGCAATGGGGATTGGACTTCGTTGGGGTCATCAACCCAAACTCAAGCCAAGGCCACAAGTGGATTCTCACGGCAACGGACTATTTCACCAAGTGGACTGAAGCAGTAGCGCTCAAAGAAGCAAATGAGTCTAACATACTAGACTTTTATGAAGGAATAGTGACCAGGTTTGGTGTGCCGGCCACTATCATATCAGACAATGCATTGGCATTTATAGGTTCCAAGATTACAGAATGGGCTGTCAAGAATGGAATCTATTTGAGCACCTCTTCAAATTATTACCCGCAGGGTAATGGACAGGCAGAGTCCACGAACAAAAATTTGCTAAGAATCATCAGGAGGACTCTGGATGAAAATCAAAGAACATGGCATACCAAGCTAAAATCAGCATTATGGGCTGACAGAATAACACCAAAGAGGTCTACAGGCAATTCCCCTTACAAGTTGGTCTATGGAAAAGAGGCAGTATTGCCTATATCATTAGAACTGCCTACATTGGAGTTCATGAAGCAGTTGGAGTTGGCTGAGTTCGAACCAATGGAGGCCAGGTATGCAGAGTTGATGGAATTGGAAGAAATTAGAGAACATGCAGTTCAAACAATTGAGAAAGATCAGGCCTTAGTAAAAAGATGGTTTGATAAGAAAGCAAGAGCAAGGACCTTCCAGGAAGGGGACCTAGTTCTGAAATGGGATGCAGATCGGGCAAAACCAGGAAGGCATTCCAAGTTTGATGCCATTTGGAGTGGCCCCTACATGGTCACGGGATGTAAGAATAGCAATGCCTTCCAATTGTCTACATTGGACGGAGAAGAACTCCCGATTCCGGTCAACGGAATCTATCTTAAACATTGCTACTGAAAAGAAAAATTTTTACCCTTGTAAATATTAGCCTAGATTTCAATTCCTCTAAGTGCGTATGCACATTGTCTTGTTGTAGTTAGGTTTCTATTTCCCTAAGTGCTTTGGCACAGGTTTTGTTGCTCTCAGGTTGATTTCTACAGTTCAGAATGCTGTCGAGAGAAGAAGTTGCGGTATCAGGCTCGGGATCAGATATCAGGTTGGTTTCAGGTTATTGCTTATGACTCCATGCCCAATGGATTGCTAAAAGGCCACTGATCTTCTACCTAGCAGGCAGGTGATCCCATTGAGTCGCCAAATTGTTGTATATATCTTTCCCCCCGGGTAGATATAGACAAGCAGGAGAATGGAGAAATCAAAGAAGCTCAAATCCCTGACATGCCATGACAATGGATGCACAGAAAATGGGCGCATGGCGACATGGGTGCACGGAGTGTCGACAGAGAAAATGGATGCGCCCAAGGCGCACAGAAATGGCGCATGACACAGAGTGTCGACAGAGGAAATGGATGCGCCCAAGGCGCACAGAAATGGCGCATGACAATGAGTGTTGACACTAAAATGGTATGCCCAAGGTGCACAGTGAAATGGAGTGTCGACAGGGTAAATGGATGCGCCCTTGTGCACACAGGAAATGGGCACATGACAATGAGTGTCGACACTAAAATGTATGCGCCCAAGGTGCAGGAAAGTGGCGCACAGAAATGAGTGTCGACAGGGTAAAGAATGCGCCCTTGGCGCACAGAAATCGACAATGAGACTAAAATGTATGCGCCCTTGGCGCACAGAAATGGCACACAGAAAATGGAGTGTCAACAAGGAAAAATTTGTGCCCTTGGCACATGTAAGAGGATGTCGACACACACACGGATGCGCCCTTGGCGCACCTTCAGGAGGCGCAACATTTTGAGCGCTGACAGGAAGCAGACCCTGGCGCAGATATTCAGATGGCCATAACTTTTGACTGGGAGCTCAGATTCATGCAAGGTTGGACTTTTCGGAAAGCTTACGAGGTCCTCTATCCAACTACGACTAGATATCTTTAATTGGGATGAGAAAAAATTCTTAAAAATTCAAAATACAGTTCGCCACTTTTGGGTTTGCTGGGTTCTCACCTACCATCATAATGAGATGAATTAAATGCAACCTAGAGGTGGTTGGGGTAGATTTGGAATTTCTCTCTCTTTTCTCTCTCATTCTTCCTATAAATTGTAAGGAGGGGCTTCTTTCTAAAGGTTGGACATTCTTGTTTTGCCCCTCCCTTCTTCTCTTTGGCAGGTGAATTTGTGGAGTTCAAACCTCCCATTTAAAACTGTAATGCAACTCTGCCTCTTGGCATTTTGCAGTGTGTTGTATCAATCTTTGGAGAAAATTAATGCATGTCTGTGGATGATTCTCAACCCTCTCTGTATTCATTTGCATCCTCCTGATCTTTCACTGTGAATCTGGCTATCTGTGCATGATCTTGCATTGCATTTTAATGGTCTGTGTTTATTGGCAAGACAGGTGTTCTTCATTCCTCGGTGCATCACCTTTGTAGTTTAGGTTTTATTTTATGCATCTTCTTACCCTGTCTCCTTGGCAAGTTAGTTTAGGTTTTGAGTAAACCCTCTGCATTTTTTTACGTGTGCATCTGAATAGAGGAATAGGAACCGGCCTTCATCCGGAGAGCTTTTCCATTTCGCAAGGTCCCACACTTGGGAAAAGCTCCATGTTATGCAATCGCACTGAGATTCTCAACCCATCGAGTTGCAGAGAGTCCCAGGGGTGCTGCAATTCGACACCAACACTTACCTTGTAAGCTACAGAGTTGTTTAAGGTTAGTGGGTCGAGGCATTTCCAGAATGGCATTGGCTTTAGCAGGGTCAACTTCTATACCATGGAGGGAAATGATAAATCCCAGGAGCTTTCCTGAGAGAACCATGAAGAGGCACTTCTTAGGCTGAAGGCAGTTGAAATATTTAATTGAGGTGGTCGAAGATGGTTATGAGGACGATAAGTGTGATCAGAGCAGAGTTTAGATTTGGCCAAGAGATCATCCACGTAATCTTCCAATATGTGATGCCTGATATCATGGAAGATGTAAGTCATAGCCTGCTGATATGTGGCACCCACATTTTAAGGCCAAAAGGCATGACTCGATAGCAGAAGGTCCCCCAAGGGGTAATGAATGAGGTTTTGTGTATGATCTTCTAGGTATAGAAAATTTTTGTTGGTGGGTCAAGTTGCCTTTTCCATTACCTGACAGCATCTCATGTCTAGCAGTAAGGTCAACCAGTTGGATCATGTTGATCTGAGGGGAGTTGCGAAAGTCAACTTTTGGGTAGGCTAGGTGTAGAGGTGAGTGGTATAACGACATGATGGGAAAAAACCTACCGGAGGAGAAAAACCCTATGACTTGAGTAATAGGGCACAACGTCAGAGATGGGTGATGAGTGTAGCAAGTTCTCTGATGATTAACCATGTTAATTTCAAATCTTGGAAAGGTGGTTCTAGGAGTTTTGGTGGTGGAGGTCAAGGTTGTCGAGTGGAGCAATGTGAGGAAGGAATATTCCTCATGGGTTTTGGTGAAGCAGTGTCCTGGCATCGAGGAATGGTCGTCAATGTCAAAGTTAGCTTCCAGAGGACATAACTAGATTTGGATGGTTTTTAAGGCTTAAGTATGTTCTACACATGGTGCCAATAGCAAATGTTTGCTTAGGCACAAATCTCTAGTGTCATCAAACCCTTTTGTCAGTAAATTCCTGGTGAACAACAGTCTAAAGGAGGTTGGTTAATCTTTTGGCATGTTCGGGTCACCCTGAGTATGAATATTGCTCTGCAATAGTCAATTCAGTGAACAGTGGGTTTGCATCTCAGAGGGTGGCAACTGATGAATGAGGAACGAGTCCTCTGCACCAAGGGGGAGTGGGTATGGAGCCATGGTCTTTGGGTGTGAATGACGTTAGTCTGTGGGTGTTGGTCGTGTTTGATCATTTGGGTAGGGGTACAGGTAGATGAATGGGCAGTAAGGGGCCTGTATGGTCGCTTTGACTACCTTAGTGGAGGGTTGCTAAGGAATTTTTGTTTTTGTGTTGCAGAAAAAGTTGGGTAAAGTATAGATATCAGGGTGTATTCGAGACTCTAGAGGTGAAAGGATGGTGATGAAGGTGAAGTGGGTGACTTACCCACGGTGGATAAGAGCTAGTGTCCTGTGAATGAGTAGATGATGTGGGCCTATTTGGTAGGTAGTTCGGGAGAGTAGAGACGACTGACGGTCATTATGTTTATGGGTAATGACATGCAAGTTACAGAGGTTATTAGCAGCCTTATGGGTGGTAAAGATGCTATAGGTGTAACCCTGTCCACAGTCATGTTCGGTGCTTGGGTAGTGTTGTGTATATGTTTCCCCCCGGTAGATAGAGGCCAACAGAAGAATATGGAAATCAGTGAGAAACTCAGACCCTGACATTTATTGATGGTCACCTGCAGGTAAGAAGATGTGGTTGTATGCAAAAAGTCACGCCATATGTGACACTAGTACGAAGGTGCACAGGACCATAAAAGATACATTCTCGACTATGTACAATGGATCATGCCAAGGGTGCAGGTTAAGGGCTTCCATGACTCTTATGGTGTCGACATGAAAATGTGATTGACACAAGGCACAGGTGGTAAGGGCATATGAAAAGTGGGGCGTCGACATGAAAATACATGCACCAAGGTGCATCAGTGATTAGTTAAGTAGCTATCTGGTATGGATAATGTGTAGGAGGTCGATGCAAATGGTGGCGCCAAGGCGTAGGTTGGGAAGGCGCATGGGAAAACCGTGGAGGTTATCGACAGTGATAGGAATGGATGCGCCAAGGTATGTGTAGGTTAGAAGTGGCACTTCTATACTAGAAAATGGAGTGTTGAGGTGAAAATGGTGGTGCACCGCGGCAGGTGGATGGCTTGATAGGTGCATGAGTACAAAATGTGGGACATGTAAATGGATGCGCTAAGGCACAGGTTTAAAGGGTGCATGAAAATGGGTGTCGACATGAAAATAAGATGTGTCCTTCAGGCGCAAAGGTTACACAATGCATACAAAGTGGAATGAACGTAACCCATGACATGGATCCAGGATGTCTACCAAGGCAATAGGTTAAGGGCACATGGAATTCCCCCTGTCAAGACATGAAGGTGGATGCGCCCATGGTGCACAATAAGTGGGGTGTCCATACATAAATATGGATCCGCCATAACGGCGTACCTAGTGTAGGAGGCGCATAGCATCATTTAGCGCTGAACAGGAAGCATGACCTTGGCGTAGATATTCAGATGGCCATGCAATTGTGACAGGGATGCACATTTGAGTGAATTCAAGGTTGGAATGATTTTGGAAAGCTAGTGAGGTCCATCTAATCATAACACGGCATACTAGATATCTTTCATTGGGTATGGAAAGAGTTCTTAAGAGGGCTCAAAATATGGGTCATGCCACTTTTTGGGTTTGCTAGGGTCTCTTCACCTAACCACCATAATGAGATGGCTACTTAAATACAACACTGGTAGGGTGCAGATGAAGGTGGTAGATTTGGATGAGAGAGGCTTCCCTCTCTCATGTGGTGTCCTAATAGAATTGTAAGGAGTGTAGCTGTCTTTTTAAAGGTCAAACATTCCTTGATATATTAAAGCCCCTCCCTGAGAGCTTGATCTTTGGCAGGTGAAGGTTTGAATGAGTTCATATACCTCCCATTTTGAGGGGAAACTGTAATGCAACTTTGCCTTTTGAGCATTTTGTGATGTGTGACACCATTAGTATCAATGGGGTACATGGGAGCATGGATAGTGATTTTAGGTATGGGTATGGATGGTATGTCTGGGTATACCCTCTGGTATGGTGGGTTAGTTTGCATCCTCCTAATCTTTCTACTGCAAATTTTGTTAGTGATGTGCATAATCTTGCATCATGAGGGGATGGCTTGTAGTTTATTCAAGAAGGTGTAGGGTGAGTGGTATAAAGACATTCCTCGGTGAAATCACCTATTGGAGGAGAAAAAACCCTATTTTTAGGTGATCTTCTTACGCAATGTCATCCTTGGCAATGGTGGCATAGAATTATATTCTCTGATGCAAACCCTGTTACATGTAAAATTTTGAGTGTGGCTCTGAACAGAGTTGAATGAGGGTGGAGGTTGTGCCTTCATCTGGAGAGCTTTTCTGATTTCACAAGGTCCCACACTATGGGAAAAGCTCCATGTTATTAGCGTACCACACTGAGAGATTCTCAACCCATCGAAGTTGCAGACATTCAGGGGGTGCTATGATTTTCCATTTGGTAGTTTTGGCACGCCCATTGGGACAAAGTTGGTCATTCCAAGGATTTGAAGGAGTTTTCAAGAAGTCGTGTCTTGGCAAAAGATTGTATGTTTTACAATTTATGATATTGTCAAACCCTTTTAATCTTGAACTTGAGGAAATCGATAAGGTCTCAAGTGACGGTAACTGTGCTCGAAACAGGTCTTAAGGAGGCTGGTCACCAAATGTTGGCATAAGATCGGGCGAGTGGATCTTCAAATGGGTATTGAATGTGGGTCTGGGTGTAAATGTAGGTGACTTGTTGAGGAATGGTCACGGTTTTTAGTATTTCAGATTTGAGGATTTACAGAAGTCATGGTATTTTTAGGTTTTCAGGACTGGCCATTAGGTGTCAGTTGTGTCAAATTCCAAACCCTATGGGTATAGTCAGATGGACGGGTAGGAGGGTCTGTGGTCATTTTGAGTTTACCTTATTATGGGGTAGTGGAGTTGTGTAACTTGGTAGATCTAGCACCTTTTTAGGCTCATTAGATAACACATGGGTGTATGAGGTATAGAAGGGGTAGAGATTCAGTGGAGGTAGCAGGTAAAAGTTTCCCCATGGGCATATGATGAAGGGCTGATGTGAAGGTTTGATGACTGCGAGAAGAGGAGCCATTGGGGCCATGTGAGTACACATCGAATGAAGTGCTCCAGTGTTAAGTGCAAGAAATAGCTGAGAGTATTGGAGGTCCATCGAGTTGCAGAAGAGGCTGCAAGGGTAGCTGTGATTCGGGTTGGGTGTCAACAGGTAGGTCAGAGGTTTGTGAGGAAGGAATGGGTTGTTGTGTTTTTTGGTTTATTGATGGGTGGAAGTTTCTTGATCATGTGGGGAAGATGAGATCCTAAAATGGATGGAATAGGGTTCAGGTGACATAGGTATGATTGTGCACAGCCGGGGGTATGAGTTTTATGGGTTTGGTGCTTCTGTTTAGGTGTCAGAAGTAGGTATGGTGTTGACTTTGGAGAATGTAGCTAAATCTAGTTTGATAAGTGGATGAGTAAGGCTGGTGGTTGGGGTGATCCCTAAAGTGGTAATGAGGTTTTGTCAAGGAAAATGTTGTAGGTATGCAGGTTTGGGTTTAGGTTTAGGTTGTAGTTAAGAGTAAAGGTATGGTGTTGAGCTATGAACAAGTGTTGTGGAAGAATTTGTGATAGAGGTGGTTGGGTTTTGTTTGATTGGTCAAAATATTTTTGTTTAGATAGTGGAGGTATTATCAAGGGATCATTTACATTTGTTTTGATACGGGAAGTAAAAAGATGAACCCCCATAACAGAGGCCCTATCTACATAATCTAGGTGATCAGCCAAATGTGAGAACGGACATGTGTGTAGGTGGATGTTGGTGAGGACCCAGTGGCCATTCCCATAAAATGTGTCTTAGAGACGAGAAATTGGCTAGCTTCAACTTCCATGGTTAAGAGAGCTGAAAGTATGTCTACAGGATTTTGGGTAGCTAATGGAGAATGCTTGCCAAGAGGAAAAGGATATCTCAACTAGGTCTATGATAAGTGGTGGAGATGATGGGTGCTCCTTTATGTAGGTGGAGGAGGTAATGGGTGCTCCTTTATGGGTGGAGGAGGTAAAAAGGTATCCTCCATGGAGCTGAAGAAGTACTGTGGGTGTCGGTTCTCTAAGTGGTGAAGCCATGAGGTGAGATAGTTCTCAATGTTAGTGAAGGGATTCCTCCATGGGTGATGAAGGAGATGAAAGGTGTTCCTCTATTGGTGAAGGAATAGGTGAGATATTGGTTCCGACATGCAGAAGGAGTATTTTGGGCTAGGATCTCTTCTATAAAAGGAATATGGGGGTAATTGAGAAGGTGACAGGTGCGTCACTAAAGATAGCATGGACCTCGCTGGGCATGGATATCATGAGTTGAGGTCTCACTGGTTTGATTAGACGAAGGGGTATGATTGGGAAATGGTTTCTTGAAGATATGTAGGTTTTGGTTGGTAGGTGCATTAGGATTATCCACAAGTTAAATCACCTTTCTTCGAGTATTTCTTGGATAATATTTTTGAAAGTGATGCAACTGCCATCACTATGACCCTTTACTTGATAGTTATAGAAGTTGTGTTCTTTATACCATGTAGAAATGGTGCAAGCAGGGTCAAAACCAATGTATGGTTTTATAGGCAGAAGGGTGATGGCCCCAACTTTGATGAGCTTTTCTAAGACAAAAGAGTAGGGCTCCCCAATTGGGGTGTATTTCCATTATTCTCGTCTAAATTGACAAGTTTGGATGGGTGAGAGATTAGATGAGGGGGTAGTCTAATTTGACAGATAAGCTAGGCCGGCCTTGAGTACCACTACATTAGTAGTGCCCTTGGCCTTTGAATAATTATTTTGTGGTTTAGAAGAAGAAGAGGTATCCTTTGACTTGAATGCCTAATTCTTACTATGTAATTGGATTTTCTTCTCTTCAATGGCCCGAATCTCTAGCTTTTGTGCCATGGCGAATGCTTCGTCAAAGGTTCAGAAAGTTTGGACCTATAGGGTCGGTGAGATATGTATAGCACAAGCCCTCGTGAAGAGCTTGATGATTTCTATTTGTGATATTTGGAATGTGAGTTAATTGATTAGGCTACGCCAACGAGCAACAAAATCTACAATAGATTCGTCGTCATACTAATGCATGGAGTATAGGTCAGTCACAGTAACCTTCTAAATGATATTGATGGAGAAGTGATCCAAGAAGGCTTGGGCTATCATATTAAATGAAAATATAGAGTGTTTGTGTAGCCCACTATACCAATATAACATGAGTCTAGTCAAAGACATGGGAAAGGTCCTCAAGAGAAAAGCATCATCATGGGTGATTAGGTAGCACCCATGTTTGAAAGACCACAAATCCTGTTGCGGGTCTTCCTTGCTATTGAAACGGTTGAATTTAGGCATCTCTTAATGAACGGGATATGGATGGATAGGAATGGATGGGTGGATAGGCTCATTACAAATCTTGTCATAGGTGAGAGTATTTTAGAAACTAAAGACTGATGCCTTCAATGTCTACATCTTCTCCATCATTAATTTGATTAGGTCATTGGTAGGTTGCGATGATTGGGTGCCTCTTGTAGCATAAAATTGTTGGTGTTAGGCATATGAAGGGGGTGGAAATCCAGTATATGGTGTTGTCATGTAGGTTGATTGAGAAGAAGGTAGTGAAATAGGGGGTACATACCCAAAGTGAATAACATATGAAACAGGAGGTTATTGATAGTACATATATGGAGGTGGAAGGGTCATGGTGACCCTAGTGGCAATGGGGGCCAATGATTGTGGAATAGAGAGGACCACATTTTGAAAAGGGGTAGGGGTCACCGACACGGGAGGTGGTTGTGTAGCTACGGGTTTATACGAGACAATAGGGGAAGATGAGGTTGTGTTTTGGGTGGTTGTCAAAGGTATGGTGGATGTGGCAGTCATAGCAGGTATAGGACCTAGCTATGAAAAGACTAGGGGTAAGGTAGATATAGGCAACGTGGGGTTAATATGGTCTAGAGCAGAAGTAGGATCGAGTGTTGGGGGGATATATACGGGCATGTCGTATATCAATTGACCTGAGGCATCTCAGGTGGATGAGTGGGAAAGATAAAACTACAAGGCGATAGGGTTTTGGTCAAGGAGTCGTGCGGACTCCTCATCTTCAGTAACGATAGTGATAGGTAAGATAGGTTCCCATGCGGCTGATAAAATGGAAGGTGGTGAAGGACTAGGTGGGAGTGGTTGACAACCGGCATGGAATATAAGGGTGTTTGCTTATCGACGCATCAGCACCATGTGAACAGGCATTAATTGGGGCTAAAATGTCAGTTGGAAAATGACATAGCCTAACTGATGTCAGTTAGGGTAAACCGATGCCGGTCACAGGTAACCATTGCCAGTCACTATGGAAAATGGACAGTTGGTCAAAAACAAGGTATAAGGCTAAATCTTATAGGTATGCCGAATACTGATGTGATTTACCAGGTCAATGAGAATGACAATAGTGATAGGGACTATGAATAGTGGAAGAAGATGAATAGATGTCCTTTTGGGTAGATTAACCAAAAGGATCGGGAATTGATGTTGGTTGGATATAACTGATGATGATCAGAGGGTAACTGATGATGGTCGTTGGACCGACACCGGTCACTGTGAAATTGAAACAGTGATGACAGAAAAGTGGTTGTGAATTAAAATCTGATGTGGAATCAAACCCAGAATGCTGAAAATCATGAGAATATGGTCCAGGCACACTTAGATGACACTGGAATACACCAACTGTGATGAGGAGCGTGCCAAGAGAAACCAGAAAAATGAATAATGTGACCTCTCACCTCAAAACGCAAGCCAAGAAAAAACACTAAGAAAAATGTGATCCTAAGAGTGCCTTTTCTATTATGTTTTGTTTAGCTTATGCTATTTAAGGACCGACTCATGAACTGTAGAATAGAGTTTTTTGGTGAGGATGGCTTCCTATGAAGAAGGAGATCTAAAAGGTGAGGTTTCATGTATGTTATGGTAGGGGTGGGCTTTTCTCTGAAGTATGACTCGACAGAGCAATGAGTTGGGGAGTACATGCCAATCCTTAGATCAATGTGATCATTGATAGACGTTCCCAGGAAAGATGTTGTTTAAGAATATGTATTTTTTTTGAATTTTTGCAATTTGGTAAGACTCAAAGAGAGAGAGATGTGATTTCTACGATTCATTTTTCAACCATCAGTTGGGAATGACTTCCAGTGTACATGTTTCTCTCAATAAATGTGAGCCAATGCAGAAAATTAGAATGAAATGCAATGATTTTTAAGCCCAGATCGAAATATGGAATTCAATGAAACAATAAGTGGAAGAGGGAGAGGGATGCTTTTTCACTAAAATGTAGAAAACAAGAAGAAATGGTTCTTTTTAAGCACACCAAAAGAAAGGTTCCTTTTAGAGAAAATAGAAAGAAAAAGAAGGTTAGCAAGGAAGAAAATTAATGTGTATGCTTTTCAGAAGGGAAACAAACATAAATTTTCCTAGTAATGAATAAAATGCAAGGAACCTCAGATGGGTCCCACTGGGCATGCCAAAATGTTTCACTTAATTCTAGATGCATTTCTTTGAAAATGATGAAATAGATAGGGTAACGGGCATAGGAGGAATACTTGTGAAAACGTTGGTTGATAGGTTGTTGCGCGCTTGTTGAATTCTTTATCCAAAGATAATCATGAGAGCTTCCTTTTGGCCTTGAAGAACTACCTCAAATAGAAAGCAAGACCACCAAAAATAGTTAAACAATATATGCAGTGGACTTCCTAGCATATGCTAGATTCGGGAAGTGTGATACTTCCTATACGACTGTCAACCCACTGTTTAAAAAAATTTGATGTTGGTAATAAAGTAAAACCTATTGTAGTTAAAATGATTTAGGTATCTCATTTAAAACACAATAAGAAAGATCTAATGTAACAAGCTAGGTTAAAATAAGATCCAAAGGTCAAGTAGCTGGTTCTAGGTCTCTACAAGTCTGACAGAGGTCTTAGGCAGGTCACAGGTGAGTAAAGGTGATGCGGGAATAGGTAGGTAGGTTACTATTTTGGGCTGTATTGGTAAATACAGAGACCGATGCTGGTTAAGGGTGACTGAAACCGATTTAGGAGAGCTGGTGCCGGTTACTGTGGGATACTGGGAATGTCACAGAGCAAGCTTTAGATCTCCCTTATGACTACACCAAGGACTAGATGAGTCAGAATGAGGTATTAAGTTGTTTGGATGGGATTTGGTGAGGTTTTAATAGCGATACGGAGGGGTGAGTATTAATGGAGGTTAGTGGGTGGCTAGGAGAACAAAGGATGAAAATACAATGATGAAAATGAGTGAACCAGAGGAGTAAAATTTTCTACGTACTTGGAATTTGGTTTTGGACGTCTGTGAGTGATGAATGAAGGTGTTGATAAGAGGTTGAATGCTGAAGAGTATCACCAAACATTGGGGAGCTCTTGCATGGGATGCATGTGCTCTCCTTCTTTCCTGATTGGATCAAATCTGTGCTGGGGTGAGTGCTAGATGGTTGTTAGGTGAATGCTGGATGTTTTGTGTAAGAGAAAATACTTGATCTCCTTCTTTGCATGTGTATTCTCCCTGAAGCTTGTTCTCAAAAGATGTGATATCTCTCAGAAATATTCCAACCTCCAAAATAAGGTTGTTTTGGTGGTTAAAAGGTGAGCAATGGTGGTTTTGGTTTAACTGGCGATGGTTAAGGGTAACTGACGTCAGTTAGGGCGGGATTTTCTAGGTTTAGTAAACTAGGCAAATCCCCTTGATTTTCTTGGATCTCATGTGTTGGTCCCACGGATTAGGATGGAAGCTTCTTTTGAGCATGTGGGAATGTGGTTAAAGGGAATGTAGGCATTGATTTTTAGGGTTTGGGTAAGTCTTAGTTAGTTATGGATACTTACTAAGAATAGGTCTTAGGGTGAGGTGGCTTAATGAGGTGCCTAGGTGAGGTGGGTATGTGGGCATTATCTCAATTAGGATATTTAAATAAAAAATATAGTGAGGATAATAATTAAATTAATTTTAATAATTAAATTAATATTATAGTGAGGTGAAGGGGGCCATGGATAGGTGGATGTGTTCAAGGTATTTATTTATTGAGGGACCAAGGGGAGTGTGACCCAATTTTGGTGTCTACACCTGCAACTATAGATAGGTGGGGAGCAGGTCTATTCTATTAGCTCAAAGGCCTCAAAGGAGATGATAGTGGATGTTTTTGGAGAGGTGATGGTGGAGTTGAGATACCATAGAGCAAGCCTGAGCTATGGATACATGTACGTGGCCCATCCTTAGGAGATGAAGTTTATTATCCTAATTATGGAGGTGGTGTGTTGTTTTGCATTGCCAAATGTGGAGGGTGGGAGATTCCTATGAGCATAAATGGGGGTTATCCTTAACATGATGGGGAAGAGGAGTTGTTTTTCTTAGGAAAAAACATTCTTGGTGTAGTTGTACAGAGAGTTGTGGGCCTATGGGAGGCTATGGAGGTTCATTTTGTGTTGTACGTTCCTTCTTCACTATTGGGCATATGAGCACATTGTATGTGTGCATCTATTTGGTTTTCCCTAACTTGATGCATTCGAGGTGGTCTTGGTCTGAGTTGCTTACACACATTGGGTTCCTATTGGGGGATAGGATAGGGTAGATAGGGCTGCACATGATATGGAATATTACAGGTGCATGCTAGAGGAATTTTCAAGGGTTGACATTATTTGTAGCCCATGTGTTAGCTTCCATTCCTATTGATACATGGTAGTGGTGTTAGAGGATCTATAGCTACTGAGGTGGATAGAGGGGTGTCATGCTGACAAGCACAAGATGTTACCAGTTGACAAGATCAGATGGTAGTTTAGGCTACCCCAAGATGTGCCTCCACCATTCCCACAACACAAGAGAGATGACATGGAGAGGCCTATGCCTCTACCACAATTGATTGTGCTGACAGGGTAGGAGGAGTAGGTAGTGGACAGGTGGATTGATGATGTCAGGGTCACTAACAGATACAGGAAGTGGTGGACAACATAGCTATAGGAAGCACCACTAAGGCTATGATAGCCTGACTTCAAAACTATTATAGTTCAGAGGGACATGTTACAGGGGTAGGTGACCACCCTTTTGACACATCTTGGAGTATTGTAGGGGCATCTCATAGGATCAGAGGAAAAATTTACCACTTTACAAGTGCAGGTGGTATCCCTGCAGACCCAGGTTACATAGGAACAGGTACCCACACATGGTGGTGATGGTGATGGGGGACATGTGGCCACCTTACAGGTGCAGATATTAGGTTTGCAGAGTCCATTTTCCACTGGAAAAGCTCATATTGTGGCCCTACAGGCTCAGGTCACAATGCAGGCACCTTTATAGGCCCAAGGATAGGGTCCCATATTACATGCAGCATGGGGACAGGGTCCCATGATACATTGAGGATGGAAGGGTTCATAGGTACAGGGGCTGAGGCCACCATTAGCAGATAGATCTTACAGGTTGTTGTGAGACCTATGGCGCCACCATAGACATTATCAAATGCAATATTTAGGAATGCCATGAATGAGGAAAAATATTACCATGATCAGTTGATGACCATAGGGATAGATGTCCCTCCTATGTTGAGTACAAGGAAAAAAGGGTAGCGAGTGAGAGGATGCACTCTCCCACACATAGCTCAAAGAGAAAAGGGGGTTGATGAGCCGTGAGATAGGTTTAGGGTGACGCCACAAGTTTATGGAGGATAGACCCAGCTGTAGGCTAGGCAGAGATGAGAGCTAGGTGAGGTGGAGAAAAGTTGGGATTGCACCGGGATGGAGGAGAGGAGGAGGAGACAGATGAGACCGGCATAGATATCAGGTGCAGTGATGATTAGTCACCGTATATGATTATTATATTTATTTTTTAAATATATACCGACCTGCGTGCCAAATATTTTTAGGATTTAATTGAGAGATACTTGTATTATTTTCTATCAGTATATAATTGACGGATACACAAAATTTCATTTATAGATGGTGAGATTGATGGTGTGGATGATGTACTTTTGTTTTGAAACTTCTATTGTTATTTGTGTGTGGATGGAAACTATGTAGATTAGGCACGGTGGAGTAAAGTATAGGCATTATTGAGTTAGGTTAGTTTAGGCATGATGGAGTTAGGTCAACTAGGCATGGTTGAGTTAGGTCGGTATATGCATGGTTGAGTTAGGTTAGTTAGGCATGTTTCAGTTATGTCAGTTAGGCATGGTTGAGTTAGTTTGGTTAGGCATGGTTAAGTTAGGTATATTTAATAATTGTTTTCATAGACACTGAAATCATGTCATAATCACCTTGGTCCCTTAGCACAACCCTATAATCACTTCCTCATCCTCAACACCTTAGCACCTACCTCCTACACCCCACACATTGTTATTTTAATTACTTTAATTAAATTAATGTCATTTATCTCCATACATATTAATTTAGTTATTTTAATTAAGTTAGTGACCTTTTACCCACACACACATTACTTTAATTATTCACATTAAATTAATTCACGACCCTCACACACTTATTTAATATAATTTCCTTTTATTAAATGCACCTCACCTAATCACCTCCATCATTTGACCCATTAACCTAAACCCTAAACCAATGTCCTTAATAAAACCTAACATTAGACCCATCCCCTCACCTCACATTTAAAAGCCTCCTAAGGTCAGTTTTCACCCTGAGAAAAAGAGAGAGACCCTTATCAAATGGCGGAGCAACTTCCTAGGCAAACTATTGAACAACCCGAGATATCTCACCCAAACCGATGTCGAGTTCGCCCTAAACCGATGTCGGTTCACCCTAAATCGATGTCAGTTATACTAAAATAGACCAAATGGCCTATTTAGACCCATCTACAGCTTTATAATATGTGTTAGGTTGGTTGGTTGGGGAAAATTCTAATCTCAAGTTCGATCCCTTTAGACACGAAAGTAGAACAAATATTGATTGGTGATCAACAAAGGTAACCAAATTTACTAGCACAACAATGAAAATTTCTTCCCAGAATCTTCCAACGCAGTAAATTCTTCATATATTCTTTAAACCTGTACCTCACAAAAGAGTAAGTATCCTCCTTCCATTTATTTCATTTTCTCATCATCAGTTGTAGTCTTTATAGTAAAGAAACCTAGTCTTTTACTCTTTGTCCATTCCCTCTCTCTAGTTACAGCCACCTTTCATACCAAATCATCTTAATACTTGGCCCAATTTCCCATTTTGACCTCCTCAGTAGTCTAGACCTTCGCAACATATCTACACCCCCTCTGTGATCAATCCTTGACATCTATCCACTCCACTTTTACCCCAAAAACTCCAGAAACCTTGGACTATGTGATTCCACCAGCCCCGACTTAACCATCGTCAGTCATCTCTAACCAGTCGTCGGTTATGGTAAAAATTGTCATTGGTTTCGTAAAAAGGTGGTCGGTCTCTGTGTCACCTAATCTCTACCAAGAATAATAACCTGTTTCAAAAATATATCTGCTTGAACACCTATTTGACCTTCAGATCTATATCTAACGTAGCCTTGTTAGCTCAGATTCACCTATAACCAACCTACTTTACCTCTGGATCTCCTTCTAGCCTAGCCTATTAGATTAGATCTAGCCTATTACATTTTTTATGAGATGCCTAAATCATATTAAACTAAACTAGGATAATATTTACTTTGTTTCAGCATTGAATTATTTTAAACAGTGGATTAACATCCATCTAGGAAGTATCACACTTCTAGGATCTAGCACATGTTAGGTAGTCCACTGCATAAATTTTTTAACTCTCTTTGGTGGATCTTGTTTTGGTTCTTATATAGGTAGTTCGTCCCAGCCAAAAGGAAGGTCTCACAATCACTTCAATTCAGAATTCAGATACGCATGCGCATATAACCTTCAACCATCCTAAAACAGGTATTCTTCTTACCACTCTTTACGTTATCTGTTTTGTCAAGTACCTCTAAAAAAACTAAGAAATTAGGTGAAACTTTTTGGCACGCCCAGTGGGACCCATACGGGGTTCCTTGCATCTTTCTTCATTCATAGGTAAAAAATTCTGTGTGTTTGTTTCCCTTATAGTAGTGTTCACATTAAAAAATTTCTCCTTAGTAACATTATCTTCTTTCTACTTGCTCTAAAAGACACATTTCTTTTGGTGTATTTAAAAAGAACCTTCTTATTCTTGTTCTTTTACATTTTATTGAAAAAGCATCCCTCTTCCTATTCATCTATTACTTTCATCAAATATCATACTTTTAATTTGCGTTTCAAACAAGTGCACTACATTCTGATTTAAGTGCATTATCTCACATTAATTGAGGGGAATCTATACACGCTGGAAGTCATGACCAGCTGATGGTTGACAAACGAATCGTAGAAAAGCACTTATATCCTTTTCTCTTTCTCAGAGTCTTACTAGACCACACAAAAATTGAAAATACAAACATTCTTAAACAACATCCTACCTAGAAGAAGCTGTATGTGATCACACAATCACCATACAGTGGGTACCCAACTGCACTGCTACCTCTGTCTAACCATACTTCAGAGCGAAGCCCGCCCCCACCATAACATTCCTGAAACCTCACCCTTTATAATTCTTTCTTTGTAGGAAGTCTTCCTCACCAAAAAATTCTATTTTTCTATTCATAACAGCCAGTCCATATAAATAGCATAAGCTGAAAAAATGTAATAGAATAGGCACTCTATGAACGTTCTTTCTTAGTGTTCTGCTTGATTTGTGTTTTGAGGTGAGAGCTTTTGATCATTATTTTTTTATTTCCTTGCACAATCCCAAACATATTCGGTGTATTTTGACTTCATCCTGAGTGTTCCTTGGACCACATCTACATCATTCTCAGACTTCTGGGTTTGATTCAACACCATATTTTTAAATCACAACCATATTTCTTATTCTCTGTTTCAATTTCATAGTAACCGGCTACGGTTATCTTTAACCATCCCTGGTTACATTCCAACCTGGCATCGGTTCATCCCAAATAGCATGTCAGTTTGAATTCTTCTTAGATGCCTATCGAAAAGAAACCTATTTCACTTTCTAAGCTGTAAAAGGATCCTCTCACCTTTCATATTTTCGTTACTTCAATCACAGCCACCTTACGTTTCATCTTGTGTGAAAATTGTTAGTCTAGGACCATGATTTAATACAATGTTGTTTTTTCACAGTGACTGACACCGGTTAAGCCTAACCAACATCAGTTTACCCCAACTAGCTGTTAGTCACCCTGTGCTATTTTACAGCTCACTAGCTAACCTAATTCATTCACCGTTGACTATTTTCCTAGTTCTATTGTGTTTTGTTCCATTTAGACATAATACAATTCTCGCCAAATCAGTTCCTACCGACATGGTGTATAACTCTGTAGTCAAGTGAGTGCCCTCGTATTTGATGCTAGTCAACTACCCACCCCCAGCTATCCCTTCATCACCTAGAACCTCACCATCTTCCATTTCATCATCCATGGATCTTAATCAAACCTATCACCATTCATACAGGTGACACAGAGTTTACACGACTCCTGGATCAAAATCCCATGCTGCTTTGAGCCATTACCCTCACCCATGCCTCCACTTCGAGATACCTCGGGAAAATTGATCTATGATATACCCATATCCTTATCTCCATCCATAATGATCACTTCTGCCTCCGCTCTACCTCCTACCATAGCGACCTCACCTGTTTTATCCCCAGTTGTGTCACAGCTAGGTCCCATGCCAAATTTAACCGTCGCATCCACCACCTCTATTACACCCGCAGTCTCCACCATACCTTCATCCACCACCCAAAACATAACATCATCTACATTTGTTGTCTCATATATACCAATCAAACTACTACCATCCATGGTTTTGGTAACCTCTACCCCATTTCAAAATGTTGTCCTTTCTATTCCCTAATCTCTATCTCCCATCTCTACCAGGGTCACTATGAGTGTCCCACACATACCTACTACCATCCGCCTCCTATTTCATCGGTCATTCAGTCTAGATATATACCCTCTATGTCTGTCTCTCAATTATCACATCCCTATTCGACACCACCATATTCTAGAATGTTGTATTCTTCATATGTCCCACAACAACCTCCTTTTGCTCCAGGGGGTACCCAATCTTCACAACCTAATAATGAATTTATCAAGTTAATCATGGACAAGATGTAAAAATTAGAAGTATCTGTTTCTAGCACCCACAATTCTCTCACCTATGACAAGATTTGTAATGACCCTATTCACCATTCCATTCCCATTCACCCATATCCTATATACTAGGAGATGCCAAAGTTTAATCACTTTTACAGTAAGGAAGACCCGCAACAACATTTGTGATCTTTCAAACATGGGTGTTACTTAATTTCCCATGATGATGCTTTTCTTTTGTGAACCTTTCCCATGTCCCTGGTCCAACATTGGACTGGTATAGTGGATTACCTAGACATTCCATCTTCTCATTCGACCAAATAGCCCAAGACTTCTTGGATCATTTTTTGATTAACGTTTTCAAGAAGGTTACCATGATCGATCTTTACTCCACACATCAATATGATGATGAATCTATTGCATATTTTGTCTCTCATTGGCATAGCCTAATCAACCAACTCACTTTCCAATTACCACAAACTGAACTCATAAAGCTCTTCATACGATCATGTGCTAGACATATCTCACCGACCTTACATGTGCAAACCTTCTAGACATTTGACGAGGCTTTCACCATGTCACGTAGGCTCGAAATTCGTGCCATCGAAGAGAAGAGAAGATACAATTATGAAACAAAAACTCCTCATTTAAATCACATGATACTTCCTCTTCCTCGAAACCTCAGACGAGTTATTCCAAAGCCAAGGGAACTACCAACGCAGTGGTACTTAAGGCTAGCCCTGCCCATCCATCAAATCATGTTGAACCTTCATCCAATCTGTCACCGGTCCAAGCCTTCCAATTCAAACGGGAACAAAATAAATACACAGTAATTGGGGAACCATATTCATCTGTTTTAAAAAATCTTATTAAAGCTAATGCCATCACCCTTCTCTTATCAAACCACATACTAGTTTTGATCCCTCTCACCCCATACTAGGTTGGTACAAGGAAAATGACTACTATAACTATCACCGTGTAAATGGTCACAGTAACAGCAATTGTATCATCTTTAAAAACATTTTTTAGGGAATGCTTGAGAGTGGCGAGTTAGTCCTAGATAACCCTAATGCACCTGCCAATCAAGACCTTCATATATTCAAGAAACCATTCCCTAACCATTCCCCATCTAACAATCAAACTGGTGATGCCTTACACAAGAAAAGTAATACAAGAAATACATGTTATCTTTATCGACTTACCACTTGATTCCCAAACATCTTCTATCCCCTCCATCAAGGAAATCCTAGCCTGAAATCCTCTATCCACACAGGAACCTACTTTATATGTTCCTCTACCCATAGAGGAAAGCCCTTCACCTCCCCATACACCTACAGAGGAGTCTCTCATTAGCACTGATATCGTTTCCTCTTCATCTTCCCTACCTAGTGAACCGCTAACAATTGTACTTCCTCCATCCACAGAGGAGTACCCGTCATCTTCTCCACCTATTCAGGATCCAATAGATTTGTCGTTACCGCTCGGTGACCATTCTCCATCCACTACCCAAGAGCTTACAGACCTACTTTTAGCTCTCTTACCTACAAAGGCCAAAGCCAGTGAACTCCCTATTTCTCAGACACATTTTACAAGAATCACCACTCACTCCACATCTATCTCATCTACCACTGTGTCATTCTCCCATTTGGCCGACCGCCTGGACTATGTTGATATGTCTTCACTTTGGGGGCATCTCTTACTCCTGGTCTCGACCCAAATATAATCATATTCCACTGACACTTCTACTATTTATCCAAAGAAGTTTCAACAACCCAAACAACATATGAACATAACTCTCGATACATCTTCTATTTCCTCATCCTCATCTATACCCACCTCCCTACCTACTAGTCGACGTGTTCGAACACCATCTCTTATATCTAAACCCACTAGTGTTCTAGGGGTCACACCCACATCAAACCTTGCACATCCTCCTATCAGGATACACTTGACCACATCTTCCCATATACCTATTGAACCAATCCCTCAACCTAAACAAAAAACCCAACCTTCTAATCTGCACGCACCAACCTCACCAACTACACCTTTATCACCTTCACCCTTACCATCCATCTTGGGACCTCACCCCTCTACCTTAACAAAATCTACTCTCTCTAGGGGTAAACCTAAAATTTCCTTAACCCCTTTACCATAGCCTGCCACTCTACCTAGGTTAACCTTACGTCCTTCATCACTACCTATAACTTCTTTGCCTCCTATACCACCATTACCTTCTATACCTCCTTCACTACCTATGACATTTTCTACCACCTTACCTGTACCTCCCTCTTGAACTTGACTAACACCTACCATTGCACCTCAGTTGTCCCCTTGGGTCACTCACCCTCTCTTACCATCTTCCTTGCCATCTACATCATGTGCTCCCCCTATACCTCTACCTAAGAAAAAACACCAAAAATTGAAAAAACTGTTAATTTCCAAAGAGGTGGTTAAACCTACCCTTCTTTTTTTTGTTGCACCTACACCAAAGAAAGTACAACCCAAATCCAAGACTGCATCACCTCGAGTACCACCACAACTACCCAATCTTCCAACCAAACCTAATTTCACATCGCATTGTGATCCACTAGTAGGATCATATGCCACCATCTTGGCTAACCTCGTGGAAATCTATGCTATCACCCTCCCTCCTCTTAGACCTTATGACCCTCTTAAACCTAAGCCAGAAGGGTTTGATGATATTAAAATTTGTGCTTACCATCGTGTGCCAGGACATGATGTTGAGAACTGTAAGGGTCTAAAGGCTGCCCTCATTCAAATATGTCCTTCTGACCGCAATTTTGATGACGATGACCTCCTGGATGATGAACCTATTTCACCCTCACCACCTTCTTCACATCTTCCTCCTACACCTATACTAAAACCTCCATCTTCACTGCCATGACCTTCCTTTCCATCTCCGAAATTTGAAATTTACATGGTTCGCATCAGAGAACTTTCCATGCCACCACCCAAATGTCATTGCACCCAACTCACCTCACAGGGTTTTGCTCCTCCAGTAGTTTTTTTCTTGTCATGTCATTATACCACTCACCCTACACCTTCTCCATTTTCCAACTCTCCTCAGATCAACATGATACACATCACTACATGTGCTCAGACTGTTGGTCGTCAGATAGGACTTTACGAAGAGCAACAGTCAGGGGACAAGAAGTCCCTCCTCTTTAATGGGAGAGGTTCCCTTATTCAGAAACGAACTTATTTACAAATGTACAAGACATGATTTGTTGGTTAAACTTGGATATTACGAAAGTGTTTTCTATGAAGATCATCAATTACAAAAGGACTGAGGAAATGAGAGTACGGGAAAGAGCAGAAAGGCAACATGCAGAATTATAGATATCAGAGTAATTCTTTATGTATGCGAAAGTCACAGTGAATTGAAACAAGATCATTTGTATCGGATAAATAAGATGGAATTCAAAGACACAAAGTTCTGTAAATAACATCTGCTTAGAACACAAAGTTTCTTAACATAACACAGATTCATTAATCAAGGACACAAAGTTCCTTCTTGGTTATACAAGATCACTAGGCTTGCAAAGTTGAAGAGTATGCAATCGGTAAGACTAAAAAACTTGAGACAAATGATCTTCACAAAGAAAATAAATGAAAGCTTAGGAATAACAGAGATCAGATAGACAAAGAATGGAAAGTCCTTCTGTATTGATTTCTTTATAATCTATTTACACTTTTCAGAAAATAAGCCAAGTTCTTCCTCCTTCAAAATGGCGTGGAAAGGCCATTATATAGCTTACAAATCAGTTACTCTTTGTAACTACTTCTTTTAACTAAAGATTAGTTAAGGATTGCCAATCGCAATACCTCAACTTATTACAATGAATCCGAGAAAAAGAATTAGAAAAGAAGAGAAGAATAAGGAGAAGAAGACAGGTGGTTAGCTACTGAGAGGGACCCACTGACTTCAAAATCCGCTGCCTGAACTTCTTTAATGCCTCAGCTATGTCTCTGCCACGAGGGACTGACGTGTTGGTCGTAGACTGAGTCCAAAATCCAAGACACTTCTCCATCTCTTTATCAAACTCGACATGAGTATGATAATCTTTGTTTGCTTCTTCAATGGCAGATTGAAGAGAGCAAATCTCCTTCATTTTCTCCTTGGAGATGGAACTTTCCTTGAATAAGTTATCTTTGACAAAAGCTCTGAATTGAGCTTTGATTTCTTGCAAGGAAAGGAGTACACCAGAAGTTTCATCTTGAAGATGGCAGTGTATATCTTTGAAAGAAGAGACAACCAGTGTCTTGAAAGCTTCACCCTTCTGCCAACTGTTCTTCAGCTCTCCCAAAGCCTCCTCCAAGACTTTGATCTTCCACTCCACGCTGTAAACCCAGGATTTTGATAGATTATCCTTTGCATCATCAAAAACCTTATTTGCCAGTAAGATGTTCTCATCTGTCTGTCCCATAAGGCAGAGGTCTACTATGCAACTACTCCAGAGCTTGAGCTCTTTATCCATGATCCCAATAGTAGAGGAGAACTTCTGTTGCAAATTGTTCACTTTTCCATGGAGTTTGAAAGCTTCATCGATGAAGTTCAACCCTGCAACAAGCATATCATCCACCATGGCTTCCATAGCTCTGCCATAGACGGAATACTTGTGCATGTCTTTGATACTCTGCACTTCATCTTGGCTCAAAATTACAGGTGGTGGAAGAGTGGTCAATGGAGTAGGGTCTAAAACTTTGTCCTTAGACAAAAGAGACTTGATGAAACCTGTGAGAATTTGGGCCTGTTCTTCTAATTGCTCAATAGTTTGCTGCCCTTTCTCTACCCTCCCAATGACTCTTGTGACTGTTTCCTGGAGGTTATGGATCTCACCTTCAGGAGTAGACTCTCCCATTGGAATTCTTGAGAGCTCTAAGTCAGATGCCAGCAAGTCTTGCTCTGATTTGTCCACTGTAGGCTTAGCAATCTCCAGAATTGCTGACCTTGAGCATCAGACACTATTCTGGAGGTAGTTCTGGCTTTCTTGGCACGAGAAGGAGTGGTGCCCAACAAGGCTGCGACAGCATCAAAATTTGACCCTGAACTCCGAGAGGAAAATTTTCTCTTCCTATTGTCAACCAAAGGTTGCACCCACGCAAAAGAGGAAGAGGAATCAACAAGAGGGGCAAGAGGGGCCGAGAGACATAGAGCTCATGAAACTCAAGGTCTGTGCAGCTGTGGTCTCAAGTTGAGACGTTAGAAGGGCGCTGGACACAATGGCTGCTGAAGAATCAGCAGCACTTGGAAGTTCAGTGCTCTAGACTTCCTTATCTTTATCTACTGGACCTTCAGGAGCATCCGCAGGGGCTGGCACTTCACTTTCTTCGCTTTCACTGAGAACAATGATGTTCTCCGGTCCCATAGGCACTTCTACCTGCTTTCTTTGAGGATCATTTTCTGCAGGCTCCTTCTTAACCTCCTTGAGTTTCTTCTGGTACACTTGAGTGGATGAAGAAGGAGTGGAAGCTACAGGTCCTTGAGTTGATGAGGTAGGAGGGGTCTTCACTGGTGTTTCCGACCTTGGAATAGATGCTTCTCTTCTTGGTGTTGAAGCATCCTTAGAAGAGGATTCTCCTGAATGCCTCCTGAATTCTCGAACTATCCTGTCAAACCAGACCTTAGTCCTGACTAAGACTGGAGCAAGGATCTCAGCCAGATCATCCCTCTCTTTCCTGTTCCAATCCAGGTCCTCCAAAGGAGTGTGCTTAACCACATTTTCATACTCATACGAGTATAGATCAGAGTTTTCATCCTGGAGACCTTCACGAACTTGATACAGACCGAGTTCTTGGATCAGTGGCAGAGAGAACCTGCCATAATGTCTTCTCCTGGCCTCAAAATCATCTGCACAGTTAGCCCAGTAGTCTTCTGTATCAGCCCTATGATGGTAGATTATCTTGATGTTCTGTTCAATGAACTTCTTCAAGTCGAAGCAGGTCCTTGGCTTGAAGAAATGAACGGTGATAGGGACCAGGGTTCTCTCTATGTTCTGAGCATCCAGGGTTGTTTTGCAAGTGTAGTTTCCCAGAGAGATGGGAAAGTGCAAGCCAGAAATCTTCTTATCTCTGCAAGTTCTGTGCAACTTGTCTAGTTACCTGCATATTTCTATCAAGGCCATTTTATCATTGCAGAACATGGGCAGTCTCAGAGGGGTGCCCTCATAGCCGGTGAGCCTGATATAAGAGAATTTCCTGAACTGGATGAAGTAAGCACCATAGTGCGATATTAGAGTCATAGCTTCATCTGAAAATCTCCTGGCAGTGTCACCTTCGAGCAATCTGACCACGTACATGGTAAAAGCGTCATTGACCCTTCTGAAATTACGATTGCTGGTCTCCAAGGTGAACTGCGGGCAGTAGGCATATACTGGATCGTCTTTGTGTGCATCTATATAAGAAAAACCGAACCACTGCCTTGATGCTGCCAGAGTGTACATCAGGTACGAAGTCATATAGAATTTCTTTGTTTGCTGCACATTGGACAGCTGCTCTGCCAAATTCATGCTAATGATCTCCGCCCAACTGATATTTTGTGTTCCCTCGCACACCATGCTGATGAGCGGGCACATCCAGAAGTGGAATTCGTTGGTAGAGGGCAAACCCATAACCTGAGCCAGCAGAATTATGAAGTAAAACAATTCTTCATTAAAATCTACCCGTAAAAGGGTTTTGGTCAGACGAGAAGCTCCTTTCTTAGGGTTCTTCAGCCAGGACTTCGCCACTCGTGCCTTATATTTGTCACTGTCTTGGTTGAACAGGGCCTGTGCTTGATCCCGGGAAACGACTATGGCATTATCCATCTCTGGAATCCTCAGAGCAGTGCTAATGGCGGAAGCATCCAGTTTGGTGATGAGTTCCCCATGTATATATTGGTTAATTCACTTGAAGCAGGGTCAAAGTGAGCTCCGCACGAAAGCACGGTATCAGCACACTGTACCGAGATTGGGAAACCTCCGGCAAAAGCCAAACCGCTATCATGAATCATTTGTGCCATTGGTGTAGGGTTTGCGTCTACCATCCTCGCCCAAAAATCACCGAAGTCGAGATGTCGAGCTTCACTGTCCCCAATATTGGGAACGGCAGACTCTAGTGGTGAAATTTGTTCCTGTCCCTGGAATTTGATCTTCATATTGATAGTATCAGAGACAGAGCCATTGCAAACTAGACTCGGGAAGGAATTACAGTAGGGAAGGGGATATGTGCGTAGGAAATTAGATTGCAAGGGTTCGAGAAAAAGATAGCAAGGAAGTAGTGTGAAAAATGCAAAGGGGAAATGCCCATTATATAGCCGTTTTGGAGAGAGAAAGGAAATCAATGCGCATTAAATACATATCCACCAATTTGAATAAGCATGATATTCGGGTAGAGCGGGAAAAATAAGCACGAATGACACTTGGTTCACTTGGGACATGTGAGACGCGAATGCGCGAAACACGCGGCTCGGCCGATTCGGGTGAAACAGGGAGAAGACGCACAAATGCATTTTGGGACATTTGGGATGAAAACGCGTGAAGGACGCGGTTCGGGTGTTTCGGCCAAAAATGGAACAAAAAGGCCCGTTTGAACTTTGGGACATTCGGGATGAAAAGTTCCGAAGGGGCGCGGTTCAGGCGAATTGGCTGAAAATGGAACAACTTGCACTAATTTGACTTGGGACATTTGGGACGAAAAGTACGCGACTCGGGTGATTTCGGCCGAAAATTTACAATAGGCGGAGAATTTTGGGACAGTTCGAGTACGTGAAGTACGCGGTTCGGGTGTTTCGGCCGAAAATGGAACAACTCGCACAATAAGTTTGGGACACTTGGGATGAAAAGTTCCGACGGGCCCGAAATCGGGACACTTGGGACTTCGGGGAAATCGGCTGATCGGGGAACAGAACGCACTTTTGAACTTGGGACAATTGGGACAAAAATGTCCGACAGGCCCGAAATACACTACAAAATGACCCAAAACTGCAGACTTTTCTCAATTTCACGACTTCGGTACATTAGAGAAAACACTTAAACTCAAAATTTTGAAATTTTTTTACTTTCATCAGAGCAGGGAATTTTGAGTGGACAACAGCTGGCTCCTTCTGGGGATGACTTGGCATAAATTCAAGGAATGAGACAAGGCAAGAACTTAGACAAACTCGGGGAAGCAGACCAGTACCTTATCCATTGGGCCACGGAGTCAAAAATTAGACCAATACAGAGGACAACACACCAAAACAGAAAAGGAAAGAAAAACAAAAACACTGTACAGAATATACAAAGGACTCCCTAATCACCTATGACTTGAACAACTTGAGATACTGCCCACTATAAGGAAGTGGGAGAGAAGAACCATCCATGTAATCAAGATAAAAGGAATTCTCACCAGCAAAGTGTCTGATCTTGAAAGGTCCGAGCCACAGGGAATCAAACTTTCCATGGCTGCCACGAGGTTCATGCCTTTTATCCCATAACAGCACAGTGTCTCCAACTTGGAAATCTCTGAACCTAGCTTTCTTGTCAAACAGGACCTTTACCTTCTGCTGGTGAATAGATATCCTATCAGCAACCTCCAATCTGTCCTCATTCAGTTTGTGAAGGTACATAATTCTCTTATCCAAAGCATCACTGAAACTAGTATCTTCAATGGCCTTCATTAGATGCAAGGCCGGCAGTTCCACTGTTACTGGCAGTTGAGCTCTCTACTCCATATACCACTTGAAAAGGAGACATTCCAATAGCTCTCTTTGGTGTAATCTTGTCTGCCCAAAGAGCATCATAGAGCTTCTTGTGCCAGTTTCATTGAGACTCATTGACTAACTTCCTTATAATAGTCACCATATTTTTGTTAGTGGATTCTGCTTGCCCATTTCCCTGAGGGTAGTAATCTGAAGACTGAGCCAGGGAGATGCCATATCCATAGCAGAAGTCCATTATCTTAGCTGAAGAGAAATTTGAAGCATTATCTGTTACAATCTTGTTAGGTATACCATACCTTACCAAGATGTTCTCCTTGATGAAGCTGCATACCACTTTAGAAGTAGTGCTCTTAACTGGAATAGCTTCCACCCATTTGGTGAAGTAGTCTGTGGTAGTTAGTACATGAGTGTGACCAACACTAGAAGCAGGATTAAGTGTACCAATGAAGTCCAAACCCCACTGTTGAAATGGTTCCTCAATCACAACTGGCTTGAGAGGCAAATAAGCAAATTTAGGTCTTCCCACGAAGGTCTGACAAGCCTCACATTTCTCCACCCACTTGGATGCATCTCTGAACAAGGAAGGCCAGTAGTATCCTCCACGGAGTATCTTATGAGCTGTAACCGTTGATGAATAGTACCCTCCACATGCCTGATTGTGAAAAGCTGAGAGCAACTTTCTTTGTTGTTCCTTGTCCACACACTTAAAAAATCTCCCATCTAAGCCACGCTTGAACAAAGCATTTTCCCATAATACATATTGCACTGACCTCAATTCAACAGTCCTCTTTTCTTTGGCAATTAAATGAGAGGGGAATTCCCCATAGGTGAGAAAATGGGCGATGTCAGCATACCATTCGTCAACTGAACTAAGGAACAGAACGGTAGGAAGGTCAACTTTCTCCAGTAATTCATGCTTAGCTCCTTCAGCAATGAGCTCACAAAGGCCTTTTCCGCGAACCAGCTTGGTCGGCTTGATGTCAATGTCATACTCTTGGACCTTAGAAACCCAGTTCCCTCTCTTGGATCCAAATTCTTGTTGTGTGATAATTGACTTAACAGTTGTATCTGGAACCAACACCATGGAGTGAGAGTTGAGGATATAAAAACGAAACTGCTTAACAGCTTTGACCACTACAAAAGCATGCTTCTCCATCATGGTGTATTTTAACTCATGATCCTTCATAATATAGCTCATGAATGCAATTGGGAGTTCATGCTCATTAGAGTCTTCTTGAGTTAAGACAGCAACCAAGATATTATCTGTAGCATAGCAATAGATGATGAAATCTTTACTAAAATCAGGACAGGCCAAAACTAGAGTTTTAGCGATAGATCTCTTGATACCCTCAAAGGATTACTTTCCTTCAGAAGACCAACCAAATGTTTGCTTCCCTTTCATCATCTGAGAAATATTCAAAGTTAACTCTGCAAAATCAGGGATGAATCTTCTCAAAAAATTGATCTTACCGAAGAAGGAGTGCACGCCCTTTTTATTGGTTGGGAGAGGAATTTGCTGGATAGCTTGTCCTCATTCAGGATCAATCTTAATAACATCCTTGGAGAAAATGTGCCCTAATAGTTTTCCCTCTGTGACACAAAAGACAGATTTTTTACGATTCAAAGAAATTCCATGCTCTCTGCATCTTAGCAGAACTGTCTCTAGGTGATCAAAATGATCTGCTCTTGTCTTGGAAAATATTGTCAGGTCATTAAGATATATGACAATACACTTCCCTTTCAAAATTCCAAAAGCCAGATCCATAGCTCTCTGGAAAGTGGCACCAGCATTAATAAGCCCAAAAGGCATTCTCTTGTAGGCAAAGGTACCCCAAGGAGTAGTGAAAGCTATTTTGTGTTGATCTATAGTATCAACCTCTACCTAATTATATCCTGAGAATCCATCAAGCATGGATAAAATTTTAGATCCTGTTACTGCTTACAATACTTGATCCATCATAGGCAAAGGATAATTATCTTTCAGAGAAGCCTGATTCAGATTCCTGAAATCAACACAGATGTGGATCTCACCATTTTTCTTCCTAACAGGCACAATATTTGCAATCCATGTTGAATGGTGAATGGGAAAAATGATTTTAGCCTTCAACAACTTCTGTATTTCCTGAAAGATGGTGTCTGCTATCTTGGGGTTGTATTGCCTCTGTTTCTACTTGAAAGGTTTAATTCCAGGCTTAAGAGGAATAGAGTGTTGCATATCTTTTGGTTTGAAAGCTTTCAAATCTTCATAAGACTAAGCGAGAACATCCTTATATCTCTTTAAAAGAGCAATTACTTTCTTCCTCTCATCTGTTGTGCAACATTTTCCAATGTTCACGAGCTTAGGGTCAGTAGAACTCCCAATATCAATCTTATCATACTCAGCTGATTGCTGAGGCCCAGTAGAAGCTCTAGATTTCACATACCTATCATGTTTATCAAATAGTTCCTCCAAACTCACCAAACCTTTAGGAATCTTGTTTCCTTTGAGATTAATGCATCCATCTTGATCTGTTTCTTCCCCTTGGGTGACTGCTTGGTCAAAGGGCACACTCTCACGAGGTAGGTTGTCACTTCCCTCAAAATACAGTTGTTCGAAATTACCCTTGAGTTCCGGGAAGGAAAGCAAATGTTAATCATCATTGAAAACTTTCCAGTTATTGCTATTATCAGGTACACTAGGCCGATGGACCATTTCAATAGTGAACTTATCCTGAGAGAAGTCAGGATGAGGAATCAGTAGTGACCCTGAGACTGCTAGTGAATCAGCCCTGTTGTTCTTCTCCCTAGGTATTTGCCTCAATGGAGAAAGCATCAAGGAATTCAATGGAATCCCAAACCTGATTTCGGTAATGCTTCAGCCTCCCATTTTTTACTTGAAAAAGGCTTCTGACTTGCTTTACAATCAATTCTGCATCACCACGAGCCAGAAGATTCTTCACACCTTGTTCTTTGGCTACTTGCACAGTCCAAGAATGAGAGCCTCATACTCTGCTGTATTATTAGTGTTTTCGAACTGCAACTTAAATGAAAAAGGATGTAGGCATCCTTCAGGTGACACTAGTAGGACACCAGCTCTAGAACTAGCTGAGGAACAACTTCCATCAAACTCTAAAATCCAAATACCATTAGGATCTTTAGGTGACACTCTGGGAAGTTGGATTTCATCAGGGGACATAATCAAGTAATTGCCATGACCCATATCCTCATAGAGTATTTGTGCTTTAGGATCATTCGTTTTTTGCACAATATACTCAGATTGCTTCTCAGGCATCAACTTCTTCATTTGTCCATTAACAGGTATGAGTGCATGTGACCAGTCCATTTGGATTTCCCCACCCACATCTTTGCAGAAGTTCCTACTTAGCAACATCCCGTATGAATGAGGGATATCTGCTACTAAGATGGTAGCCAACGCTTTCTTTTCAGGCAAGGCAGCAAAAGCCACTTGTGCATCTTTAATTCTTCCGACCAGGGGCACTTCTTTTCTCTCCATGGAGTAACAAGATCCATAAGTGCATGTGAGAGTCAGGCCTAAAGCATGAGCTACTTTAGCAAGGCATCACATTATCTGAGGCTTCTGAGTCAATGACACAATTACTGAGCCTATGACCAGCTATAAGAAGTGTTACATAAAATGGTTTAATTTTGTCACTAGGTGAGGTGACAGCAGCTACCAGACTAGGCTGTGGTGCAGAAGAAGGAGTAGGTAAAAGGCCTTTAGAGGTGGTTTTGTAGTGGGAATTAACAAATTGAATCATTTTGGCAAAATCTTTGGGATGAGTTTGATAATACTTGGCCTCTGAGATTTGAACCTTAGTCTTTTTCAGATGATCAATAATATCAAAAGACCTAGAAGTGGATGGGCCATCATCATTTGAAATTCTAGGCTTATCAACTTTAGGAGAAAAAGAAGGAACTTTGCTATTAGGATTGACAGGACTCACCTTTGGTGTAGATGAAGTAGGGATAGGAGATCCTCTTTTTGTAATTACGGGAATAGTTGCCGACTGCTCCTTAGATTTCTTTATGGGCTGCGTCACCTTCTCCCTCTGATTTGTCCGCTCTCGAGTCATGACAGCAAATGATTCACTATTCATGTCTGCTACCACTTCATCATAATCATCTCCATCATCGATGCCCTCAGTGGTGAAGAAATTAACCCGAGATCCCTCAAGTTCCTCTGTCTCATCATCAAATTCCTCCACAAAACTCCTCGCAAGCTTCATCATCCTCATCATCATCTGGCTCTTCAACTTCACAGGTTGCATTCACAGGAACCTTAACAGGAGGTCCTTCAAGTGCCAGTCTTGTTTGAGAAGCAAGAAAATGATTTCTAGGCTAGAAATTTCTTCTTGGAACATCTGCATAAGGGGCATGCTGAGCCAATTGTTTCTTTATAGCAAAGAGATCATTCGCAAGCTTTTGGACAAACGGATCAGTATTAGGTCCAGGAGTGGAGGAGGAGGAAGCAACAGACTTAGATTTGGAAGGGTCTCTCCTCAACTTCCCTGACATGATGAGATCATCCTCGACACGAACAACAAGAGTTTGATCCTCCACCAATGTTGCGAGATTAGTCCTTCTCAGCGCATAACTGAATTCAGACAATTGGGCATTTAAGAAGAAACATTTTCGGATTTGATCAACAGGTCGAGTATTTACAGGAATTTTTGTGGATCAATCTGTTGAATCGGGCCACAAATTCTCTCATGGGTTCTGATGAATCTTTCTTTATCTGAGAAATTTTGGCAAGTAAGGCAATGCACATCTTCTGCTGGTTTGAAACGGTTTTCAAACTAAGTTCTCATTGTGTCCCAGTCAGTGATAGTGCCAACCAGAAGGTGGTAGAACCAATCAGCAGCATTATCTTGTAACGTCTCGACGAACAGCCTTACGGAGACATCTTCATGTTCGACTCCCAGAACTCCACATGCAACAATGAAGGCTGCGATGTGTTCATCAGGATGCACTTTGCCATCGCCTTTGAATTTAGGGAAGTTCTTTCGGTTACCTCTGGGTAACTCATGCAAAGGCTGAGTAAGGGCCAGGGGCCCAACATGATGACCCCATGGTAATGGCACCGCCATTCTTGGAAAAATGGCTTGGAGAGGAACCGCAACACCAGCGAGAATCAAAGCTCGTAGATTAGGGCTAGCTGGCTTTAAAGGAATACCACTCGTAGGACTTCTTTCTTGAACAGGTGGAGTGCTTGTCGAACGAGTCCTTCTATTTGTTGAAGGGAAAGGAAAACCCTACTGTTCCAAAATCTGAAACTGAGAATCTTCAATACCAAGGGTCCTTCTCCCTCGAGTAAAACGTGGAGTCGCCAGATCAAAAGATGATCGAAAAATTACAGAACTGGAATGTGATTTTCCCCAGCGGAGTGACCAAAAACTGTTGGTCTTCAGATAGGATTTTACGAAGAGCAACAGTCAGGGGACAAGAAGTCCCTCCTCTTTAATGGGAGAGGTTCCCTTATTCAGAAATGAACCTATTTACAAATGTACAAAACATGATTTGTTGGTTAAACTTGGATATTACGAAAGTGTTTTTTGTTTGAAGGTCATCAATTACAAAAGGACTGAGGAAATGAGAGTACGGGAAAGAGCAGAAAGGCAACATGCAGAATTATAGATATCAGAGTAATTATTTATGTATGCGAAGTCATAGTGAATTGAAACAAGATCATTTGTATTGGATAAATAAGATGGAATTCAAAGACAAAGTTTTGTAAATAACATCTGCTTAGAACACAAAGTTTCTTAACATAACACAGATTCGTTAATCAAGGACACAAAGTTCCTTCTTGGTTATACAAGATCACCACGCTTGCAAATTTGAAGAGTATGCAATTGGTAAGACTAACAAACTTGAGACAAATGATCTTCACAAAGAAAATAAATGAAAGCTTAGGAATAACAGAGATCAGATAGACAAAGAATGGAAAGTCCTTCTGTATTGATTTCTTTATAATCTATTTACACTTTTCCGAAAATAAGCCAAGTTCTTCTTCCTTCAAAATGGCGTGGAAAGGCCATTATATAGCTTACAAATCAATTACTCTTTGTAACTACTTCTTTTAACTAAAGATTAGTTAAGGATTGCCAATCGCAATACCTCAACCTTTTACAATGAATCCGAGAAAAATAATTAGAAGAGAAGAGAAGAATAAGGAGAAGAAGACAGGTGGTTATGACTGAGAGGGGCCCACTGACTTCAAAATCCGCTACCTGAACTTCTTTAACGCCTTAGCTATGTCTCTTCCACGAGGGACTGACGTGTTGGTCGTAGACTGAGTCCAAAATCCAAGACACTTCTCCATCTCTTTATCAAACTCGATATGAGTATGATAATCTTTGTTTGCTTCTTCAATGGCAGATTGAAGAGAGCAAATCTCCTTAATTTTCTCCTTGGAGATGGAGCTTTCCTTGAATAAGTTATCTTTGATAAAAGCTCTGAATTGAGCTTTGATTTCTTGCAAGGAAAGGAGTACACCAGAAGTTTCATTTTGAAGATGGCAGTGTATATCTTTGAAAGCAGAGACAACCAGTGTCTTGAAGGCTTCACCCTTCTGCCAACTGTTCTTCAGTTCTCCCAAAGCCTCCTCCAAGACTTTGATCTTCCACTCCACGCTGTAAACCCAAGATTTTGATAGATTATCCTTTGCATCATCAAAAACCTTATTTTCTAGTAAGATATTCTCATCTGTCTGTCCCATAAGGTGGAGGTCTACTATGCAACTGCTCCAGAGTTTGAGCTCTTTATCCATGATCCCAATAGTAGAGGAGAGCTTCTGTTGCAAATTGTTCACTTTTCCATGGAGTTTGAAAGCTTCATCGATAAAGTTCAACCCTGCAACAAGCATATCATCCACCATGGCTTCCATAGATCTGCCATAGACGGAATACTTGTGCATGTCTTTGATACTCTGCACTTCATCTTGGCTCAAAATTACAGGCGGTGGAAGAGTGGTCAATGGAGTAGGGTCCAAAACTTTGTCCTTAGACAAAAGAGACTTGATGAAACCTGTGAGAATTTGGGCCTGTTCTTCTAATTGCTCAATAGTTTTCTGCCCTTTCTCTACCCTCCCAATGACTCTTGTGACTGGTTCCTGAAGGTTATGAATCTCACCTTCAGGAGTAGACTCTCCCATTGGAATTCTTGAAAGCTCCAAGTCAAATGCCAGTAAGTATTGCTCTGATTTGTCTACTGTAGGCTTAGCAATCTCCAGAAATTGCTGACCTTGAGTATTAGACACTATTCTGGAGATTTTTCTGGATTTCTTGGCACGAGAAGGAGTGGTGCCCAACAAGGCTGCGACAGCATCAAAATTTGACCCTGAACTCCGAGAGGAAAATTTTCTCTTCCTATTGTCAACCAAAGGTTGTACCCACGCAAAAGAGGAAGAGGAATCAACAGGAGGGGCAAGAGGGCTGAGAGAAAGAGAGCTCATGACGCTCAAGGTCTGCGCAGTTGTTGACTCGAGTTGAGAGGTGAGTGGGGCACTTGGGGCATTTGCGGCAAAAGAGTCAACATCACCTGAAAGTTCAGTGCTCTTGATTTCTTTATCTTTATCCGCTGGGTCTTCAGGAGCATTTGCAGGGGTTGGCATTTCGCTTTCTTCACTTTCACTGAGAACAATGATGTTGTCTGGTCCCATAGGCAACTCTGCCTACTTTCTTTGAGGGTCACTTTCTGCAGGCTCCTTCTTAACCTCCTTGAGTTTCTTCTGGTACACTTGAGTGGATGAAGAAGGAGTGGAAGCTGCAGGTCCTTGAGTCGATGAGGTAGGAGGGGTCTTCACTGGTGTTTCCGACCTTGGAATAGATGATTCTCTTCTTGGTGTTGAAGCATCCTTAGAAGAGGATTCTCCTGAATGCCTCCTGAATTCTTGAACTATTCTGTCAAACAAGACCTTAGTCCTGATTAAGACTGGAGCAAGGATCTCAGCCAGATCATCCCTCTTTTTCCTGTTCCAATCCAGGTCCTCCAAAGGAGTGTGCTTAACCACATTTTCATACTCATACGAGTATAGATCAGAGTTGTCATCTTGGAGACCTTCAGGAACTTGATACAGACTGAGTTCTTGGATCAGTGGCAGAGAGAACCTACCATAATGTCTTCTCCTGGCCTCAAAATCATCTACACAGTCAGCCCAGTAGTCTTCTGTATCTGCCCTATGATGGTAGATTATCTTGATGTTCTGTTCAATGAACTTCTTCAAGTCGAAGCAAGTCCTTGGCTTGAAGAAATGAACGGTGATGGGGACCAGGGTTCTCTCTATGTTCTGAGCATCCAGGGCTATTTTGCAAGTGTAGTTTTCCAGAGAGATGGGAAAGTGCAAGCCAGAAATCTTCTTATCTCTGCAAGTTCTGTGTAACTTGTCTAGTTGCCTGCATATTTCTATCAAGGCCATTTTATCATTGCAGAACATGGTCAGTCTCAGAGGGGTGCCCTCATAGCCGGCGAGCCTGATATAAGAGAATTTCCTGAACTAGATGAAGTAAGCACCGTAGTGCGATATTAGAGTCATAGCTTCATCTGAAAATCTCCTGGCAGTGTCACCTTCGAGCAATCTAACCACGTACATGGTAAAAACGTCATTGACCCTTCTGAAATTACGATTGCTGGTCTCCAAGGTGAACTGTGGGTAGTAGGCATATACCGGATCGTCTTTGTGTTAATCCATATAAGAAAAATTGAACCAATGCCTTGATGCTGCCAGAGTGTACATCAGGTACGAAGTCAAATAGAATTTCTTCATTTGCTGCACATTGGACAGCTGCTCTGCTAAATTCATGCTAATGATCTCCTCCCAGCTGATATTCTGTGTTCCCTCACACACCATGCTGATGAGCGGGCACATCCAGAAGTGAAATTCATTGGTAGTGGGAAAACCCATAACCCGAGCCAACAAAATTATGAAATCAGACAACTCTTCATTGAAATCTTCCCATAAAAGGGTTTTGGACAGACGAGAAGCTCCCTTTTTAGGGTTCTTCAACCAAGACTTTGCCACTCGTGCCTTATATTTTTCACTGTGTTGGTTGAACAGGGCCTGTACTTGATCCCGGGAAACGACTATGGCATTATCCATCTTTGGAATCCTCAGAGCAGTGCTAATGGCGGCAGCATCCAGTTTGGCGATGAGTTCCCCGTGTATATTGGTTAATTCACTTGAAGCAGGGTCAAAGTGAGCTCTGCATGAAAGCACGGTATCAGCACACTGTACTGAGATCGGGAAACCTCTGGCGAAAGCCAAACCACTATCATGAATCATTTGTGCCATTGGTGTAGGGTTTGCGTCTGCCATCCTCGCCCAAAAATCACCGAAGTCGAGATGTCGAGCTTCACTGTCCCCAATATTGGGAACGGAAGACTCTAGTGACGAAATTTGTTCCTGTCCCTGGAATTTGATCTTCATATTGGTATTATCAGAGAGAGAGAATCGTAATCTAGACTTGGGAAGGAATTGCAGTAGGGAATGGGTATGTGCGCAGGAAATTAGATTGCGGGGGTTCAGGCAAAAGATAGCAAGGAAGCAGTGTGAAAAATGAAAAAGGGGGTCTACCCGTTATATAGCCATTTTGGAGAGAGATAGGAAATCAATGTGCATTAAATTCATATCTACCAATTTGAATAAGCAGGATATTCGGGTAGAGCGGCAAAAACTGGCATGAATGACACTTGGTTCATTACGGACATGTGAGACACGGATGCGCGAAACACGCGGCTCGGCTGGTTCGGGCGAGGTGGGGAAAAGACGCACAAATGTCTTTGGGACATGCGGGACATGAGTGCGCAAAGTGTGCTATTCAGGTGAATCGGCCTAAAAGGTTCCAATGGGTCCGAAAAAGTTTGGGACATTTGAGACGAAAATGCGCGAAGTACATGGTTCGGGTGTTTCGGCCGAAAATGGAACAACTTGCACTTTTGACTTGGGACAAAAAGCTCTGAAGTACACGACTCGGGTGAATCAGTCGAAAAGGTTACAATAGGTTTGGAGAAGTTTGGGAAATTCGGGACGAAAACGCGTGAAGTACGCGGTTCGGGTGTTTCGGCCGAAATTGGAACAACTCGCACAATTTGACTTGGGACATTTGGGACGAAAAGTTCCGACGGGCCCGAAATCGGGACAACTTCAGAGAAATCGGCCGATCGGGGAACAGAACGCACTTCGGAACTTGGGACAGTTGGGACAAAAAGTTCCGACAGGCCCGAAAATCACTCAAAATGACCCAAAAATGTAGATTTTCTCAATTTCATGACTTAGGTACTTTAGAGAAAACACTTAAACTCAAAACTTTGAAATTTTTACCTTCATCAGAGTAAGGAATTTTGAGTGGACAACATGACCCACACCTACAAAATCTATTATCACATCTCATCATGTCACTTCTCTCACAAAATTTCCATCTACCTCAGAACCTCCACCTGTTCACCAAGTTGCTATCCTTAGTTTCTCGGATGACGAAATTGTCCCCCACCAAACTGATGACCCAGATCCTGCACTTTCCATCTCCATCCATATCCATAATATATGTGTCCAACGTGTTATGATCGATGGAGGTGCTAGATTAACATCATCTCATCTCACGCATTTGAACAAATGCGCATACCCAACAACTGCATGTATAATCATCCAGTCATGTTGTATTCATTCAATGACGCTATCACCTCTACACTCAGCACTATCATCCTCCAGATTCATGTGGGTCCTCGTACTATTCCTGAGTTGTTCTACGTTTTGGAAGGGGAGTTTCAATACAATTTGTTTCTCAGTAGACCCTGGATTCGTGCCATGGGTTGTGTACCTTCTACTCTACACTGATGTGTAAAGTTTGAACATGAAGGACGTTCCTATACCATTCCAGTTGACCCATCACCTTTCAAAACCTTTAACATGCTTTACTGGCCCAATAATGTCCTTGTACCTATTAAGGCATCTACCTCCCTACCTACATCTTCACACATGACCCCATCCACCAGTGTTGTTGCAACCTCATCTTCACCCAAATATTCTATTCCCACAACTGTTGTCACTTCTACCAGTCACACATTAGCTTCCCAACTTACTGAAACCTCCATCAATCTAACTTCTAACACTTCCTCCATTCCAGCCACTAGTATATCAACCACTAATCCCTTGGAAGGTTTTTTTCAATTCCTCACTATGGGGGAGTATCGCCTGTACAATGTCAATAAATTCCTTACTCCACAAGAGTATGGAAACCTTCACCAACATCCTCACTATGATCACCACATAGGTGAGTATCTCCTTTATGGTCCTTCCCACCTCCGTACCCATCTTACCTATGGGGGACTTGATATTTCCACTTACACACCCAAACCACCATCACAAACCTGACCTTTTTTGGCTGACCTTCAGTCGCTTACCAACCACCACTTTTCTCAAAAATTCCTACACCATTGTGGCTGGAAGGGTTTTGGCTTTGGCCTTTATGAGCAAGGTCATCACACCATTATTTCATGTACCACACGTAAAAAAAATGACTGTAGTGAAATCGGTTTTACCAAACTACCTACCAAAAAGCCCCGTATTCAACTCATCGAAGAAATTGACACCTCTCCACCTTCTTTACCTACCCCATCTTCACCACCTTCACCAACAGAGTCAATAGATCCCAAATCTATCCATCCTACATTTTTTTCATAAATACCATTTCCTTGGGGGCTCTAACTTATCACCGTGATGGTGAGGCTCCTTCCTCTCTTCCTTTCTTGTATCCTGATATGATAGGGGATGATACTCCTATTAATGTCATTCAATGTTAGGATGATAAGTCCATACTCAATTATCTTGGTGCTGAAGACTCTTATATTCATCAGTCGTTACCTTCTGAGACACAAACAATGTCTAATGAATTAACTATCAAAGTCAACATCCACAATCCGGATAACCCCCACATTCTCAAGATTGGCCAATCTCTGGATGCTGCTGAACAAGAAGCCCTCACTTCTTTTCTTAAAAATCATAGCCATGCTTTCACTTGGTCCTATACTGACATGCCTGGCATTGATCCCACTATCATGGTCCACAATATTGTAACCATTCCTGATGCCAAACCTGTAAAACAAAAGTTGAGGAAAATGCACCCTTGTATTGCTCTTCTTTTTAAAGAAGAACTTCAATGCCTTCTTTCAGTTTCCTTCATCTTACCCATCAATTACCCCAATGGATTTCTAACATCATCCTTGTCACTAAGGTGATAGGGGGACTTTGCATTTGCACCAATTTCTATGATCTCAGCCTTGCTTGCCCAAAAGATGATTTTCCTCTGCCTGGTATTGACTAGTTGGTTGACCTTACCGCTAGCCATGAGATGCTATCACTTATGGATGGTTTCTCAGGTTATAACCAAATCTTGCTCGCCCTAGAGGATCAACACAAAAACACATTTATTACCCCTTGGGGGACCTTCTACTATCCAATCATGCCTTTCAGCCTTAAAAATGCTAGTGCCACTTATCACTGGGCTATGACCTACATCTTCCATGATATCATGCACTGCATATCGGAAGATTACGTGGATGATCTCTTGGCCAAATCTAAACATCAAGCCGAGCTCCTCGCCATCCTTGGAACCATCTTTCACCACCTCATTAAGTATTGTGTTCGCCTTTAACCTAAAAAGTTTATCTTCACGGTTCTCTTAGGAAAACTCCTAGGATTTATTGTTTCCCTCCGTGGTATACAAGTTGACCATGCTAAAGTCAAGGCCATTCTGGAAATGCCTCCACTCACTAACCTTAAACAACTTCATAGCCAACAAGGTAAATTACAGTCCATTTTCCATTTCATTTCACAACTTTTTTGATCAGTGTCAACCATTTCATCATCTTCTTAGGAAGGATGCCTCCTTTAAATGGGATGATGACTGTCACATAGCTTTCAAGGCCCTAAAACAATACCTTCTCCAACCACCCGTACTCATTCCACCTAAAGATGACCAACCCTTCTACCTATACATCTTAGCTACTGATCACTCTCTAGGGGCCATGCTCACTCATCGTGATGATCAACATAGGGAGCAGGTGGTTTATTACATAAGCCGTACCCTTTTAGACTACAAAACCTGAAACACTCACCCTGAAAAGCTTTTCTTAGCCTTAGTTTTTGTTGCCACCAAACTTCACCATTACCTGCTCAACCATAAAGCTTATGTTGTGACCAATACTAACCCCTTACACTTCATGTATGCTAAACCCTACCAAAATCAACGTGCTGCACATTGGCTCATGCTTCTTGCTGACCTAGACCTCGAATTCATCCACAAAAAAACTATCAAGGGCCAGGCCATTACTGACCAGCTCACTGATGTGCCTCTTTCTAGGAATCAATCTTCAAATTTTGATTTCCCTGATGAATCCATTATTAACCTCTCTTTAGATGATGACCCTTACCAAATGACCTTATTCTTCGACTGTTCCAAATGTCAGTGTGGTGGTGGTGCAGGCATTATGCTCATTCCTCTTTATGGTGAACCCATGCCCTTATCATTCAAACTCCACTTCGAATGCACTAACAATATAACTGAATACGAAGCACTCGTATTGGGTCTCATGACTTCCTATGCCTTAGATTTCATATCCATTAATATCTTTGGTGATTCTCAACTAGTATTAAACAAAGTCAATGGTGTTTATTAGTGTCATAATGAAATACTTCAAGAGTACAAACGTTATGTTGGCATCAAGTTGACTACCTTTGACTGCTATAAAATTCAAACCGTTCCGCGATCCACCAATAAATTCATGGATATCATGGCCTACCTCGCTTCCTAAATACCTTCTTCACATATCGATTCAGACATATTTGTTACCATAAAATGCATACTGAGACCTTCTTATAAATCTTGTTGTGTTAACCTCGTTTGAACTACCTCACTAAACACACAATACCTTTGGTATAAGTAGCCTGCGGACTATCTTTCCCTTTATATATTACCTCCTGACCTCACATGTAATGGACAACACACCTTTATCAAGAAGGCCTCTCATTATGTCATCATGGGTGGCCTTATCTATAAGCGTGGATTTGACGGTATCTTCTTACGTTGCCTTACCAGCTCTGAAATCCCCTATATCATTAAAGAAGTTCACGATGGAATATGCAGAGGTCACTTCAATGGCCTTGCTATTGCTAAACACATTCTTTTTCTTAGGCTATTATTGGCCGACCCTATATCATGATTTTTGTGACTACGTTAAGTGTTTTGTAAAATGCCAACAACATGCCAATCTTCATCACACACCTAATCATGCCTTACAGGTCTCTCATGACCTTTAGCCCTTCTCTCAATGGGGTTTGGATCTTGTCGGAGAGATCAATCCCCACTCTTCCCTAAGACATCAATGGATCATCACCACTACCAAATATTACACCAAATGGGTTGAATCCATACCCCTCATCTCCACTAAAGCTGAGAAAATATATGAGTTCATCAATCATCACATTATTTGTCGCTTCGGTGTTCCACATTACCTTATCACTGATAATGGAAAAAATTCAAAAAAAAAACTCTACATAAACCTTGTAATGCTTTCGACATCCAGCTTAGCTTCTCCTCCCCATATTTCCCCCAAACCAATGGTTAGGTCGAATCCACCAACAAAACCCTGAACAAAATTCTCATCAAAGTGGTTAATAATACTGGGAAGGATTGGCATACACACATTCCTTTCGCCCTCTGGGCATACTGTACTACTATTTGTACCTCCACCACTACCAATCCATTTTCTTTGGTCTACGGTACCAAGGTTGTTTTTCCTCTCGAAGTCCAGATCCCATCTCTCCTTATCTCCCTTCAAGATATGTTCACTGATGATGACTTTCACCAAGACCGTTTAGCACAACTTGAGTTATTAGACAAACGTCGTCTTCATGCTCTCAACCATATCCAAGTCTACCAAAAACGAATCAAGCGTGCCTACGACAAATGTGTCCATGAACGCACCTTTAAGGTCGGTGATCTCATCCTCAAGGAAAATTAACACGTAACCAAAGTAGAAAAAAGAAAATGGGGAAAATTTACTCCTAATTCACTTGGACCATACATCATGACCCATGACTATGGATCAGGTGCTTATCACTTGTCTTCACTTGATGGTAAGCCCAAACCTACCCTCAATGCCTTACAACTTCGACCATTCTACTGTTGACTTCTAGTCCTACATCACTATTTATCTATTTCATGCTCATCCCTTGAGTGTCATTTACCTTTTTCTTTTCCACACCTCATCTCCAATGACTAAACAAGAATCATGTGATTACCCATCACCCTTTTACCTTATCTTAAATATGTGCACCACAGCCCTACACATGGCATGATTCTCATGGATACTTTTCATCTTCTTTTAGATGAGATGCCATAGTCGTTCACCCTTGCCTTCTCAACAAGAACCAAATGATTCGTTATAGTCTCGTCCATGATTTTTTTTTTTTAATTTACCTCAAAAATAAGGGATTAACTCCTTGAGTCAAACTTCCAATATAAAAGATGAATCCCTCAAAAGGACATCTTCCACCTTCCATTGTCACTATAAGTAGACTGCTCCCTCGAAGGACAGCTATAAAAAGCTCACAACTCTCTACATAGTCTTTCCAAAAAGAGGACTATTTTCTCAAAAATAAAAAATCAGAAGCTCCCCACATCAATCAGCTTCGTGAAGACCTTAAGGAGACATATATTCCTCCCATATGGACTTCCCGCATCGATCAGTCTATCTAAAAAGTCAAAAAGAAAAATAAAAAGAAGCATAACCTTTTTCATCATGGAATTGCCTATTGTGATCTTGGCCCTATTTCCCAAGGCATTCTACTTCCCATTTTATGACCCAATTTCCTTCACCTCCTTACCCGTTGTCTCTTCACCTCATAATTCCTCAAGGGACCTACTGAACCTATGACATTTGGTGATTCTATGACTATTATTCACGTTTAGAGTAATCAATCATGTAATGTCTATAGGGTCTTACGTTCACTATCCTATCTGTAGATGTGTTTCATACGTTTTGATCCTTTCCAATCAGGTGGCTTTCTTGCCCTCTCTTATTTTCTCTCTTCTTCATTACCTTTTGAACTTCCTATATAGGACTAGAGCCTTGACACCTGTCTTTTGAGATTTTCTTCTCCCACCTCAATCAACCTAAAATCACCTTTACCTATCTACCTATTCTCAACCCCAACATCAATTCCCTCAACCTAATTATACCTATGACCTAGAATCAACACTACCTATTGACCTAAAATCACCCATACCTATCTATCTATATTCCACCTAACCTAATCGACCTTGACATAATCATACCTATGACCTTGAATCCAACCTAACTATCAACCTCACTACCTATTCTTCTATCTTCTCATATTCTTTCCTAGCTTATGGGAGAACTACATAGGTCTGAGGTCCCTTTTCATCGGGACTATGTAGGCAGTACTTCTAAGGCATGGGGCCCTGGAAGGTTAGCTCAACCACTCTTTACCCTCACCATTTTTCCCACCTTTACCTGATTTCCTATTCATATCAAAAACCTAGAAATCTATCCCATATCCACATCATTCGACCTACATACACTCCTCATGTTTTACACACTCTTTTACCACTACCATTATTTCCCATATTCATATATAACACATATTTCAAAATTGTACACCATTACATTCATTTGAATTAACATGTATTACCAAAATACCGAAATGAACATCCATGCCTAAACCAACCTGACCCGATCCATGCCTAAACTGACCTGACTCAATCCATGCCTATAAATTAACTTGACTCAATCCATGCCTAAACCAACCTGACTCAATCCATGCCTAAACCAACCTAACTCCACCATGACTAAATTTACCTAACTTGATCCATGCCTATACCGACCTAACTCGATCCATGCCTAAATTGACCTGACTCCGTCATGCCTAACTCACCTAATCCATCCATATCATCAAAAAGTAAATACAATACACATCACAACACATAATCAAATGAACCTCATATATCTCCGCATATACATCTCATTATATCAATAATGTACACTCATCTGAAAATACATGTGTCTCTCATACATTTCCGACTCGCAGGTCACTATCCAATACAAAAATATCTTTGGCTCACAGGTCATTATCATGTACAAAATAATAATAATAATAAATACAAAATCTCTTCAGTACGTAGGCCGGTCTCATATATAATACATACAAAAATGACTCGGTACCCAGGACATTCCATAGTGAGTTAATCATCTCCCCATCTGATGTTGGGAAATGCTCCCTGTGACTATGGCTCTCCTGACCCCTCTGTCGTACCTAGTTCGTACCTGGTATCTGCCTCACCTCCTGCTGATGGCCACTCACCTGGGGCTGGCCTCTGCACACTAGTGGCCTGACCATGACCCTATCCCTGGGATCGCCAGCCCCCTGTACTCTCCACACTATGAGTGTGGGATCTATTCCTCTCAGTGGAGGCCTGTTGTGCTCTGTAATTGGCACAGGAGGGCACATCTAGCCTGGAAGCTAACAAATGATCCTAATAATATCATGCCTCTACTAGGGCATCTCTGAATCGGAACATGGTCATTGTCTTTGGGGGTGTCATGGGTCTCGCTACCTGTATATGTATCTATACAATGGGACCCTATCCCTGAACCTACATTGAGTCCTATGCTGGTACTAGAGCCTAAGTTGGCCCTAGAATCTATGCCTGTACTGCTATTATCTGGCCCTAGAGACCTGTCACCTACCCCTGCGTTGTGGCCTACTGGACCTATAAATCCAGTACCTATGCCTATAGGGTGGTTATCTACTCTCCATATCCACCTACCTCCTCTCCATCTCCATCTCCCCCTACCTCCACCTGTGCAAGTACTTGTCCCTACCCTGCCTAAGCCTATAGCATCACTATCTAGGCCTGTAATGTGGTAACCTATGCCTTTGTGTTTATTAGCTACCCCTACATGATCCCTAGTTACATCACCAAGGTAGCCACCTGCCTCTGTAGGGCGTCTCTTTGAACTGTGATGGTGGCTAAGTCTTGCTGCCCTAGCCTAGGTGGTACAGCTCTCAACTGTGCTTTCCACCACTACTTGAATCCATCTGTAACCCCAGCATCATCAATCTGGGTATCTACTGGCTACTCCTCCTATCCATTCGGCATTATGGGTCATGGTGGAGATATAAGCCTCTCCACATCATCTCTCCTATACTGTAGGAATGGAGGAGGCTCACACTCTAGACTAGCCTAAACTGGCACCTAACCCACTCTACGGGTATCTACTCATGCTCGTTCCACTCTCCTCCCCTATATGCACAGATGTAATTGTAGTCCACCTAGCTCCATGTCCATCTATCTGTATGTGGGGAAGCCCACATACGGCCTCCAAATGATGTCCACCCTAGACAACCCCTCCAACAACCTCCTGTAGTAAGCTACATCATGAGTAGCTCTGGCACCTCGGGCCTCTCCCATAGCTGGTACCAAACACTCAAAACTCTCCATGGGAATACATTCTGCCCAAGGCATCCCCACTTGGTTGAACACAAATAATGTGCTCATACACCTAGCAATGCAGTAATACGACGCAGCAGAGGCTAAACCTCCGCAGTCACTCGTAGGCCCATAGCTCTCTATATAGCTGCACTAAGGAATGCAGGTGACACCATGCAAACCGTAGGTCCGCTGTCCATAATCATATCATGTAATACACTCATCAGGGACCTCGTTGGAATCTCCCACCCTCTTCATCTGGTAGTGTAAAGCATAGCAGGCTTCCTCCATCAAGTAATACTACTAGCCTTATCTCCTCTGGATGAGCTCTAGGTACATCGGCTCCATAGCTTAGGTTGGCTGCTATGGAACATTAGGTCTAGCTCCACCAGTCCCTCACTGAACATAGGTGCAACAATCAATTCATCATAATGCCTCTGAAGGAGATCGAATATACCTAGCGTCCTTCAATATGGGAAACCATATGATCCTATAGCACATCCTCCAGGGTGACTCATCATCTCCCCCCGTCAGTAGATGGAAAGTGTTGGTCCAACCAGAATCTCATCTATTAATTAGAGTGAAACTATAAGACTCGCCTTTCCAAATTACTTGCTGGTAGTGCTTGAATGCCCCACTCAACCCCACCATTTATAACATGCCTTATACTCCTCCAACTATCGTGCCACCCCCAAGAACTATCACGGGATAGGGGTGACACCCGTATCTTGCATCTGTCAATTGATCGTCTTGAGCCTACATCCAAAAAAATAATCACATGTATTAGTAAACATTCCCATATCTTACTTATTTCACCCATACATCCTGACATAATCCCATTTCCCACCACTATCTTATTTTACTTCGTTGCTACTTCAACTCAACCGGCATCCCACCTGACCCAAACCCATCCACCCGAAACTATCAACCCTAACCCTACCCACCTACCCAACCCAAGCCTAACCAAACCTGACCTACCCTAACCCTCACCCAACCCTACCTAACCCAATATCAACTCATCTATTTTTACAACACACCCGAGCCACCCTAAACCTACTTCTCATCTCCCTTGACCCTTTTCCTTCTCACCTAATCCTTTCCCACCTACTCTACTTTCCCACACATCTATATCATTCCCCCTTTAACCTAACCAGCTCAACCGCTTAACCTCCTTATTGGTCCCAAATTACCATTAGGTTAACTGATGTTTTTCTATCCTTGACCAACCAATGCTAGTCCTCACCTGAGCTGACCACGGTCTCCAACCCATTGACTGGGCACCGGTCCCCTCATTCTTGTGACCATGATACTGGTCTATAACCCACCAACGCTGGCCAACCAAGCTGACCAATGTCGGTCACTTTCATGCTGCCCACCCGTGACTTACCATGCCCTAATTTTCTACCCAAATTTCACATTTAGTCACTCAGTTCCCACCCCAATTCCTACCTAAAACCTCTCCCCATTATTCCTACATTTATCATTAATTCCCTACCCCCTACCCTTCCCCATCCCTCATTTTACTCACTATCTTCCCCCGTTTTCAAATTTCTTTTCCCCCCAATAAAACCCATTTTCTCCCTATTTACCTAAATTTCTAATCAATCTAACTTAACAAATAAGGAGGGACAAGTTTGAATCTTACCTAATCGCACTACCCTTTTATCATGGTCGGGCACCTTTGGCTAGCCTACATGGGTGGTCCTCCTTGATCCTTATCTTGCCTCCGCCATCACTCAAATGACCTCTCAACTCTCTCAACCAATCACCTTGCTTGATCTTGAACCCAGCTTGTGGATCGACCTATTGACCAAATCAATCACAGCCTACATGGCTTGCCAAATCAGTTCCTCTGATGCTCACTTCTGTCACTCTTCCACCTTTTCCCCTCTCTCTCCCCACTCTATCATTTTCTCCTTTTCCAAATACACAAATGAATTTTCAAAACACGGGTTTTTCACTTTTTATAACCTATCTGACTGAACTGACGTTGGTTAACCCTTGACTGATGCCATTCTTCTGCCCTAGCTAACCATCGTCGATTCTTCTCCATTGTCCTCGGTTCCTCCTGACCACTTATCAATTACCCTGCATACTCATTATCCTCACATGGCCCTCATTTTCCTTACCTCCCCTTTCTTTTTCCTCCCCTACACCTACCTGGACCATTTTACCTCCCCTCTGGCCCTCCACCTTCTTCAATCTCACCTCATCAGCTATTGAAGCCTCATTAATTTACCCCTACCTCGGTCTTACCCGTGTTATGACCTATCTACCTAGACCCAGAGAAATAATTTATGACCTTTGAACCAATGTGCTCGCTATACCTTGCGACACTATTACCTATAGTTGATTGACCTAATGACCTTACCTAGCCTATTGTTGTGATGTTTATCCTGACCTACCTTTGGTGTACCAAAACAATACCTAACCGTTCCTACACCTAACCTATGTTGTGTTTCCTGACCATATCCTATACCTTGGATACCAGAATCACTTCAACCTTGTTTGGATACACCTCTCGACCTTAGAAAATGTAGAGTTTGTAGGCTCTTCAACCTAGTACCGTGTCGTAGTTTATACATGTGCATGCGTTCAACTACCCCTACCTTTGACCTTGGCCTGTTTACCCAGATTACCTATATGTCCAATTTTCCCTTTCCCCATTCCTCATTTCTCATCATTCTGCTTTGCATCCACTTTTATCAAACCACTCACCGATGTGCTTTGCCACCTCATCAGTTCCTGGTTTGAGGGGGATCACCCTCATTCCCACTTTGGGGAAACCACACTCTATTTTTGTTCGTGTCGCTTACCAATACAAGCTACACAACAAAAAGGGAAAATATGTAGACACCAAAATCATGTCATAATCACCTTGGTCTCCTAGTGCAACCCTATAATCACTTCCTCATCCCTCAACACCTTATCACCTACCTCCTGTACCCCACACATTTTAATTTAATTACTTTAGTTAAATTAATGCCATTTACCTTCATACATATTAATTTAATTATTTTAATTAAGTTAATTACCTTTTAGCCACACACATATTAATTTAATTATTTACAATAAATTAATTCACTACCCTCATACACCTATTCAATACAATTACCTTTATTAAATGCACCTCACCTAACCACCCCCATCATTTGACCCATTAACCTAAACCCTAAACCAATGTCCTAAATAAAACCTAACATTATACCCATCCCCTCACCTCACATTTAAAAGCCTCCTAAGGTCGGTTTTCACCTTGAGGAAAAGAAGGGACCCTTATCAAATGGCGGAACAACTTCTCAGGAAAATTTTTAACAACCCGAGATATCTCACCCAAATTGATGTTAGTTCACCCTAAACCGATGTCGGTTCACCCTAAACCGATGTTGGTTATACCAAAATGGACCAAATGGCCTATTTAGCCCCATCTATAGCTTTGTAATACGGGTTGGTTATTGGTTGGGAAAACTTCTGATCTCGAGTTCGATCTCTTTAGATGCAACAACAGAATGAAGATTAATTAGTGATCAACAAAGGCAACCAAATACACTGGCACAATAGTGAGACTTTCTTCTCAACATCCTCCAACGCAACAACTTCTTCATTATTCTTCAAACCTATACCTCACAGAAGAGTAAGTATCCTCCTTCCGTCTGTAGTCTTTGTGGTAAAGGAACCTAGTCTTTTACTCTTTGTGCATTCCCTCTCTCCAGTTGCAGCCACCTTCCATACCCAATCATCTTAATACTTAGCCCAATTTCTCATTTTGACCTCTTCAGTAGTCTCAAAACTTTGCAACATATCTACATCCCCTCTGTGATCAATCCCCACCTTCTATGCACTCCACTTTTTCCCCAAAACTCCAAAAACCTGGACTGTGTGATTCCACCAGCCTCGACTTAACCGTCATCGGTCATGTCTAACCATCACTGGTTACAGTAAGACCATCATCAATTTTATAAAACTATGGTTGGTCTCTGTGTCGCATGATCTCTGCCAGAATAACAACCTACTTCTAACATACACCTACTTGAACACCTATTTGACCTTTAGATCTGTATCTAACCTAGCCTCTTAGCTCAAATTCACCTATAACCAACCTATTTGACCTCTAGATCTTCTTGTAGCCTATTGCATTTGTATGAAATGCCTAAATCATATTAAACTACAATAGGACAATATTTACTTTATTTCAGCATTGAATTGTTTTATACACTAGATTGACAATCATCTAAGAAGTATCGTACTTCCAGGATCTAGCATATGCTTGACAGTCCACTGCATATATTTTTTAACTCTCTTTGGTGGTATTTTTTTGGTTCTTATATAGGTAGTTCCTCTTAGCCAAAAGGAAGGTCTCACAATCACTTCAATTCAAAATTCAGATAAGCACGCATATAACCTTCAACCATCGTAAAATAGGTATTCCTCTTACCACCCTTTACCTTAGCTGTTTCGTCAAGTACTTCTCAAAAAATTAAGAAATCAGGTGAAACAGTTTGATCGTGTTTTTTGGTTTTGATTGAATTTCCAAGTTATTGGTAACATGGGAAATAAATGATTATTTATATGTATGTTATTGTGTAAATTTCCAATTTTTTTGATATTATAGAAATGTGGAATGATTGATTGGATGTTTTGATGGTACGATAAAATGGTAGATATGTATGAATGAGAAATTTCCAAATGTTATGAAAAATGGAAACTAATTAAGGGTGAATGTTAATAGAGAACATGTTGGAGAAATGGGTTAGGGTAAAGAGTTACCAAGCTAACCTCTAAGGGCCCCATGCCCTCGAAGTGCTACCTACATAGCCCCTGTGAAAAGGGGCCTCTGGTTGATGTAGTTCTCCCATAATCTAGGGAACAATATGATGAGGTAGAGGAATGGGTTGGTAGGTTTCAGGCATGATTGAATCTGGTCATAAGTATGGTTGAGTCTAGGTCATAGGCATGGTTGAGTTTAGGTCATATGCATGGTTGAGTCTTAAATGAAAGTGGAAATATTTAAAATGTATTTGTCGATGGTCTAGTCAGGTATAGGATAATCAATAGGTGATGAAGAAGGTAGAATGGTAAGAGGAGAAAAAAGAGCTACCTAATTGATAAGAACTATAGCGAGGCTACCATACAAAATATTAGCTTATGAACATAAGACCCTAAAGGCATTGCATGATTGACTATGCTAAGGGTGAAGAAAGTCACATGATCACGAAATGTAATTTTTTGCGGCAAGTCCCTTGAGAAGATAGGAAATTAGACTGAAGATGAAATGAGGTGAAAATGGGAGGTTTTAGCGTAACTTAGTGTAAGTGATCCATATGGATACAAAATGAATCTACTTCATCAAAACAGTTAGCACGAAGAAGGTAAAATGAAAACATGGAGGTTCTATCTTTTTTAGTAACAAGATCATCACTTTGTGTAGAGTGGTGGTTACAGAACTGCCGCCCAAGCAGGGTGGTGGTCTTGGGACTTCTGGTTTGCATTGGGCAGTGGGTCCTGGATCTTTCAGACAAAAAACACAAATATGAAATGAACAACCCAAAATTTGGACAGTTGTTCATATCTCTTCTCCTCTATGACCTTTCCCATTCTCCAGTGCATGGGAGGACATGGGAGAGCCTATAAATACATTTTTGTAGAAGAGAATAGGATCATCGAAGCATGAAAGCAAGTGAGAAAGAAGTTCTTAGTGCTAGAATTGTGTTTTGTAGAAGAAAGGAGTGTTGAGATAGAGCAAGCAATTATTTGGGAGGAAGTGTGAGATATTATCTACTTCTCTGTCATACTTATTGTAAATTTTGTACTTGTTATTTTGAATTGGCCAATAAAAGTGGGAAGAAAGAGAAATTTCCCTTCCCGACTGGTTTTTCCTCCTCTGGAGGTTTCCAGGATAAAATTTGTTGGTGTTTATGAGCTTAAATTCTTTCCTTTCCTACAATTGTGGATTCCAAGCATAAGCGTAATTCGTTCACTAGCTATCTCTGTCATTTTCTAATAGAAAGTAGAACAACAACATTTATTTGTGTTTCTGTGGATAATTCCAAAGTTGAAGAGTTTACAGATCATTTTGGTATCATAGCTAACAATTATCCAGGACTGTGGTATTCATTCTTGGATTTGTATGATAGTGACGAGATCTAAGTGCGAAGAGGCTTTACCTTGCGATCCAAAAATTTCTACAAAGAAGTGGAAATAAAGAATTCAGGGATAAATGAAGGAAGAGAACTTGGTCCGTATAATCAAGATGTTGGAGACCATGATGGATAGGATGTTTAGAAGGCAAGAAGAGCTTGGTGATTTACAGAAGACAACTTCTATCAAACAAGACTTCATGGACTCAGTGGTTCATGGCTTAGCTAAAAATTTTGGCATAGGAAGGAGCCACCATGAGAAAATTTATGGGGAAGAGCATGAAGAAGAGACTTCAAACACAAGAGAAAAGGTAAAATCTAATCATACTCCTTTTAAAGTTGAGACAAAAGTTGATATTAAAAGATTTGAAGGACAAGTAGATGCAGAGTTACTTGATAAATGGTTAAAACAGTTAGAAGTCTACTTTAGCATCCATAATGTCACCGAGGCACAGAGGATCAAGTTTACACGTCTCAAAATGGAGGGACACACTCTAGTTTGATGGAAAACCCATCTAACCACTTGTGAAAAGAAGAAGTGTCCTATTGTGAAATCTTGGCAAGAATTTTAAGAATTACTTAGAGCTAACTTCTATCCTATTGGCCATAAGACTAACCAAATGATTAAATGGTTGTATTTTAGACAAGGTAGTGGTCAAAGTGTGTAAGACTATAATATGGAGTTTCAGAGGCAGGCCATGTTGCTAAACATGGACATGGAGGATGAGGATATTTTGACTATGTACTTGGGAGGAATTCACACTCACCTTCAAAGAAAAGTCATCTCCACCAAGCCCAAAGATATTAATGAGGCATGTGTGCAAGAAAACTACATAGATGATGAAAATAAGCAAGGGGAAGCAGAGCCAAGGGAAAAGAAATCAAAAAATTAGTAGAAGAAAGAGTATGGGAAAACAAGTAACAAGGTTAAGTGGAAAGGGAAAGGTAAACAAGTTGCCACTACTTTAAATACTTGTAAAGATCCCAATAATTTTTGCAAGAATTGTGATATTAATGGTAATACTGATGCTACATGTTGGAATTTTCATCCGGATTTGCATCCGAAGAACCAAACCAAGGACTCAAAGAAATCCATGAAAACTATAAGAACAGAAGGGGAGGTGGAAATCAAAGATGACTCTGATGTAGATGAAAGGCTTGGATGCACAGCCACCAAAATGGACATCCAAGAAGAGGATATGAGTAGACTATTCCATATCAAAATCTAGGTCAAGAGAACTAAGTTAAATGCTTTGGTGGATACCGGTTCTCAGTCTAACTTGATTTCTAAAGTAGTTATAAAGAAGCTTGGTCTTGAGACTTACAAGCATCCACACCCTTATCCTTTTGCTTTTGTGAAGAAGGGTGTTGAAATTCAGGTAACAAGAAGATGTAAGGTCAATTTTGGGATGAATTCCCAGTATATTGATGTTTTGGAACTTGACGTTATTCCACTTGATGATTTTGATGTTGTATTTGGGAGTCCTTACTTTTATATCAGGGATGCTATATTTATGAGAAGGGGAAACCGGTACATATGGGTCAAGGAAGGGATCAGCTACAACATTTGGGCACACTAGCATAAGACACAGGTTACTATGGTGAGTGCTAACCAAGCAAAATGACTTATTTAAGCAAATCATAATCAGTTTTGTTTACTTTTGTTAAAGAATAAACAATATGGGGAAGAATTTTTTGAGATTTCGAACCAAGGAAATCATGATTTGGATAGTATTATTCAGTCTTTTTAGGAAGTATTTCAGGCACCCAGTGGGTTACCACCAAAACGAGAAGTAGAGCATGAGATTTAGCTATTGCTAGAATTCCCTCTACTAAAATTCAGGTTGTATAGGAAATCCCTCCTTGAGATTACTGAAGTAAAGAAACAACTCCAGGAACTACTAGACTAAGGAGTGATACATCCGAGCACCTCACCATGTGGTTCACCTATTGTGATGGTGCCAAAAAAGGATGGTTCTTGGAGAATATGCATCGACTACTGCGCTTTAAACAAAATCACCATAAATAATAGATATCCACTTCCCCGCATAGATGATCTCTTGGACCAGCTTCAGCATCACCAATTATTGACGAATTTGGATCTCAAGTCTGGTTATCACCAAGTCAGAATGAAGGAAGAGAATATATGGAAGACTGCCTTCAAAACAAAAATAGGGTTTGTATGGATGGTTAGTACTTCCTTTTGGGTTATGCAATGCACCCACTACTTTTATGAGATTGATGAATGATGTATTGCTGGATTTCATAGATTCATGTGTCATTGTATATCTAAATGATATTCTAATTTTTAGTGCCACATGGGAACACCATCTAACTCATTTACAGTAAGTCTTGCAAGTTCTCAGGGAGAAACAACTGCTTTGTAATATGAAGAAATGTGAGTTTTCCAAACAATCACTTGTCTATCTTAGGCACATGGTTGGAGGAGGAGAGCTACGAGTGGATCCAAAGAAAGTGGAAGCCATCACTAACTGGCCAACACCAACAAGAGCCACAAAGACTAGGAGTTTTGTGGGAATAGTACAGTACATGTGAAAGTTCATTCTAGGCTTCTCTATGATTCCAACACCTCTACACACAGTGGCCGCAAAGAGTAAGGGTTTTGACTGGGGTAAGGAACAAGAAAAATCCTTTGAGTTATTGAAATACAAGATTAGTCATGTTCCATTACTTTCTCTTCCTAATTTGCAGTAGCCTTTTGAAGTAGAGACATATGCTAGTGATTACGCCATGGGCGCAGTGTTGCTTCAAGGAGGTAAACCCATATGTTATCATTATGAAACTTTCACTTCAGAAATTAAAGGATATTTAGTATATGATAAGGAAATGTATGCACTAGTTTAGGTAATTAAAAAATGGAAGCATTATATGTTGGGTAAATAAACTATTGTGCACACTGACCACAAACCTCTACAGTATTTGTAAGCATAGTCTAAATTACAGTAGGCAAGGTAGTACAAATGGATGGGGTTCCTTCAGCAATTCCATCTAGTGATAAATACAAGAATGGTAGTACAAACTTGGTGGTAGACATTTTGTCTAGAGCACCCACACAGGAGAATTTTTCCTGTTTGGCCACTATTCCTCAGATCGAGCCCTTCACGAAGGAATCTTACGGAGAGGCATATGCCCAGGACAAATACTTTGGGGTGACATTTCAGTAGTTGTAGTCCCAAGGGACTGAAAGGATAGGGATTGAAGACTGTTACCTCAAAGATAGGATGCTCTACCGATAGGGGAAGCTTTATGTGCCAAAAGAAGAAAGAATTCTATTGATGAGGGAAGCACATACTCAAAAGTAGTGGGACATTTCGGTGTTGTTAGGACCCTAGCCCACTTGTAAAGGTATGTGTATTGGTCCAATATGCAAGAAGAAGTAAAAAAATTTATACGTGGATGTAAACTTTTTTGTACTAGCAAGCCTAAGACTAGGAAAGAGGGTTTGTATATTACTTTGTCAGTACCTACTCGTCCTACACAACAATGCGTGAGAAAACTATTGGCACATTTTTTAATCCAAAGGGCATAACTGTATATACAAAACTTCCCCATTCATTGGTGAAAGTTGTCTTCTCCTGGTATTCCTCTGCAATGTGCACCTGGTGCTAACCTAAAAACCCATGTGTGAAAGAATATATCTCGTGCACAGTAACTCCTTCAAGAATTTCTTCTGTCAACGAGGTGGGAAAAGGATCAATCACACATACAACATTAATTTCTCTATAGTCCATACAAATTATTATCCTCCCATCCTTCTTAATGCTTATGACCATGGGGCTAACCCACTCAGATTATTCAATAAGATCAATAGCTATAGAATTTAACATCTTACAAATTTACTCCTTCACCTTTATGCATAGATTAGGATTCATCCTATAAGGTATCTTCCTAACTGGGCACTCTCCTTATTTCAGCTTTATCTTCATCTCACCCAAGGAGAGCACCCCATGGAAATAAGTCCTAGAAGTTGCACAAGAGTTCAATATTTCTTTTGCTTCTTGCTCTGACCAGTAATCACCAACAATGGCCTCCTTAGGATCTTCTCCTGTACCAATGTTAACCTTATTTTTCTTCATAGAAGCATGATACGTGTGTAGCTTCTCATCTATAATGTTCATCACTTCATGCATCCCTTTAGTGCAGTTAACATCTAGGCTATCAACTTCTTCATCATCTATTGTTAGAGTAGGTATTTACCTTAGCTCATGTTCACCTAGGTACTTTATTTACCTTTATTGTATTTATCCTCACCCACTTATGTGTGTGGATATTTATTTTATCTTATTTAGATATTATGAGATATTATCTAGTTGTTAGGTATAGTTCTTTCCTTGATCTATGGTATTGACTAGATCCTTGATGTCTAGTTCTCTCCTAAATCTATGGTCTTGACTAGTTCTTTGATGACTAGTTATTTCCTTGATTTATGGCTTGATCTACGACCTTGATTGGTTCTTATATTGTTATTCCTTACCTATTTAAGCAAGGCCCATTCTCAATGTATTACATTGAGTTCCATAATAATATCACCCATTAAAATCCTTAACCCTTGGTCATATGGTATGGTCATATGAGGGCTTAAAACTTGTGATTCCTACTAATAGGTGCTTAACTTCAGCCCCCTTTAATTTTATTTGTGTGGTGAAGGCAACAACTTTTTACTTTGTTTTAGTGGCACCTAAAATAAATAACAGAGCAAAATATTAAAAAGCTTGTAAATTTTGATCGGTAACTCAGTTTTGAGTGTCATTTTTTGCAAAAGTACTTGTTTTTTCATGCTCTTTCCATTGGAGTTATTTATTTTGAGACTTGCACTATAATTATAAAGTGCCAAATATGGAGGAGTGTTGTAATCAATTGTGGATGCAATTTCAGCTAACCCTGACATCCTAAATTTTTGGGAGTTACAATTTGTACCTATTATAGATTCTGAGAATGATATGCTTATCTCTGAAGTATGTAAACTTCAAGAGGATATTGTAAAATTTGTGGAAGAAAATAGATCACTCAAGAAGTGAAATTATCTTCTACAATCACTCATTCACGTTAACGATACAATAATACCTCCCTGCAGAACAAACTGGCTACCTATAACAACATACACCATCATTTGTGGACGAGCCATATCCATGCTCCTAGGTCCCTAATGGCAGTTTGTTTGCTCTGTTACCCACTGACATTGATCTTCCAGTATTTGAGAGCCTGAACCTGCTTTTGGTGAGTGCTCTAAACATGTTAGGCTATGTTACTACAACTTCACTTCAGCAAATAAAGGATATTCAGTATATTATAAGGAAATGTTGGCAACGAGTTCAAGTAATTAAAAATGGAAGCATTATATGTTGGTTAAAGAAACTATTGTGCACCCTGACCACAACCTCTAACAGTATTTGTAACTGTCTAAAATTATAGTAGTCAAGGTCGTACCAATGGATGGGATTTCCTTCGCAGGTCCATCAGTGATAATACAAGAATGGTAGTACAAATTGGTGGCAACATGTTGTCCTAGACCACCCACACAGGAGAATTTTCGCTGTTTGGGCCACTATCCCTCAGACGAGCCCTCACAAAGGATCTTACTGAGAGGCATATGCCCCAGGACAAAGACTTTGGTGTGACTTTTTAGTAGTTGTTAGTCTCAAGGGACTAAAGATAGGGATTGAAAAAGAAAAAAAAAAATTTGTTACTTAAAGGATGGGATGCTCTACTGATGGTGGGAGCGTTGTGTGCCAAATAAGAAGAATTCTAATTGATGATGGAAGAACATACATCGAAAGTAGCAGGACATATCGGTGTTATAGGACCCTAGCCCCTTGTACAGGTACTGGTATTGGGCCCAATATGCAAGAAGAAGTATCAAAATTTTATACTGGATGTAAACTTGTTGACGAGCAAGCCTATACTATGAAGTAGGGTTTGTATATTACTTTTTCCCAGTACCCTACTTACTCTCCTACACAACAAAGCGTGAGAAAACTATTGGCCACATTTTTTTTTATCAAGGGCATAATTGTATAGAAACTTCCCCATTTTAGTGGTAAAGTTGTCTTCTCTAGGATTTCGCTCTGGCAGTTCACCTAGAGCTAACATGAAAACCCATTGTGAAAGAATATAATCTCGTGCATAGTAACTCCTTTAATAATTTTCTTCTATCAACGAGGTTGGAAAAGGATCAATCACACATACACATTAATTTCGCTATAGTCCATACAAATTTTTACCTCCCATCCTTCATTTTTAATGTTATTACATGGGGCTAACCACTCAGATATCATTAAGATCAATATTTTAAGATTTAACATCTTACATGTAACTCCTTCAAACTTTAATGGCATAATTAGGAATCAATCCTATACGTTATCTTCCCAACCGGGTGCTTTCCTTATTTCAGCTTTATCTTCATCTCACCAAGGAGAGCGCCCCCTGAAATAAGCCCAAGTTTCACCAGAGTTCATATTTCTTCTGCTTTCCTTGCTCTAACGATTAATGCACACCAATATGCCATCCTTAGGATCTTCTCCTGTACCAATGTTAACCTTTTTGTCTTCCATAGGAGCATGATTACGTGTGCACCTTCTCATCTAGAATTTTTCATCACTTCATGGATCCCTTCAGTGTAGTAACAGCTTGGCTATCATTCTTCATCATCTATTGTTATAGTATCTTTTAATTTTTAGTGTTTAGGGCTCAGGGTTAATGTTCTAATTTTTTAGGGTTTAGGATTTAGTATTAGTATTTAGGGGTCATCGGTTTAGGGTTTAAATTTTAGTTTTAGGGTTTATGATTAGGTTTTAGGGCTAGTATTTAGTTTTAGGGTTTATGGTTCAACATTTAGGGCTCATGGTTCATGGTTTAGGGTTTAGGGTTTAGGGCTTCGGGCTTCAGGCTTAAGGCTCAAGGTTTAGGGTTTAGGGCTCACGGGTAAGGGATCTTGATACAAGAGAATCAAAGACTTAAAGGAATTAGGGGTCTTAGAGGTATATTTGAACCATGATGATTTCATTGTAGGTTTCTTTTACTCATTTTGTATGTGTGGAAAGTAGATATAAGTGTTAACATCCAATATGTAAACCTTAAAGGTAATAGATGGTAAATTAGTTCTTTTAGGCATAATCAAGCCTATAAATGCATGTAATGATTTTTCATGAGTTGTATATGGTTGAAAAAAAGTGAAGAGACAAATTTCAGGAGATAATTGGCATCCTATCCCAAATTTAGAGGTAGTTAAGCTCTTTTTAGGAGCTAGAGCTAAAACATGCTAGTATAGTCAAAATATAGGGAGATATTTGATGGAAATGAATCATGAGAGATTATTTAAGGAATGTAATAAGGTTTGAGGTGAATAATAAGATGGTGTGTTGGTGTTGTAGGTCAATTTTGGTGTAATTTTTCTTGTTTAGTTGTCTTTTGAATACATTGTATGTTGAAACCTCTTCTCAGATCGAGAGCTTGGAAAATCACAGTCACAAATGAAATATTTTTAAACATTTTTGAATGATTAGGAAGCTAAAGGAGGATGAATGGATTATATCTGATTTTTTTCATTTTTGAAACACTGTAGTATGACCTGTAGAACAATTTTCTTGTTCTCGTCCTGAAACTAGGGTAGAGCATAACTTTGTTTTTCACCATTGAAATCTTATGAAAAATTTTGAGCACCTAGGTAACATCTAGTGTTGTACCAAGTTTTGAGACCCACCTCACACGTGGGAAATAGATATGGTCGATAGGACAATCTAACTATGATAATGCATAGTTTGAGAAAGAAATTGAGTGCATGGTGATTGAAATGATGGATTTAAGTGACCAAAATCCATATAATCTATGATTTTGACATGATAGCAGTGGATCTATGCTCCTCCATGTGAGATCATACTCTCAACTACTTGTGGTTATATATTAGGGGTAGAAAAGGCCTAATTGTAGGAATAATTTACAAAGGAAGTATAAAACTCATCAAAGGAACATGGTACAACATTTTGACATATTGAAGTACACAATAAATGTCCTTAATGTGTCATGTAATTATATAGTTGATTAAGGGGGATTGGAGGTATGAAATTGTTTGCATGCTTTAAGGGCTAGTAGCCTATTAGGCCTCAAGGAGAGAAAGAAGGTGCAAGCGAAGAATTTGACAGTGGAATGAGTTTATACATCTTGTTTTAAGTGAGAGGATATGTTCTAAAAGTATTAGAGGTGACTCGGGTTCTATAACAAGGTTTGGGTGCCTTGGTCCTAGTGAGCTAAGTGGAGAAGAAAGTAAAAAGGAGAATTCCATGGTAAAATGGGTCTAGAGGATGTCCTATCTATGTTTATAAAACACTGAGGATATATATATATATATACAGTGTTCTAGGTATTGAGAATTATCAAGGTACTTGTATAAGCCTATATGGATAGTTGGACCAACTAGTATGGTCTTAAGGGATATGTAAGGAAAGTTAGAGAATAAAAAAGAAAAGTGGAGGCATTGAGCATTGCAAATGCATTTGACTGAGTGAATTAGCATTACAAAATTTTGTGTAGAAAGATTTAAGTGCTAAGATAGAGAAAGACCAAATTTTTCCAAAGTGAGCCAAAAGAAGAGTTGAAGGAAAAGGAAAAACTATTAAGGGCTTAGATTCTTGAATTTAGATATAGTAATGATCTAAAATGGATAAGGCAATACAGAATGAACATGAATAGTGGGTCATAAAGTTCTTGAAGGATTGTAATTTCTCACTAGGTCAAGATTTACAAACTAGCCAAGCTTTTATAATGAATAAAATCCTTATTTTAGATTTAGTTTTGAAGACATGATGAGTTTTCATTGATCCTTTACACCATCTCTAGATTTATGGTTTAGGGTTTAAGGCTCAGGAATCAGGGTTCAAGGTTTAGTGTTTAGGGTTTAGCATTTAGGGTTAAGGGTTTAGGGTTTAGGGTTCAGGATTTAGTGTTCAAGATTTAGGGTTTATTATTTTGATTTTATGGTTTATAGTTTAGGGTTTAGGGCTCAAGATTTATGGTTGAGGGTTTAAGATTTAGGTCACGGAGTTCAGTTTTCAGGGTTTAGTTTTTAGGGATTAGAGTTTAAGGTTTAGGGTTTAGGGTTTAGGATTTAGTTTTTAGGGTTTAGGTGTCAGGGTTTATGGTTTAGTATTTAGAGTTTATGGTTTAGGGTTTAGGATTTATTTTTTAGGATTTAGGGTTTAACATTTAGGGATCATGGTTCATGGTTTAGGGTTTGGGGATCATATTTTAGGGCTTAAGGTTAAAGGTTTAGGGGTTAGGGCTCACAGGTAAGGGCTGGATGTTTAAGGTGTAGGGTTTAGGGATTATGATTTAGGGTTCATGGTTTAGGGTTTAGGGATCATGGTTTAGGGTTTGGGGTCTAGAGTTAACAACTCAAGGTTTAGGGTTTAGGGTTAAGGTTTATGGCCTAGGGTTTAGGGTTTAGGGTTTTGATTGTAGAATTTAAACATTAAAAGATATAGGTGAAATGCTGATATCCTAAACATTACCTATGTAATGACTAGATTATACTATTAAAAATTATCTTCTAAAACATGATAAATGGAGTTATGAGACTAGTTTCATAAGGTGCAGAGTGACCCTAACATCTTATATTTACTACGATAAATTTAAAGTATAAGAAATAATAAAATATAAATAATGCATGCCAAAACCAAATATCATGCTTATACTATTAGGAACGTGCATCCATTATAGCATCTATGCATTATGTTTGTTTAATTTTCTGATCCATACCTCAAGCCTTAGGGATCCAGTTTAGATCCCCAAACCTGAGACATAGACCTACAAGAACACAAAAAATAACGTGTTTTTTGCAGAAAATGTAAAAATATCTCTTCCACCATCATAAATCGACATAAAACGATTAAATCATTTTAAAAATATTATACCATGATGTAGAGAATAGTTTCTATTTTTTTTAAATATAAATATTCAAATTTGTTGACTAATATAAGGTTTCCATATTATTTATTTTCTAACAATTCCTTTTATAGCTATTTTTTGAAGTTTAAACATGTCTATATTTCGTCATATATCTTTTCTTTGGCTCATCGGAATTGAAAAAAATTATAGTAGCCCAACGTAGGCTTAATTCTAGACATATTCAATATATGTATATATATATATATATATATATATATATATATATATATACATATATATATGTATGTATGTATGTATGTATGTATGTATGTATGTATGTATATATATATATATATCTATATACACATACATACATACATACATACATACATACATACATACATATATATATATATATATATATATATAATTTTAGATATTTTTTTAGGTAGTTAGTGGGGGGGCATGGTCAGAGCTCTATTATGTTTTTAAATTTTATAATATTTGTACTAGAAAAATCATAAAAAAAATACTCACTAAAAAAATCTAAAAATATGTAGCCCAAACTAGATGCTCCTACCTATTTTTCTACTAAACGGTTTTCAAAAATACTAAATGGTTCTAAAAAAAAAGTGGGGGACATGAAAGTCACTATGTTATGTTTTTTAACAAAAAAAGGAGTACCTATTGGTATTTTAGTTATTTAACCCACTTAAAATTATCCATTTTCAATAAAATTTAGTAGCTTATAAACTAAACTCAAAATTCTACGATTCATATTTATACAACATCTTCCAATTTTGAGTGTAATTATTGCAAAAAACTCATACAAGTTGAAGTTTTTTATTTTTCAAAAAATTGCGTCCACTTAAGACCCCCTTTTGGCTCCCTAACTTGGTGCACTTACCCAAAGAAAATCATCAAAACCCTAAAAATGAAAGATGCATGTGAAGGGGTTAGAATGTCCTTAAATTCAAAATGGATGGACTTATCAGTAAGCATTGCACTACTTCTCTAACCCAATGTAGTTCTAGCTTTCTGTGTGTAAATCATGCCCTAAATGCTCTTGTGTTAGTCACACATTGTGAGTAGTGAGAAATAACTAGACGTAAAATGTAAATAAATGGAGCATGGAATATAATTAACTCTCCTCCTATGAAGTTTGATGCAGAAAACTAGCCTTGTGTCCCTTGTGATAGAACTAGATGGATGCAAATGGAGCAATAGAAGACTTTGATGGATGCAACCTTAGGTGGAGATATATGTGTTTGGCCCCTCAATGGTCTCATATCTTTATATTTATATGGTTATCTTGATCTAATTTAGTAATTAACCCCAAAATGGTTGACCACCAAAAATATATAAAGCTCAAATGACTATTAAGTGCCGAAAAGATGAGAGTAAAGTGTAAAAAGGATTGGGACACCCGAGAGGGGATCAAGGTACCTGCGGCACCCAAGTCCTATCTGGGCACCCTAGTTAGAGATAGGATGAATGCAAAATGACAATATAAATGGGGAATGTGAGGGTGAAAGGTCGGAAGTAATAACATAAAGCAAAACAAAATGGTCAATTACTTGGGTTAAATAGTAATCTTTTCACTAAAGAACCATATGAATAGTAGTATGAAACCGAGACTAAACAATTACCCAAATTTATTGATGTATTGACTACATTTTAACAAAATTTATGTTGGTGAGCGGAAATATCGGTAACATAAATTAAATAGAGATGCATACCTAATATCCATGTAGAGTTCTATAGAAAATGTCCTAAGGGACTAGACAAATCATGGAGTGATAAGAAAAAGGTGGATCGAGGAGAATAAAGATGGAATTGTGTAAAAAGTGATGAGAATGAACCTAGGGTAGAAGCACGTGTGTGGATGCAATTGTGTGTAATGTACATGCATGTTCGTATGATGTGTGTGGTGTTGTTGTTAACGTAATTTTTATTGTTTTTTGTTGACTCCTTGCTTCCCATACAGACGGACCTACAAAAGAGAAGATGATCAAGTATTCAAATACACATGTATATGTGTAAATACACATGCATATGTGTAAAAACACATGTATATGTGTAAAAATCCTGTAATAAAAGTATAAAAATGAAAAAGGAACATGTGTACTTGATTTCCTATGAGAGAGGGTGTAGAAATGATATCTTATAACTGTTGGTGAAGTGCGAGTTTTTTGGGTGATCTCACACCCATGTGGCCAAAGAAGTGTAGGGAGAAATTTGTTTTATTCTCCAACTTGTAACTACTTCCCTAAGAATATGAAGAGATCTTTGTACTTCCTAGTTTTTTGGGCAATTTGATGCCACTAGATAAATAAGTGTAGGGAGGAAAGTATGATGTTCATCCAACCTATAATTGTTCCCCATAATGCTAAGGACAACATGTCCTATAAAATCTGCTGTGTATCAAAAAATTATAGATTGGTTTGAACCCACTCGTTGTATAACCCACTTTTTCATGGATGAAAAAATTAAAACCAAACTATACTGATACCATGATTTGTAGTGTGTAAACCCCAAATGATGTCCCCATCTTTGGGGGCACATGTGGCATCATGGATAGGAGAATGCAACACCAAGAGAGGACCGGAAACGTAAACTAAAACCTATAGCAGGAAGGGAATGTGCTTGGTAGAAACCGAGGCACACATAAAATAATGGCTAGGAAACAAGTGTTAGTATGAAAAAGCATGCATGTGCATCATACCAAGCATTCCTATAAATCAAACTCAAAATCAAAATTTGTTAATCCAAATCCCCAAAAGGTACTTACATTGACATCCTCAAAGGTCTTATCTAGGCTTCCCTTATCACATTACCACCTATAAAAACACCCAATCCACATACTAAAAAACCTCTATGGTAAGATCAGAAGATAACTTGTGCCTACCACATAAGCCCAACTCATAACACGGAGAGTTGTAAAGTTCTTAAATCCATAATCCAACAACTCTTCCTCATCTAAAATATTCTCCGAGAAGAGGACCATCATAAAACATCATCGATATCAACTACATATCCACCCTTGTCAGTGTCCTCACTGACATCTATAGGACAAGGGGGTTATCTTCAATCTCATATTATCAAACCTCTTCTAAATATCTCTTCAACACCTTTCATTGAAGGTCCCTCAATCTCATCAACATCTACACCCAAGTCACAAACATCGGCAAGTACAAGGGCCACCCTCAATCAGATCTTGGTAAACCTTTCTCACACGTCTTCTCATCACCTCCCATTGAATTTCCTTTCTCTCAAATTTGTATGGCTCACCTACATATGCAATCTAGGTATTGACACATATAAATAAAATCCAAAATCAAAGATTCATTATCTACGTTGTCACCCTCAAAATCCCCCTCACTTTCCAAGTCCAGTTTTGAAAATTTTGTGTAGGTGCCTTTGAGGATTGTTTAAAACAAAGTAAGAAGTCTGGAGGGATGGAGAAATTTGTGTTTTGAAGTGTTGATATTCAATTTTTAATCCCACCGGTTCCATTTAAAAATTCCTCAGTCTGTGCATTTTGAAACATCTTTTCTATTTTCTATCATGGATGCATGGAATTCATCTATCTTTTTCTATGGCTATGGACTGGGTCAAGCCTTGTATTCCTTGCATTTATCTTTTTGCAGGAAAAATCCTTGGTTCAGGCATAAACGGTGGAGTTTTTCCCTTCGTTTCATCTTTGACGAGCATATCTTCCCTGTCAATTTTGTGCCCCAACATCCACAGGACACATGGGCATCTCTAATTGGATGTGGTAGGATGGGTTCTTTTTGCAAACTTGTCATTTTTGGCTCTTTTAGAAAAAATGTCAAGTTGGCCCCGCGGCCTTGAAAGATCCTGATTGGCTATTTGGTGAAAGGCAGAAAGGCGGACCTTTTTTGTAAAGTTATAAAGTGACCCGTGGTCCCACTCATGCCAAGGGAAAAAATTCAAATGTTGAGCCTACATCAAAAGAGTCAAAGCAGGGAGGGCATTAATTTATAAAGTGACCCGTGAGCCCCTTTTGATTTTTTGAGCCATGTTTCCAAGAGGGAAAAATTCAAATGTTGATCCCGCATCAAAATTCAAAGTGGTGAGGTATGGGTCGGTGAAGAACTTTGAGCTTTTGAGCCTCATTTCTAAAAGAAGAAAAATTATAAAGTGAGCCACGACTCCGTTACTGCTCAGGTAATGCCACGTGTCAGACCCTAATGCAAAATGTGAAGTTTTGGGCCTGCAGGGCTGTGGGAGATTTTTTATAACTTTGTTCATTTTTCACAAAAAGGTGCCAAAGTGAATTTTGGGCCCACATATCCATTTTGCAAAACTAGTTTTTCTCCATTTTTGTACGAATTCGATTCAAATGTTCAAATGGGCATAACTTTCGATCCAGTGTTCCAAATTTGAAGAATTTGGTACCATTGGAAAGATCTCGACCACCTCTATGCCATGGAAGCATAAAATATTATTTTCAATAGGATTTGGTTGGTGAGAATATATAAAAGGTATTTTTATGCCATTAGTATGTAATTTGATTGCTTCAACTACTGGGATATTTAGATTTTGGTCTGTCATCTTCTCTAACATGCCAAGTAGTCATGGGAAACCAGATTTGGTAGATTGTAGGTGGATTGGTAGGGGCATTGATGGCTGGTGGTCGGGCTTCCAAATTATATTTTCTACCTTCCTTTTCTTCTCCTCTTTTCGCTTCATCCATAAATGTAAGAGCTTGGCTCATTTCAAAAGGGCGTGGGATTCTGGCATTCTTGAAATTGTAATATATTTTAAATTAATCAATACATAAGTATTTTTCTCTTTCTTTCTCTACAATTATTTCTTTCCTTGTTCAAATTTGTGAATCATCCATCTTTGCATGCTAAGAAACTTTGTTTTTCTGGTTAATATGATTTTGAGAACTTTGTGTCTTGTGAAATTATATCTGTTATAAACGTGAATGATTCCATTCTGCATCTCTTTTGCTCAATACACATAAGGTTATACGTCTGCTACCCATATTACCTGAAAGTATTTTTATTTTCTTCCTCTCTCATCTCATTTCTTCTTCCATTCTTTTTTATTGATGATCTTTGGGCATATGAATGTTTCAAAGTATCAAGAATCCACACTTTGAAAGTTGTACATTTGTATATAAGTTTTGTTGCTTTCTTTCAATAAGGGAACCTCTCCCATTAAAGAGGAGGGACTTATTGTCCCTTGACTGTAGTTTGTTAAAGTATCATTTTAAAACCGAATAGTTTTTGGCAACTCCGCTGGGGATTTCATTTCAAATGTATCCCTTTCTAAAGGAACAACTTCAAGATCATTTTTGGTCTGACGAATCTACGGTATACATGTGAGAAGAAGGATCTCGAGGTTGAAGATTCTCATTTTCAACTTTTGGAGAAACAAAACTTCTCTCTTCTTCTAACAAGAAGGAATAGAGGAACTCATTCTACAAGCACACCTCTTGTTAAAGATAGAAATTCCAAGGATAGAATTCCTCAAGAACAACTCAGTCCTAATCTCCATGCTTTGATACTTGTTAGTGTTTCAGTTCCCCTTCAGTCAATTTTTCCAAAGATGGCAGCCCCTTTTCCTTGGGGACAATAGGTTGGGCCTCTTTCTCTTCCTTAGCCATTGCATGAGTTACCTAGGGGTAATAGCAAAAATGTTTTTCCCAAATTCTGGGGTGATGGGAAGGTTCATCCAGATGAACACATTGTAGCCTTCATTGTTGCATGTGGGATTCTTGGGGTTGAACATGAAGATGTCTCTGTCATAATTTTTGTGGAGACATTGCAGGAAAATTTTGCTGATTGGTTCTATCATCTTCCTGCTAGATCAATTACTGACTGGACCACCATGACAACTCAGTTTGAGAAATGTTTCAAACCTGTTGAAGATGTGCATGCTCTGTTAGCTCAAATCTCTCATATCAAGAAGGAACCATTGATCCCATGAGAGAATTTGTAGCCAAATTCAACAAGCTCATTCATAAAATCCCACAGAACACTCATCTGGTGGATCAAATCCAAAAGTGCTTCTTCCTCAATGCTTAGTTACCTGAAGTAAGCTATGCACTAAGGAGAGCTAATCTTACAACTCTAGATGTTGATCAACGTTTGGCTATCAGTGTTGAAGATGATTTAATCATGTCTGGTAAGTTGAAAAGAGAACCTTCCAAGTCTAAAGCATCTTCTTCTTCCTCCTCTCCTGGAGCCAACTTAGATCAATTGGTACAAAAGCTTGCCAATGACCTCATAGCTATCAAGAAATAATTGGCTCAGCATGCTCCTTACCAAGATATTCCAAGGAAGAATTTTCAGCCCAGGAACCATTTGCCTTCTTCTCAGACTAGATTAGCTATTGAAGGCCCACCCATCAAGGTCCCAGTCAATGCAACTTGTGAAGTTAAAGAACCTGATGATGAGGAGTTTAATGAACTCTATGAAGAACCAGAAGAAGAAGCTGATGAAGAACTGGAGGAACTTGGTGGATCTCAAGTTCATTTCCTCACCACTGAAGGTATGGATGATGAAGATGACTATGATGAAAGAGTAGCAAAGATGAATAGTGAGTCATATGTTGTCATGACTCGGGAGAAAGCAAACAAGAAAGAAAAAGTGGTGCAGCCTGCTAAAAAATCCAAGGAGTTTCCTACAACTATTCCAGTGATTGCAAGAAGAGGAGCTCCTATTCCCACTGCCTCCACACAAAAGGTGAGTAATACTAATCTTCCTTCTTCTACTTCTGTTTCCAAAACTCCTTGTCCTTCAAATCCTAAAACTGATAAGTCCAAAGTCTCTCAAGTTCCTAGTAGTGATGCGCCATCCACCTCTGGATATTTTGATATCATTGATCACCTAAAAAATACCAAAATCCAAATTTCAAAGGCAGAGTTTTACCAAACCCATCCAAAAGCCTTTGCTAAAATGGTTAACTTTGTCAATTCCAAATCCAAAGCTTCATCTAATACCTCTAAAGGTCTTTTTTCCCACTCCCTCTTCCTCACCCCAATCAAGCCTTGTGGCTACAATCACTTCCCCTAATGAGAAAGTTGAACCATTCTATGTGACTCTCCTCATAGCTGGCCATAAACTTAGTAATTGTGTTATAGACTTAGGAGCATCAGACAATGTAATGCCTACAAAAGTAGCTCATGCTTTGGGCCTGACTCTAACACGTGCCTTTGGTTCCTGCTATTCCATGGAGAGTAGAAAAGTGCCTTTGGTTGGGAGGATTAAAGATGCACAAGTAGATTTTGCTACTTTTCCAGAGAAAAGGGTCTTAGCCACTATTTTGGTAGCTGATATTCCTCCCTCGTATGGGATGTTGCTGAGTAGAAATTTCTGTAAAGAGGTAGGAGGTGAAATTCAGATGGACTGGTCACATGCTTTGATCCAGGTTAATGGAAAAATGAAGAAGCTGCTACCTGAGAAACAGACTGAATACATTGTGCAAAAGACTGATGATCGAAAAGCACTGATACTCTATGAAGATACAGGGCATGACAACTATATGATCATGTCAGAGGATGAGGTAAGTCTTCCTAAGGGAGTGATTCATGATCCCAATGGCATTTGGACTCTGGAGTTTGATGGAAGTTGTTCTTCAGCTGGTTCTGGAGCTGGTGTGGTGTTAATCTCTCCAGAAGGGAAGATTCATCCATTTTCTTTCAAGCTTCATTTTGAAAATACAAATAATACAGCTGAGTATGAAGCTCTCATCCTTGGATTGAACATGGCAAAAGAAATGGGAGTGAAGAATCTTTGTGCTCGTGGTGATGCAGAGTTGATTGTGAAACAAGTCAGATATCTTTACCAAGTCAAGAATAGGAGATTGAAACATTATAGAAATCTTGTTTGGGATTCCATTGAATTCCTTGATGCTTTCTCCATTGAAGTTGTGCCAAGAGAAAGGAATACTAAAGCTGATTCTCTAGCTGTCTCAGGATCTCTGTTGATTCCTCACCCAAATTTCTCTTAGGAGAAATTTACCATTGAAATGATTCATAGGCCCAGTGTACCAGATAATGCAAATAACTGGTAGGTTTTCAATGATGATCAACACTTGCTCTCATTCTTGGAGCTTAAGGATAATTTTGATCATTGTATTTTGAAGGAAGTGAAAATTTTCCTAGAGAGTGTGTATCCTCTAATGAAGAATATATCAAGGAAGAGATGGATCAAGATGGATGCATCAAATTGAAAGGTAACAAGATCCCTAAAGGGTTGGTAAGCTTGGAAGATCTGTTTGATAAGCATGATAGGTACATAAAATCTAAAGCTTCTCAAGGAGCTCGAAAGTCTGCTGAATGTGAAAAGGTTAATATTGGGAGTCTTGATGAACCCAAGATGGTGAACATTGGAAAATGCTGCACTCAAGAAGAGAAGAAGAAAGCAGTAAATCTACTAAAAAGGTATGCTGATGTTCTTGCTTATTCATATGATGACCTCAAAGCTTTTCAACTAAAGGAGATGCAACACTTTATTCCTCTGAAACTTGGGATCAAACCTTTCAAGCAGAAGCAAAGGCAATACAATCCTAAAGTTACTGGCACTATTTTTTAAGAGATCCAGAAGTTACTGAAGGAAAAAATCATCTTCCCTATACATCATTCAACATGGATTGCCAATATTGTGCCTGTCAGGAAGAAGAATGGTGAGATTCGCATCTATGTGGATTTCAGGAATTTGAATCAGGCCTCTTTGAAAGACAACTATCCACTCCCCATGATGGATCAAGTTTTGCAAGTTGTCACAGGCTCTGAGATGTTGTCTATGCTAGATGGATTCTCTGGGTACAATCAAGTGGAAGTCAATACCCCAGATCAACACAAAACTACTTTTACTACTCCTTGGGGCACCTTTGCCTACAAGAGAATGCCTTTTGGTCTTATCAATGTTGGTTCCACCTTTCAGAGGGAAATGGACTTGGAATTTGGAAGCCTAAAGGGAAAGTGTATTGTTGTGTACCTTGATGATTTGACTATTTTCTCCAAAACAAGGGCATACCACTTTCAACATCTTGAAGCAGTCCTCCAAAAATGTAGAGAACATGGAGTTTCTCTCAATCCTAAGAAGTCTTTCTTTTGTGTTACTGAAGGCAAGTTGCTAGGGCATATTGTCTCCAAAGAAGGAATCAAGATAGATCCAGAAAGAGTTCAAGCAATCCAGCAGATTCCTCTTCCCACAAGAAAAAAGGGCATTCACTCTTTCTTTGGTAAGATAAACTTCCTGAGGAGATTCATTCCTGATTTTACAGAACTAACTTTGAGCATTGCTCACATGATGAAAGGAAAGAAAAACTTTGGTTGGTCTTCCAAAGGTAAAGAAGCATTTGAAGATATCAAGAAATCCATTGCTAAGACTCCCATCTTAGCATGTCCTGATTTCAACAAGGATTTTATCATCTATTGCTATGCTACAGAGAATACCTTGGTTGTTGTGCTAACTCAGAAGAATTCTGAGGATCATGAGCTTCCCATTGCATTCATGAGCTATGTTTTGAAATCTCATGAATTGAAATATACTATGATGGAGAAACATGCTTTTGCAGTGGTCAAAGCTGTCAAGCAGTTTTGGTTTTATATTCTTAATTCTCACTCTGTTGTGCTTGTACCTGATACAACCATCAAGTCTATCCTTACACAACAGGAGTTTGGAACTAAGAGGGGCAATTGGGTAGCAAAATTCCAAGAATATGACCTTGATATCAGGCCAACTAAGCTAGTCTGGGGTAAAGGCTTATGTGAGCTCATTGCTGAAGGAGCTAATGCAGAATTGTCCAAAGAAGTAGTTGATGTTCCTGTTGTCCTCTTCCTCAGTACAACAGATGAATGGTATGCTGATATTGCACATTTTCTTACTTATGGAGAGTGTCCATCCCACTTGAGTGCCAAGGAAAAGAGAGCTATAAAGCTAAGGTCTGCACAATATGTATTATGGGAGAATGCTTTGTTGTAAGCGAGGCATAGATGGAAGATTCTTGAAGTGTGTGGACAAAGAGCAATAGAAGAAGTTGTTCTCATCTTTTCATGATCAGGCTTGTGGAGGCCATTTCTCTTCTGACTGTCACTGCCCATAAAATCCTTCGTGTTGGGTAATATTGGCCTACATTATTCAAAGATGCATCCAAATGGGTAGGAAAGTGTGAAGCCTGTCAGAATTTTGTTGGGAGACCTAAGTTGGTTGCTTTTGCCACTAAAGCCAATAGTGATTGATGAGCCTTTTCAACAGTGGGGATTGGATTTCATTGGAACTCTTAACCCACCTTCCAGTGCTGGGCATACTCACATGTTAACTGCTACAAACTACTTCACAAAGTGGGTAGAGGCCATTCCAGTCAAAATCACTACTTCTGAAGTGGTGTGTAATTTCATCAAGGAGAACATCTTGATAAGGTTTGGGGTACCAAAAAAATTGTGACTGATAATGCTTAAATTTTTCTTCTTCTGAGATGATGGATTTCTGCTATGGTTATGGAATTTCCCTTACTCATTCTTCAGACTACTACCCCCAAGGAAATGGACAAGTAGAATCAACAAATAAGAATCTGGTAACCATCGTTCGGAAGCTTGTCAATGACTCTCAAAGGAATTGGCACAAGAAGCTCTATGATGCTCTCTAGGTAGATAGAATTACACCCAAAAGAGAAATTGGGATGTCTCCATTTCAGGTGGTGTATGGTGTTGAAGCTTAGCTACCAGTAACAGTGGAATTACTAACCTTGCACTTAATGAAGGATATTGAGGACTCAAGTTTCATCGGTTCCCTGGACAAGAGAATCATGTACCTTCAGAAGCTAGATGAAGACAGGATGTAAGTTTTTGATAGGATCTCAGCTCATCAACTGAAGGTGAAAGATTTGTTTGATAAGAAGGCTAGGCCCAAATATTTTAAAGTGGGAGACATTGTTCTACTGTGGGAAAAAGACATGAACCTCAAGGAAGCCATGGTAAGTTTGATTCTCTTTGGCTTGGTCCTTTTAAAATCAGGCACTTCGCTAGAGAAAATTTGTTCTATTTGGATTATATGGATGGTTCTCCTCTCCCACTTCCTTATAGTGGGAAGTATTTGAATTTGTTCAAGTATTAGGTGATTAGGCATGTCCTTCTATATATTGTGTACAATGTTTTGGTTTTTGGCCTTTCTTTTGTGTTTTGGTTTTTGGTTTTTCCTTTTTGGTTTGTTTCCTCTTCCGTTGTGTGTGTGTGTGTGTTGTCTTCTGTATTGGTTTTTCCTTTGACTCTATTTTCCCAATGGATAAGGCACTGGTTTGCTTTCCTAGATTTTTTCCTATGGTTCTTGATCTTGCCTCATTCCTTTATCAAGACATCCCTAGAAAGAGCCAGTTGTTGTCACCCTCAAAATCCCCCTCACTTTCCAAGTCCAGTTTCAAAAATTTTGAGTTGGTGCCTTTGAGGAGTGTTTAAAACAGAGTAAGAAGTCTGGAGGGATGGAGAAATTCATGTTTTGAAGTGTTGGTATTCAGTTTTTAATCCCACCAATTCCATTTAAAAATTCCTCAGTCTGTGCATTTTGAAACATCTTTTCTATTTTCTGTCATGGATGCATGGAATTCATCTATCTTTTTCTATGGCTATGGACTGGATCGAGCCTTGTATTCCTTGCATTTATCTTTTTGCAGGAAAAATCCTTGATTCAGGCATAAACGGTGGAGTTTTTCCCTTCGTTTCATCTTTGACAGGTGTATCTTACCTGTCAATTTTGTGCCCCAACATCCACAGGAACGTGGGCATCTCTAATTGGATGTGGCAGGATGGGTTATTTTTGTGAACTTGTCATTTTTGGCTCTTTTAGAAAAAGTGTCAAGTTGGCCCCGTGGCCCCGAAAGATCCTAATTGGCTATTTGGTGAAATTGACCCTTTTTGTGTTTTGAGGAATTTTGGCAAAGGGTGTAAAGTTATAAAGTGACCCGCAGCCCCGCTCATGCCAAGGGAAAAAGCCAAATGTTGAGCCCGCATCAAAAGAGTCAAAGTGGGGAGGCAGGTCGTCGGAGCCTTTTGAGTTTTTGAGTCTTCTTTCCAAGAGGGAAAAAGTCAAATGTTGAGCCCGCATCAAAAGTGACTCGTAACGTCAGAGCCTTTTGAGATTTTGAACCATGTTTCCAAGAGGGAAAAAGTCAAATGTTGAGCCCGCATCAAAAGTCAAAGTGGAGAGGTAGGTCAGCAGAGAACTTTGAGCTTTTGAGCCTCATTTCTAAAAGAAGCAAAATTATAAAGTGAGCCGTGACTTTGTTACCACTCAGGTAATGCCACGTGTTAGACCCTAATGCAAAATGTGAAGTTTTGGGCTTGTGGGATGTGGGAGATTTTTTATAATTTTGCATGTTTTTGCACAAAAGGATGCCAAAGCGAATTTTGGGCCCGCGGATCCATTTTGCAAAACTGGTTTTTCACCATTTTTGTACGGATTCGATTCAAATGTTCAAATGAGCATAACTTTTGATCCAGTGTTCCAAATTCGATGAATTTGGTACTGTTGGAAAGATCTTAACCACCTCTATGCCATGAAAGCATAAAATATTATTTTCAATAGGATTTGGTGGGTGAGAATCTGGAAAAGGTCTTTTCATGCCATTAATATGTAATTTGATTGCTTCAACTACCGGGATATCTAGATTTTGGTCTGTCATCTTCTCTAACACACCAAGTAGTCATGGGGAACCAAATTTGGAAGATTGTAGGAAGATTGGTAGGGGCATTGACGGCTGGTGGTTGGGCTTCAAATTAGATTTTCTACCTTCCTTTTCTTCTCCTCTTTTCACTTCATATATAAATGTAAGATCTTGGCTCATTGTAAAAGGGGGTGGGATCCTGACATTCTTGAAATTATAATAGATTCAAAAATAATCAATACAGAAGTCTTTTTCCCCTTCTTCCTCTGTAATTATTTCTTTCCTTGTTCAAATTTGTGAATCATCCATCTTTGCATGCTAAGAAACTTTGTGTTCTGGTTAATATGATTTCGAGAACTTTGTGTCTGTGAAATTATATCTGTTATAAATGTGAATGATTCCATATTGCATCTCTTTTCTCAATACACATAAGGTTATACTCTGCTACCTATATTACCTGAAAGTATTGTTATTTTCTTCCTCTCTCATCTCATTTCTTCTTCCATTCTTTCGTATTGATGATCTTTGGGCATATGAATGTTTCAAAGTATTAGGAATCCACACTTTGAAAGTTGTACATTTGTATATAAGTTTTGTTGCTTGCTTTTCAATAAGGGAACCTCTCCCATTAAAGAGGAGGGACTTGTTTTCCCTTGACTATAGTTTGTTAAAGTATCATTTTAAAACCCAACACATCTTAAGTAGAAACACATCATTCATTTCAATTCTTGTTATCTCCTGCCACATCATCACGCTAGGAGGCTTCCTCTCTTCTCATTTTTTGAAAATATTACCTTATGCACCTCCCCCAAGTTAATCCTCACCAACCATATCTTCTCAATAAATTGAAAATTTGATTACTATGGAAAGGAAAAAACATTTAAAGTTTTTCCTTAACTAGATCGGTCCATATAACATGGGTCGAGAGCATATCGTCTAGCCTCCCTTGATGGTACACCTAAAAAGGAACCTCTGGATGTCTTCAACTTTCGGCCTTTCTACGGTTAACATTTTGAGCATCGTGATAGTAGTCATATAAAAGATATTATTCCACATTTAACTTACCATATTATCATTGTAAATATTTTAAAGAATGTTGTTTTCTGTCATTATCTTCTAAACCTTAAAGAAGATCACCATGAATATTTACATCGCATCTTTCACTTAGACAACCTACCCCTCTACGAGAACCCCACAATCATTACATCCATCCACCCTGTATACCATCCAAACACACGTCATGGCACACATGTGTGTAGGTTATGTATACATCTCTTTTCCCTCCTCAACGCATTCTATTAGGGTTTTTCTCTCAGCTCAAAATAAATTCAAAAATATCTATGGATTCTTCCTATGAAAAGTAAATAAAAATATATACCAATCCCTTGAAGGAAATTTATTCAAATATAAAAAATATATTTTTAAAAAGAAAAGTAGATTGATCCCTCAAAGGAAAACTACCCATCAAAATAGAATAATCTCTCAAAGGATGGATATCTCTCTAAAAATCAAAAATCAAATCTCAAAAGTCAAAATTGTAGACCACTCCCTTGAAGGATGGCTACCCATGTAAAAAGGCTTCTTGGATTGATCAATTTTTTACAAAATCAAATGTCAAAATCATCCTAGCAAATCTTCTTGCATTGATCAGCTTTCCCATCAAAGAAAACTTTCTACATTGATTAGTTTGCATAAAAAAAATATGTATAGCTAGGGCATTTCTCTATGAAACTTTTGAAAAGGAAAACCCTACTTTCCCACATCAACCTACACATTTTCAACCTCTTTCATGTCCTAGGAAGGTATATCTTATCTCTTCACCTCTATATCCAAGATCCTACATGTGAATACCCATTGTTACTCATGTGTTAACATTTGTCATAAGGAAAAATGTGTAAGTGCCTTCACCATATTAATTCCCACCACATATGTATCAAATCTAGTATAAATAAATCATTCCATGTTTTATTATTAATGATGATTAAGAATTTTTTTGATAAAAATTAAGTCACTTTAAAATCAAATTTCATTGACACATCACATCAAAAACATTCATCAACATCAATCAAACACAATATAAACATCTATCAATATCCATATAATCATTATCACATATTAATATTACATTGCCACATCCAAGACATCACATCGAAATAAAAATCAACACCTCAATCATAAATCAAAATCATCATCATATCAATATATCATTATACATCATTTGGAGTCTTAAAACATCTGTGTATCATGAGTATACATCAAAACTAGGATTCACAAAAATACATATACATCAAAACGTCACATCTACTCAATAAAATCAACATTTGTCAACTGATTACCTCCTTGGATGCTACACCCCAAATCACTATCAAGACATCTTGTAGACACCTAAGTTCCATATCTCTTCCCTTTTCTGCCTGTATACACAGAATTTTCTATGGTCATATCTAGGTCTCCCTTTAATTAAATCCATCACCGTCAATATTTAATAAAATTCCCACTTATTATCCTATCATCATTAATCCTTCTTAATTCACATTAATTAATATCCATATCCCTAAATTTCTGTAATCAACTTTCTATTTAGGACGCTTTTATCCTAAATATAAATCCCTATGTTTTTTCTACCCATTACTATCTTCTAGCTACCCATGATTCATCATTAAACAACCTAATCCTACACATAATCATTAAAAAGATGAAATCTTGACCAAAAGCAAAACATCCACCCCATGGGTCACCTCCAACCACCCTTGGAATCATCTACATTTTCTAAAAAAATGTAAAAATATAAATAAATTACAAAATTAAAGTAAAAGCAAGCTTGATTTTTGTTACTCACCATCCTCCACAGCCTCTGAAATTTCCGTGCAGCTCCTATGGTATCTATTCCTTATTTTTCTCTTTAATCACTCTGATCTCTCTCATCAAATTTTCATGTGAAAGTGAGCATCATCATCCGACCCCCAAGCTTATATATCCACTGACACCTAGACATCGACGACCCCCTTGGGCCATCGTTGATTGGCCTTAGTTGTAATTGAATGGCCTTGGTATCCTTTTCTTTAGCTTCCTCTATCCATTTTTTTATGACCTCTTCTTGGGCATTATTCAAATTCCACCTTTGTGCCTAGCTTTATTTTCCCTTTAAGGAATTTTTTTTCAATATTTCGATGATATCCTTTTGTGATCTTGAAGTCAACATTTGTGACCATACTTATTCCCCCTTCAGGAATTTTATTTTTACAATCCTATCCAATTTACGCAAAAATTCCACCTCATGTCTATACTTCTCTCTCCCTTGGGGCATAATTTTTCACTACTCACCTTTTTAGCCTTCTCTCATGTCCTGTGCTAGGGCACCATTATTTTCATCCTTATCCCTTTGAGATGCATATATTTTCACTCAATTCCTCTTGTATGAAAGATTTCCCACAATTTTCACATTTAGTTGCGCATACTTTGATGTTTTCCTATGATCTTGTGATCATTCCTACTTGTGTCCATTTGAGATCTTTCCCATTGGATTCTCTCATTTTTGCAGTGATTTTTTCCCCACTCACTAGCTTGTAGAGCATTTTTGCATGTCTCCATTGAGACCATTATTTTCCCTCTACTCATGTGATATAAGAGGCACCTCCATAGTTTTTATTTTCATTGCGATATTTTTTTCTTAGGGCATCTTTACTTATGCTATGATTTTACACATATTTATTTACACACCCACCCTTCATCATCTACCTTTTTCAAATGCATCATCGATTTCCTCTTGCATCATCGATCACACTTTTGAGGGGGAGCTCATCATCAACCTTCCATCAATATTCATCATACTCCTCTTCTCCCACTTTTTTTGTCTCATGGCTTGCTAGAACAAAAAACTCAACAAAAAGGGGAAAATATAGACACCTAAATTCAGTATCTCTACCCTTGTCTTCTTGTGTGTGTATATTTTGCTAAACTCCCCCTTTAATCAAATCTATCCTTGCCAACATTTAATAAAATGCCCACTTATTATCCTATCATCATTAATCCTTCTTAATTCACATCAATTATTTAATTCCCATTAATTAATTAATTAATCAATATCCATATACCTAATCAACTTGCTATTTAGGATGTTTTTATCCTGTTGGCGAGAAAAATTATTGGGTGGAAAAACTTGTGGATTTCTTACCAACGATTTGAGAATCTGAGTCCCTCTACTTAACTGGTGCATCTTCCGCATATGCATGCATGAGTAAAGGTGTATTTTCTTTAGTGGCCTTTTGACCGGGGATCCAATAGGGGCACTCCACTGACACTCCATCTTCCACATGTGCATGCACGAGTAAATTTTTTTTCATGTCTTTCAATTTCTTCATTTTTGTATATGCTTGTATAACATTAAGAAACAATTATTGTGAATATCAAGGAAAAAAATGTTTTGCATACTAACATCTGATGACTAGATCTATAAGAATTTCCAGAGTTGTTTTGTATACCAGCGTGTAGATTTTGGAGCCCGAACAATATCAACTACGGAGCATGCAGATTTTGGAAGGACCCATGGATACCTCCACTCTTTCCTTTAACAACTCTCCATCTCTTGAGATCACTAGTCTGGAATTTGAAGATTACTATGTGGTGTCACCCAAATTTCATCCTGAAATCTATGACTACCCTATCCAAAAAAAAATTGTACTTATAAAATAATGGGTTGTTTTGTGTTTTTATTGCCTAAAAGTTTTGTATTGTGTCAAGATATTCCCAAAGAGCCATATTAACCTTTTTCGCCAAATACCCAGATGCCCAAAATTGTTATATTTTGTCGTCAGGATTTGTCTGCGGGAAATTTGTATTTAATTATTTTGAGCCCCGTATGAGGTTATTTGCACTCCATTTTAACTCTGTTATGATTGAACATATCATTATTCCCTTGTACCAGAAGGATTTTAACTAGGAATAAGTTTTGGGCAATTTTGACGGGTAATTTTTCATGTTTTGTGTTGTCCCGTTTCATTTTCTGTGAAATTTCTCTATAACAATTCATTTGCCGGGTTAGCCCAATTCTTAGCTTGGAGCAGTTGAAGAACATATACGCATTTTATGCCCAGAGAAAGTCACCATCGGAGGTCTGGTTCACTGGGAAAAGGTGAAGTCGTGCACAAAAAAGCCCCTGCGGGGATGGGCACATATTTGGAAAACAAAGGATTTAAGCTGCAATGGGAAAAATACAAGCAGCAGGAAAGCTGGGATTTTATTGCTTGCCTTACAGGGTACTTTTTTCCATGATATAAAATTCACTTAAGCTGCAGTGAGAAAATTAGAGGCAGCAGGCAGGCGGGAATTTATTGCTTGCCTTGCAGGGCAAAAATTTCCATGGTGAAATAAAAGAAAAGTGACTTAAGTGAAATCACAAGATTTTATTGTCTGCTTTGCAGGGTAAATAATCCCATTTTCAAAGTCAAATCACTTAAGTGGATCATGGGATTTCCGGGGCTGCCTTGCAGGGTAAAGAATCCCATTGTGAGAAATTCTTAAAAATAGAATTCTATTATGCAAAAAGTGCGACCCACCTTGGGTGAATAATAATGCATTAAATAATTATTTGTTAATATTTATTCACCCAAATTTGGCACCTAGGCTTGTGGAAAATTCAACAAAGGGAAGTGGACATAAGGAATTTAAAAATAGAATTCCAAAATTAAATAAATTTAATTTATTTAATGGAGAACCTTTTGAAAAGGAATTAATACTTTTTAAAGTATTAAATGATTATATTAATTCCTATTTTCAGTGGCTATGGTCAAAGCACACTGTGAAGCTTAAGTGAAGTGAAGTGTGGATGATTAAATTGAAGTAATTTAATTGATTGGATGGTTGTCCTTAAACATGCTATATTTAAAAAAGAAGAGCTTGATTTTTAATTAATTAATTGCCTTTAATTGTTAGGGAAATTATTAATTATAGAATTGTGAAGGTTATATAAGCATGGGAAGCCATATGGGTGAATTATTTAATTCATAGGTAAAGAATTGCAGCCAAGAGGAAAAGCGCACCCCCATTGAAGAAGGATTTTGCTCAGGCAAGGTGGAAACAAGGCATTTGAAGAAGGATTTTGCTTAGGCAAGGTGGAAACAAGGCATTTGAAGAAGGATTTTGCTCAGGAAAGGTGGCAACAAGGCTAAAAGATTCCAAATTTGGTGCATGCTTTGAAGGAGGTTGATCTTTGTCTGCATAATTGTTTGTATAAGTGTTACAGGTGCTAAGGAATTCATTACGGGTGTTTTTCAAAAGAAAAGGAGCTTATATCAATGTCTAATACATTGAATATTTCCTCCGAATCTGAAGGATTATCTAGATCTGCACCAATTTTGAAGAATTCCATTCAAATAAGAAGAAAAAGAATTGTTCAGACAAAGATAGAAAAAGTTATGGCAAAGAAAGATGAAAAAGAAAGCACAACGAAGTCATGCATCACTTCTAAATTTACAGATACTAGAGACACAGATCTAGGCTCGAAACCTCTTGCTGAATTGATAGACAGATCCAGAGCAGGAGAAACTTCACTCATGCGTGTAGATTAAAAGTAGTGGAATTATTCGAGTTACAGCTTTTCCATCCATAGCCCAGTTGCCAAAGTTTGTTATGCAGGTGCAGATCCATATCCAGATGTAGATGCAGATCTAGATCCAAATCTCATAGTTGCAAAAGCTTCCGGCACAGAGGCTCCATCCTCTTGTTTCGAATGCACCCCGTGAAGAAGTCAGTGCGTGGAAAATTCCTTCCAAGATCCTTTGCATGTGATCTCATCTTCCAGTTGAAGCCTTCATTGAATTTTCATTCACCCTGAGTGCTTTCCAGAATTTTTAATTACTCATATGCAATTAAAAATAAGGATGATGAGTTGTCTACGGTCAACCTTGCACTGATGCATGTACATCAGAAGAACTGCAAAAGCTTCAAGGATAAAAGAGAAGACAATGCGAAGGCAAAATTCCAGCTTGCTTCCAATTCTAACTGGTTGCAATTCCAACTTGTTTCTAGATCCAGCTTCTTCTAGATCCAGTTTAAATCAGTTGTATGTAGGCATGAAAAAGGACAAATTCAGCTTTCCTCTTCCTTCTCCTTTCCTCCGACAAAGTAATTGAGTGATCAATTAAATTATACAACTTAAGTGATTGGTTTAAAAGCCATTACTTGAAGAAGTCAATTACTTGGAGATAGGTGGCAGGCGTGCAAAATAGAAGGTTCTATTTTCAGTTGTAAATCATACATGTCATGCAAAGAGGAATTCCAGGAGGGAGATGGCCAGTTGTTTCTTTTCCAACTTCCACATGTGCCTATTCAACTAAAGCTTCCAACTTGTAATTGCCCCTCTACATTATATAAGTAGAGGAAGAACCTTCGGGTTAATAATCGATCAGAATTTATGAGAAGCAATCTTGTGTTCTAGAATTTGTGCTAAACCCCTGAGAGTAACTTGGAGCAAAGGAATACAAAGGAGCAGGTTTCCAGAGAACTTTTTGTCATGGCGTACTGTGTTTCTTGCTTTTAATCTTAGATCTCTTAATAGACTTTGTGTTATTTTAGATCTGGATCTAGAGCTACCTTTGTTTTATAATTATGTGTGTTCATATCTATTAAGTTTCTTCTATGTGCATGCATTTAACTCTGCTATCTACTAATTGAGATGCACATCTTCCCCATTTATTCTCTGTATTTCCTTTACTTCCTTCTTCTATAAAATACTTCCTTTCTTGAACAGCTGCTTACTTGCTGCAGAACTTCTTAGTTATGGTTCATGAACTAAGTGGTTAAAGTAAAACCCATGATAGATAATAACAAATTTTTATTGACAAATCTGACATGGGAGCCTCACCGGTTAAATGAGGGAGATTTATCTCATGACTGCTAGGTTTTATGTTATGCAAAAAATCTAGCCAACACTATGGTGATTATGATAATGCACAATTCAAGTTGGGCTTTGAAGACCTAAAAATTGTCTACACAATTTTTGGAATCTTCTTGGAGTTACCAAGTATGCAAAAATGTTTTTATAAGATCTCAGACATTGCTTATTATTTTACACAAGTTGTACTTTGATGAATATAGTATGATGATGGATCAATTTTTTCTCTAATCCATCTCATCCTATCATCTAAAAAAAAATGAAATCAAAAAGCTTTGATTGGAAAACCAGCTTATTGGAAAATTAAAGGAAAAAAAAAATCAAAAAGTTTTGATTGGAAAACTAGCTTGTTGGCCAATCAAAGGCAAAAATAAAAAATAAAAAAATAAAAGAAAAAAGTTTTGATTGGAAAACCAGCTTACTGGCCAGTCAAAGGAAAAAAAAAATTGATTGGAAAACTAGCTTGTTGGCCAATCAAAGGAAAAAAGGAGGTGACTCTTCTTCAAAGGAAATCAACATTTACCTGGTGGCTTTCTTATCGACACTATTTGACCATGTTAACAATAGGATGAAAAATACAACTAGAGGTATGATCATGTTATTTTGTTCTACTATTTTATTTTTAAGATTTTTTGTAAGTTTTTTTTATTACAGCTAAATCCACTTTTAAAGATTTCCAAGGAAGGCAAGATAAAATTCATCTCCCCTACTTATATGAAAAATATGTGCACCTCTTTGCAATCAAAATTTTGGTGTCTAATTTATGGGTAGTCATAAAGAAACAACATACATGAGGACATGCATGAGCTTAGGTGTGGGAGAGAAGGAGAAGCACTAGCTATGCATTTTGATTTTAAATATGAGACACGACAGAAGGAGATCCACACAAGAACCTGCTATAAAAGAAAAGAATATCAAAAGCAACAAAAGGAGATCCACACAAGAACCTGTTGTAAAAGAAACAATATCAAAAACAACAGAAGGAGATTCACACAAGAACCTTTTGTAAAAGAAATAAATTAAAAGCATCAGAAGGAGATCTACAAGAACGTGTCCTCAATATGGATAATAATCTAAGAACAGGATATAATAATGTAATGTATGAGGACATGCATAAGATTAAGTGTGGGGCAATGATGAGGCCATAAATTGGCCATAAATTACCATTATTTTGTCTTTCTAGGTTAACTTTGAAAGTGGATTAAAATGTAATCTAGGAACTTATAATTTGATTAAGATAGATTATAGGATATATATCTTGTTCATTTTTTAGAAATATTTTGTTATCTATTTTGTTGACTACTCCTATTGATTATTTGGGAAAAGATGCAAAGTCTTATGTATACAGGTCATAAGGGAAAGATAATGTTAGTATTGGGAAAAGTTGAATTGATCATGAATAGTACATTTAAAATCAAATATGATTTCATATTCAGATTCCTCTCAAAAAATTATGCAAGTTCAAAAAAAGAATTATTTCAATCCAAGGTCGCATGTAAAAGTTATATTTGTTTAAGTTAGCTGCGAAACTCGCAGAGTTAGTTCCAGAACTCACATAGTTAGTTCCGGAACTTACAGGTTTAGTTCCGGAACTCATAGATTTAGTTCTAGAATTTGTATCAATTAAATGACACTTAGTTATGGAACTTTCAATTCATGGACAAATCAGATTTAGTTTTGGAACTTGCAGATTTAGTTCTGGAACTTGCATCAATAGAATGATAGTTTTTGAGGGACTGTGAAAACTCGGAGATTCCAATGGGAAATATGAGAGATGATTTTTTTCATATCAATGTGTTTAACAAAAATTTCAATCATATTTGCAATAGGTTTTACCAATGAAGAGATATTTAACTTTTAGTGAGGTGTAGTCCAAGGAAAAGTGTATCAGATGAGCACTAAAAGTTCCATAAATAGAAACAGAAAAGTCAAATGGAAAATCTAAGAGAGGTTTTTGTTCATATGAATTTTTTTTAACAAAAACCTCATTCATATTTATTACAAGTTTTACCAATGAAGAGAGATATAACTTTTCGTGAGCTACAGTCCAAGGAAACGTGCATCAGACGAGCACTAAAAAATCCATAAACAGAAAAAAAAATTCAAATGGAAAATATGAGAGATTTTTTTGTTCATAGAAATGTTTTTAACAAAAACCTCATTCATATTTACTACAAGTTTTACCAATCAAGAGAAATCTAACTTTTAGTGAACTACAGTCTGAGAAAAAAACATATCAGACAAGTGTTAAAAGTTCCACAATCAAAAATAACAAAGTCAAATAGAAAATCTGGGAAAGGAATTTGGCCAAAATCATATTTTAAGGAAAAACCACCTTACAATAATTTAGAATAATAAAATCATTATGATTCTTATTACCAAAAATCAAGGAGAAAATTTGATAGTAAATCTTCCTAAAATAAGCAAGATAAGATTTGACTTCAATAATATATCTCTCTCCATATTTTGCGGAGATGGAGATCTTAGTTGTTAGGATTGGAATAAATATAAGATCAGATTGTATTTCCTAAAATAAGGGGTTGTTTAGATGCATGAATTATAAATGCAACCTTCCACACTGAGATATGTAATTTTCTTTCTCCCAAGAAATAAAGATATGTTCTTTCCTCTCAAATATTCTGTAGTTTTAAAATCAAAAGTATGATTTAAATCCTCTTCCAAGAAATTAGTTGGCCAATCATTTCAAGGAAGATGGATCTATGTATTTATGTTTATGTTTATTCATTTGTCTGTAATTCATTTTGTTGTATTTTTTTTATTTTTGTATTATGAAAATTCAGTCTGTTGTGAACCTGCAGGTGTTTCATTTAATTATGTTTATTTCCACTTCAAGCAATTTAAATTTATGTAAATGTGTTTAAATTTATACAAGTGTGTTTAAATTCCTATAAGTTTGATTTCCTTCATGCAAGTGTGATTTATTTTATGCAAACTTTATTTCTACAAGTGTGGCTTACAATTTCTACAAGTGTGATTTATTTTATGCAAGTTTGGTTTGTGTTTAAGGAGTTGCTTTCGAATATCTTCTTCTCTTAATGCATATAGCCATCAGACACCAGCCATGGATTGACATTATTAATGATGAGGATTGACAACCCTCTTCACTAACCTTTTGGACCAACTGACTATTTATAGTAAGGTCTTGTGGAACCACTTACTATTTTTAGTAATTCTCAATTGCAAGCCGAGATGGCCTTTTTGATGACTTTTCCTACGATATTCCATCCGTGTTCAGTTATTTTTTCCTATCCCCTTCAAATGGTGGAATACCCAAAGTAACAGACCCTTATGGAGGAAGGCATGCTATTTTTAGTAAGCACGCAACAGATGTCAAGATGTGACAAAACAAGTCTTGAAACTTTGGGTTTTATTATGGGGTTCCATGCTATGCACTTGAGTAACTCCTTCATCTAAACAAGTGGGAAAATGATATTTTCATGGCATGGGAAGAATACTGAAAAAAAACACAGTCCCCCATATCCCTTAAAAATAGGGGCTTCATGGCACAAAAACTAGTTCACACAAAACTAGATTTTTCAACAATCATTCCCTCTAATTTTTGCGTGATTGCACCCACTGGAACCCTAAGATGTGAAGAGGTAGCTCACTGACTTTTTCATAGATTCATCATGTGACATGGCACAAATGTGATGAAAAATTGGTCATCCATATCCCTAAAAAATAGGGACTTCATGGCATGAAAATTAGTTCACCCAAAAATAGCTTTTTAAACAATCATTCCCTCTAATTTTTGTGCAATTTCGCCCACTGGAACCCTGAGAAGTGGAGAGGTAGCTCACTAGTTTTTTCCACTACTATGTCATGGCAGCCATTAATGGAGTTTGAAAATTTCAGGTCTAGTTTTTGTCTCTGTTTTTGACGAAATAAATTCCATTGCGATAGGTTTTTTATTTTGGTGCTTCACGTGAAATTTTACTTCAATCCAACAACCGATTTGATAGGTAATTGAACTTTTTCCTTCATGGAGCTGGAAGTGAAATTTCTTCTCTGTAAGCATTGCTTGCCATAAATTGGAGGTTTTAATATGATTTTTTAATGGCCTTTAAGAGAGAAGTACTCAGCAACAGATGATTTGTCAATCCATGCACCGGTTTGGAAGATTTCTTCAAATTTTGATTTCATGGCTATTGGGATTTCCACTATTCTTCTTCTATGTTATTCATTTCTTCTTCTTATCTCGATGAAATATTCTTCTGATACTTGTGTATTACCATGGGGTAGAGGATTTTATTTCTGTGGTGAAGCTATTTTGAGCTTTGATAATGGTGGAGTGGTGGACTGAGGTGTTCTCTGTAACTTTTCTTCTCGCGGTGAGGAGCAGCAAGAAACAACTAACAGTTAGAAAAAAATTCAAATTTTTGAGTTTGAGTTGGGTGAATGTTTTTTTCCCTGATGTCCCTCACCTCAAAGGGATGTAAGGGACATATATTTCTATTGTAATTCTAGAGGCAACATGTGTCCTTGATCCGACGGTAGGGAATGAGTGCTCCAAAAACAGCTTTAAAGCACCGAGAGGATGGAAGCGGTAACATGGGTGACTAAAACACTCTCCTAGAGGGATGGGAACATATTTCAAGTTCTAATTTCCCAGAATTGTGAGGGAAATGAGGGACATAAAATTCCATGGTGGTCCTAGAGCTGACATGTGACGTTGATCTAAGGGTAGGGAGTTTGATCTCCAAAATGCACCCAGGGGTTGAACTGGCAATGTTGATGGGCATATGGGGTTCCAAAGGTCACATGGGAACTGAGTAAATTTTTCCAAGTGTAATTTACTTGACCATCAGGGACTTTAGGGACATAAAATCCCACCAGGATCCTGGAGATGACATGTGTCTTCCAAAAAATTGGCTAAGTCTTAAATTTGCTCTAAGAGGACAACTTGCGACAATGATATCTTGAGCTCTCGATGGAATTTTTTAGAAAAAAATTATATGATCCTAACTGTAAATGGAATTTTAAATCAAATGGTCTAGGTTTCATGTCTTGATTCTTCCTTTTGATCCCTAAAAAATCAAAAAAAAAATTAGTATTCCACTTGTGCCTGAGAAAAACTACATGTAGACCTGATGCGCCAAAGTGTTGTGAAAAATATTATTTCAACATTATATAGGTCTTGGAATTTTATTTTAGTTGATTTTTTGGTTTTCTCCTATCTCCATCTAGAGTTCTCAGAATCAAATTCTAAAGCTCTGCAACTTATTTTGGCCTATGCATTACCTAGGCCTATGAATCCCTAACTTTGATGAAACTACCACAACTACTCCAAATCTTCCCTGAACCTTCCAAAATCACCTTCATGATGTTCAGATTCCTTTCATTCTCTTCCACATCCGATCTGGATTTTCTTCTATGCTCCATGTAGTTGCTCAAGTCCTCAAAATCCCAGTGATAGCCCTTCCCATAACTTCTTATACATAATCATCAGATACATTCAAAGTTTGGATATTTCTTGTGACTTGTGAACTAAATCTCATGCCTTGGTATTCCTAAAATAGTTACAGACCTCTTAGATATCATTTGGATGCACCTTCATGTCTCAATATCATCCTTTGTGAGATTTATCATCATCTATGTGTTTTTTATGTGAAATTTATCATATTATCTTCATATTTCTTGCATATAATGTTTTACAGTTTCAAATTAGCTTATACAACACTTAGATTTTTTTATCGACCTTATTTTCCATCCTCTTCACTTGCAAGTCTAATATTCCACCCTTTTTGACCTTGGCCTTCTCTAACAATGTTACAATTATAGTCAACCCTACCACGTCACTGTCAACAAGTCCTTTTACAACTCTAATTTCAACCTATAGATCCCTTTTCTATTTCCACCTTCATTATGTTCCTGACTCAACTTACAAAGACCATCATTTCATTCCTCTGTACTTCAAATTTATCCTACCTCCATCCTAGTCACTGTTAACCTGGTCCTAGTTCATCAATCCATCCTCCCTTATTGCTATTTTCTGCCACTTTCTAGATATTTTTGTCTATAGTTCTCTTCTACATGTGACTCCCAGCATCCACTAGCTCCTATTTTACATCTAGAACCTTATAGGTCTGTATATTCAGCTTACAACACAAATCCACTCTCCCAGGCCATCGTTGACCTGCCTCTTCACAATCTAGGTCACCATCGACCCGGACCAAGTAACATTTATTTTAAATTTCTCTCAGTTAAATCAAATTTTAGATTAATTTTAATCATTTCTCATATTTAGTAAAATATATGTTTATGCATGCAATCTACTTATTCATCTCTCACATCTCTTTTTCTTTAAAACAAGGGTTGTCATCCACAACAGGAAGGTCATACGCATGGATTTGGATTTGTTCGAGAAACCCTCACATATCCTATCTAATCAATATCCTTTTCAGTATGTCTTACTTGTAGTTTTATCATCTGCAACGAGGATCAGTTACTTGGCTCCCATCCATACATGTCTATCATGATTCAGAGGTACTATAAACCCTCCATATTATGAGTTGCTAGTTTCTTTTAGTAGCTATCTTATTAATTTGAGTATGAATGAAGAAACTTAATAACATTTCTGGCATGCCCGATGGGACCACCCCTTAGGTGACCCATTTTCATTTCTTTTCTATTTTTCTTACTTCTTCTATCTTTTACTAAGACAACAGTGTTAGGCCCTACTTCTTGCTTGCTCGTGTTGGTTCAGCTGCTGGATTTATCTTCACTAAAGTTCAAATAAAAAGGAAAAAAATTATCTAGGTATTCCTAGTTTTTCCTTATTTTCTCTTTTCTACATTGTATTTCCCTTTCCTATGTGTGTCCTCATAGAAAGATCACACTTTTATTTGGTGTAAAAAGAACCTTTCTTTTCTGCATCCTACTTGCTCACATAGTTTAAGTAGGGATTAACTTACCACATCTTACATTCCTCACACACAAACCAAACTCACACACTCAAATAAACACATCTAAACATCCTCCTACCTAGTAGGCTAATTGGGATTTCATCACCCAAGAAGAAGCCACTCGAGAGTCTCCCAAGCCAAAATAATCCTGAAACCATATATAGATTACCTTCTCCTAGGCACCCCATTATCCATCTCCTTTTCTGTTTTTCACATTTTCTAAATAAAACAAAAAATAAAAAATAGAACTATCTACTTGATTTTTCTTGATTTAAATATGGAACCAAAATTTCCCCCAACGAGTTCTATGAAAACATCTACCACAATTGATATCTCATCCTTGTCTCTTTATAGCCCTATCTACGACTACTTTTATCATAAGTCCATTTCTCGATCATATTAACCAATAGAGAATATTCCATCCCCATTGCCTTATACCATCCTTTCTCCATCTGATATCCCCATGCCTATCCCACCTATTGACATTCCCATCTCTCATGTATCAGATCTTCCCATCTAATCCCAACCATCTTATCATCTTCCTCATTCCCAATATCATACACCCCCTCAACCAATATGATCTTCACCACTCCCTGACATTGTCAGACAACCCTATCCTAACCCACCACCAACAAACTCATTTTCATCATCCACAATAAAAAAATATAACTCATTTTCAATCAACACCCTATATCGAAAACCTCCTTTTGTATCTACCCCACTTATCTCATCATCACCTACTTCGATCCTTGATATTATGCCTACGTATACTTCAAGAGCTATCCCCATATCAACAGTATCCACCATTTCCCTACCTACCACCTTAACTTCCACTTCTTCTCTCATATCTATATCATGTCCTTCTCTTACCACATCCACATTGGATTTCAATGTACTTACCTCTTCATCCGCACATATCCTACCCCATCTTACTATGACTACCTCATTATCTCCATCCATCCCAAACACAATCGTAACTGGACTTATAGCTACCGCACCAATAAATACGCCTGTATATTTCTTGACATCATTATTACACATTTCTTTACCCATGACCACATCACTAATTTTACCCCTCTTCCACACCTAATCTTCCCACATCTACCATCCCCATATCTACATCTACTATCACACTAATCAAACCTCTTCAATCCAAAAACATATCCACAATTCCTCTTGAAATACCTAAGACAAACAATGAATGCATTCGTAACTCTTGCACAAAACCCCTCATTTTTACATCGAACATTCAAAAAACCACCTCATCTCCCTCTCACATAGACTTCATTAACCACTTGATCCAAAAAACCCTTCTCCTATCCACACCTACACCTTTCATCAATTCTACACCTGTATCTACCTCATCCATCTCATTGGATGTGACTCTCCCATCCAAACCTATCCCATCATTACCCACCATACCATCCATAGAATCAATCTCAGTCCATCTTTCTACAATCCTACCTACACCTACCACATCGACCATCATAACTACATCTCTGACATCATCATCTTCTCCTCCCACATCCTTTGAATAATATTGGAGATCACTACAAGTTGAAACAACCATAGGTGACCCTCCTGCCTCGTCTACACAACCAAACATTTCTTCACCTCCCTTAGACCAAGTCATGTAAAAATTGCTTCCCCCATTAGCCAGAACATCATCTTCATATCCACTAGTTGAAATCGTTGTCATTCCCTACAAGGGTACTCCTCCACAAACCAAATCAAAAAACCTTGGTAACCTTCCATAGGGGTCACTTGTGTGCACCCACAAAGAGATAGACATTCCTCTAGACAAGATCAAACGTAACATCATCCATCTTAGGGCCACATCCATCTATCCTAGAACCACCTCCTTCATCACAATCAATCAACCAATAAAAATCCAAACAGTCTAATTCACTCCTAAGACTAGTTCCATCATCTAGAACACTCCCATCCACTGACCAATCCAAACAAAAATCATCCAAACCTTCTTATTTAAAAACATCAATCAACATCAAACCTAAAAATAAAATACCAAGATATTGAAACAATCCACCACCATCCTCGGGATCCAGAATATCTCCTAGCACATATATTGAATCCTATTCGGAAGTCCTGTGACATCTACTCAAAAAAAATTCCATCATACTTCTTCCTATCATGGCCTTTGATCCAGACCATCCAAAGCCATCATGGTTTGACGCCCACCAATTTTTCACCTACCATCTTACCCTGGGTCAAGACAATGAACAATGTAAGGACATACAAACCATCATCCACAATCTCATCAAGAGAGATGACCTTCTAGAGGAATCTCCTTCTCCTTCTACCATCTCATCCATGAATGATTCCACTTTTATTTTTGCCTCTCTAGCTGTAGGAGCCACTAGGCCTTCTCCTTCATCCACTAATTCTTCACATACTTCCCCTCTTAGCGAGGTGCCTCCCTTATTCATTGATATAGTTTACCTTGATACATTTTCCCTATGATCTTCAACCCTCTATACCATCTATATTTGTAATCCCTTCCATGGAATCCATCCCATTTCTTGCGACATCCACTAGCTCATCCACGTCTCTCTTGCTAGTGGGAGTACCTTCTTCTTCTTGTTGATTCTTCCATGTCTTCCTCATCATCATATCCTCGTAGCTTCTTTGACGCTAGGGAATTCATTCTAGGATCTTTCTTATTTAGTATTGTATCCTCTCCATAACTGACATTATCTTATCCTATCTATTTCATCTCATCCAATCATATTAGCCAGTTTTTATCCATCATATTCTCCTTCGAGGATTACTGTCATGGCTCTATCTAAGGCCTACCCTCGTGGCAGTATAATCTCATCCTAAAATAACTTTAGTAACTATTATTATTTTTTCCCCAAGAAAATGTGTATTTATTCAAGCTTCTTGATCCTTAGCCGACTTATCTCAACGTACCTAAACTCAAATTTGTCTTGATCAAACCTTTCCATCTATCTTTTAACCCAAAATCCCTTATCATAGACAACAACCTTGTCATAGAAAAGGGGATATCATTGATCTTATTAATCCTTTATGTTCACAAAAACATCACTTCATCATCACTACAACTAAATATTTCACTAAGTGGGTGGAAGCAATTCCCCTTGCTTCAACCAAATCCAGTTCAATCATTAACTTTATTTATCAGCACATCATTTGTTGATTTGGCGTTCCTTACAAACTCATCAAAAAAAATGGAAATTCCTTTAAAAAAAACATCTTAAGAATATTTATGATTCATTTAACATCCAAATCAAAAAAAAATTCTACATACTATCCTCAAGCTAATGACCAAGCCAAAGCCACTAATAAAACTATTCAAAACATTCTTGCAAAAACAATTGACTAACTAGGATTTAACTGGCATCTTAATCTCCCCTTCTCTCTGTGGGATTATTAGACTAGCATCCACACTTACTTAGGGGCTACCCCCTTTTCACTTGTGTATAGTTCCTAATCCATCCTCCCTATTGAATTTCAAATTCCATTTTTATGTGTGTCCCTTCATGAATTCATCTCCGATGAAGACTATCACTAAACACATCTAGCACAGCTTGAGTTATTAGATGATCATTTTGTTCTTGCTATTGAACACCATTATGTTTATCAAGAGCACATTAAACATGATTAAAAAAATCATATAAAAAAACATGACGTTAAATTTTAGTGACCTCCTTCTCAAAGAAAATTAGAACATCACTAATCTAGAAAGGATCCAATGTGTAAAGTTTTTCTCTAAGTGGATTGGACCATACATTATCATGCATAAGTATGGGTTGAGAGCCTATTGATTAGCCTCCCTAGATGTTAAACTAGAAGTGGAATCTCTTAACACATTTCACTTGTGACCATTCTACTGTTAGCGTGTCTTCTAGTGAGATCTTAGTTATATCCTTTGATTCTCCCTCCGTCATTAGCCTCTTTTATCTTTCATCATAGTGATTTAGAAATATATGGTCATCTATCATTTTCCTACATGTGACCTTAAATAAGAGCACCACATATATTATCGTAGCATATTCCTTATGAATAGGTTCTCCCATATTGGTGATAACTCCATGATCATTACATATTTCACCCTCTTATTTGCCTATTGGAACCATGCAATGGGTCAAGGGGTGTCTCTTGTACATTCATTGTACCCTCCTATGTGGTCTACTTAGCTCTTCCTAGCTCTTCCCCATATCAAAATAAAAATCAAAGGATGCTCCAATCAAAATTCAAAGCACTCAAAAATAGATTATTCCCTTGAAGGAAAATTGTTCATGCAAAAACAATTAAACAAACAAACAAAAAAAATCAAAATCAAATCAAATCAAAGAAATAGATAGATCCTGTCGACACTAAAATTTTCCTCCGTAATTTCTATTTCATTAATGTATGTATTAGGAATAGGATATTGTTAAGTATAATTAGTAGTAGCGTCTGATAGAAGATAACGGCGCTGCCAGTACGATGCTGCCAATAATGTGGAGTACGATAATAGTCAAAGTACAATAGGAATGTTGTAAAAAGTAAATATTTGTCGTAAGTGGTCCGGTAATGTTAAAATGTCAAAGTTTGGGTAATTAGAGAAGTAGGGTCTACATGATTAGGAATTAGAAATATTATATTGGTAATAAAGACAAGGAGTGAGGTCATAAATATTTTGTGTATTTTATTTGTAAAAAGTCTAAAAAAGTGGAACCCATGTAAAATGATAAGGTTTATCTTATCTTAACAGATAAGCCTACGTGTACAAATAAGAGTTAAGGTATGGAATATGATTCGTTAGAGTGGATTTCTTATCCTATCTTAGAGATAAGATGGATAAGCCTGGAAGTTCTATAAATAGAGAGGCTACCCCCCTCATTTAGCATAGAAAGAAGTAGTGAGAAATATTGTAGGAAGTGTGCAAAGGAAGCCATCAGTTAAAGGTGTGTTGAAGAAGCCATCAAGAGGTGTAATTGTAAAGTTTCTCCCATAGTCTTGTTGAAATACCTCATGGGTGAGATTGTAACAGTTTCATGTTAATATTATAATTTATTTTGATATTTCAGATTTGTCATCATTCTGTCTTATCATAGTCGATGGTATTCTTGTATTATGTTGTTGTTTTGTTTCCAGATTACATCCACCAAACTAAAGGCTGTGCATTAGTAAATAATCATAGCACGAGGAGTTCCCAGTGAAGAATTATCATAGTGCCGGATTGGTGATGACAATCCCTCAAAGGAAGGATATTATATATGTTATCTTTTTCCATCTATATTACAAAGTATACCATACCCTCGAAGGATGGCTACTATTTTTATCATGGCATTGAAGTCTCCTCACATTGATTACCTTTCTTCTAGCATTGTTCTTCCCCCTTTCCCAGAGCTGAGTGATAGATTTAGGGAACACCACTAATGGAGAACCTTTTCCCAATAAAGTTACATCTAAAACCCCTTTTTCGTGTTGAAAATAGTTCTATGAGTTCATTTCATCCCTTGTGTCTTTATGATCTTTGATATAACTAACTATCATAGGTTACATTCTAACATCATGTTTTGGTCTCCTTGTGTTATTCGAATCCCCTTTTGTTTACCGCTAATGCAATTAGAGGTATCTTTTCTTCGTGCCTTCCTTTATATGACGTAATGTCATTCGTACCTATAGGTTGCCCCAATTTTTTTAATTCTTTCCTCAATCCTTTTCACATCTATCTCTTATCCATGTTTTAACCCATTTTTAGTTATCTCGCTCACCTATCAATATATCTATCTATCCTAAACACGTCAACCTTTACTTATATTAAGAAATAGTCATGTCCACAATACGTTTCCATCTATATCACATTCTATCCATTCATTTCATTACCATGGTCAAATTCAAAACTAACATGTAATCCTAATCCTCATTAAACGTACAAAAAATTCACGTCATCGATCATCTATACATATACAAATTCAAAGTAGATATACATAACTATTCACATAATCATCATAATCACATATCCATGTCATCAGCATCATAAATCAAATAATCAGCATTACACAATGCACATATGCCAAATCACGACAAAATCATATATATATCAAAATCAATTGTATCAATACATCATTTCCCTCTAACGGAAATCTCTTAAAGAGGAGATATCTGTCAAACTAGAAAAGTGAATGTTAGAGAGACTAATATCCTTCCCCTACATAGAAGGTCCCTCTGTTTGTCTTCCATCCTCATTGACTCCTCCATGAGTCTCTGCTTGATGTGTCTGAGCCACATTCGTTATTCTCCTAGATGGCTAAACTCACCTGCCACTCTCTTCTACAGATTCTCCCAATATCGTAATGTCTTTGGTAGCTTATTGATCACGATACACTCATAATACCAAGCCTCTATGGCTAAGGCTCTATATCTATCAATGGAAATCATACCATGAGGCACCATCTTCCTTCCTCCCTGCAATGCTTCCTATCCTTCACCCATAGCCTTGGAAGCCAGTATGGTAGCAAGATATCCAAAACATACCCTTTCGGCCACCCTCTACTGGTGGTACCAGTCCCTATCCTATACAACTTTTTTGCTCTCTTTGACCAAAATTGTCTAGTCTAACTCAGTGCGAAGTTGTGCTAACTCTATAGTCTGTCCAACCCCTCCATCTCCGCCTCCCAGAGCTGCATATCCCCAAATATCCGTCTCCTATACCTCCCCCTCTCCTCCCTCTACGAAAACCCTAACTACCCATATGGCATTCATCTAATCACCAAATCCCACTCTGAATCCTACATCGTCATCGTCATCCCAAGGTGCAACCTCCTCCTCTAATGGATCTACCATAACAAGGCTCAGTAGATCCTTATTTATCCCTTTCTGCCTATAAAAAATAGTATCATGAGGTATAGTCTACACGAACCAAAAATGTCTTTGCACTTGATCAAACTAAATGACCTCAATCATCTCTGGTCGTCTCCTCTGAACCCACCATGTCCACCTCATCCCCGAAAACTATGCATCTTCCCTAGGCCATGTGATAAAGTTCATATACAGCTGTCATTTAATTTTATCAGTCTCTGACTTTGAAAACTAATCAATATACCAATCTAATCCTCTCTCCCCTTGTCTCCGTGAGCCTTTTCAGACCTCCATCTAAAAAATCCCACTGCCATCTCTATATGGTCTCCTATGACCCATGAAAACCCTGGTGGCCTAATGAAAACGATGTGCTCGTAGGCCTAGAAGTGAAGCAAGAATCCTACATCTAACCCTAACCTCATGTCTTCCTTGTACATGGATAGTTCATGGTATACCTAAGCTAGTAAGGTAGTCCAAAAAGAGAACATTGTCTGGTGCTCAAGTATATCTACTACAACACCATCCATCAACCATAGAAACTGAGCTCTACCTGAGTCCAGAAAATCATAACAAGATAATTCCATCATCACCATGTACATCAATAAACTATGAGATACGCCTACCTCATACCTCAACTCATATGAAAATTCCCCTGAAAAAAACCTAATGTGGGTGGCATCGGCTCTAAATAGTCATGTCAAAACTGCTAGCTTGATGTTAGATGTGATGCAAAATATATGCTCCCTATGTATAAGTAATCTCATAATCCTATACACATCCTCCAGGGTGATGGTCATCTCCTTTGTCCTGAACTAAAAGTCCCATGTCTTTCGGTCATATATCTCATCCAAAGAAATCATCAATCCCACATCTCATGTGATCCTTTAATAATTCCTAAACCAACCTAACCCCACTACGGTCAGGAGATCCGAATCAACATCTATAAAATCTCCTCTAAGTTACTCGTATAGGGTAGACACTCATTCTCTCAAATATAGGGTCTTTGTGGCCTGTAATCACAAATAGAACATGCAAATATAAGAGAAAAAATAAAAAATCCAATCAAATTCCATTAAAGTTCATTAAAATTCCAATTTAATCCTAAACATAGCCAATCCAATCCTAGTCAACATCAACCCAGGTCAAGTCAACGTGTTTTAAGGTTTATCATCACACATTATGACCTAGTTGACATTGACCCACATGGCTCACCACCAACTGCCCTTGGTGTCATCCATGTTTTCTATAAAAAATGCAAACAAAAATAAAATAAAAAATGAAACTAAAAACAAGCTTGAGTTTTTTTACTCACCATCCTCTGCACCCTCTCGCATTTCCTTGCAGCTCATGTGGCCTCTATTTCTCAATTTTCTCTTTAATCACTATGATCTCTCTCGCCAATTTTACGCATCAAAATTAGCATCATTGGTTGACCCCCAGGATTATATATCCACCAACACCTGGTCATCGTTGACCCCCTTGGGTCACCATCAATTGGCCTTAGTCACCATCGACTATCCTTTTTAGCCTTCACTTTGGATTCCCTGATCCTTTTTTTATGACATCTTCTTAGGAATTCTTCAAATTCCACCTTTTTGGCAATATTTATTTTCCCTTGAGGGCATTTTGTTTCAATATTTCAATCCTATCATTTTCTGATCTTGAAGTACACCTTTGCGGCCATATTTATTCCCTCTTCGAGCATTTTTTTTACAATACTATAGAATATTGGCACAAAGTCCACCTCGTGGCCATGCTTCTCTCCCCCTTGGGGCATAATTTATAACTACTCACCTTTTTGGCCTTCTCTTGTGTCTCAGGTTGGGGTACTATTATTTACATCCTCGTCCCTTGTGGATGCATAGCTATTCGCTCGATTACTCATTTACGAAGGATTTCACATAATTTTCACATTTAGTTGTGCATACTTTGATGTTTTCCTATGACCTCGTAATCATTCTAGCTTACATCCAATTGAAATATTTCCCATTGGATTATCTCTTTTTTGCAGTGATTTTCACCCACTCACTGGCCTGTAGAGCATTGTCACCTATCTCCATTGAGATAACAATTTTCCCTCTACCCATGTGATATTGGAGGCACCACCATAGTTTCTATTTTTATTTTGATCCTTTTTGCTTGGGGAATATTTCCTTACACTATCCTTTTACCCATATTTCTTCACCTACCCGCCCTTCATCATCTACCTTTTACAAACATGTCATCAATTTACTCTGGCATCACCGATCCCCCATTTGAGGGGAGGCTCATCATCAACCTTTCATCAATATTCATCATACTCCTCTCTCACTATTTTTGTCTCATGGCTTGCTAGCATAAACAACTCAACAAAAAGGGGAAAATGTAAACACCTAAATTCGGTATCTCTACCTTTTTCTTCCCTCGTGCTCATATTTTTCTATGGTCCTATCTAGGTCTCCCTTTAATTAAAACCATCCTCGCCAATATTTGATAAAATACCTAGTTACTATCCTATCATCATTAATCCTTCTTAATTCACATTAATTAATTAATTAATATCCATATCCCTAACTTTCCCTAATCAAATTTCTATTTAGGATGTTTTTATCCTAAATATAAATCCCTATGATTTTTCTACCCATTACTATCTTCTAACTACCCATGATTCATCCTTAAACAACCTAATGCCGCACATAAGCTTTAAAGCACATTTTACCTCCTTAAAAACACAAATTCCCAACATAAAGAACAAAATCCACCTCATTGGGAAAACTTTCCCCATCATTGGCAGTGATCTAGCCCAGTTCTCATTGACCCTATATAACTTAGTTATTTATTTCCCTAATTATTAGATGCATGTGAATTTTGGAGCTTTCTTGTGACTTGTGAACTGACTCTCGTGCCTGAGCATTCTTGAAAATGTTATAGACCTATTAGATCTCCTTTGGATGCACTTACATCACTCAATATCATTCTTCGTAAAATTTATCATCATCTTTGTGTTTTTTATGTGAAATTTATCATATTATCTTCATATTTTTTGCATCTAACATTTTGTAAGTTCAGATTAGCTTCTGCAACACTCAAAGTTCTCTTATCAACCTTATTTTTCTACCTCTTCACTTGTAGGTATCCCATTCCACCCTTTCCAACCTTGACCTTATCTAGTTACGCTACAGTCATCGTCGACCTTGTCAGATCATTGTCAAGCCATGCTTTTACAACTACGAGTTTAAACTCCAGATCCCTTTTTTGTGTTTACCTTCATTCTGTTCCTGACTCATCTTACCATGACTATCATTTCATTCCTATGTTCTTTAAATTTATCCTACTTACACCCTGAACAACTTCAAACCAGTCCCATTTCATCACTATAACCTCAATTACTACTATTTTTTGCCACTTTATGGAGCTTTTTTCCTCTAGTTCTCTTCTGCAGGTGACTATCAACATCCATCGGCTCATGTTTTGCATCTATCCTCTTGCAAGTCTGCATATTTAGCTTACACTACAAATAAAATCTCTGAGCTCCCCATTGACCTTCCTCTACATAGTCTAGATTGTCGTCGACCCAGACCAAGTAATATTTAATTTACATTTCTTTCATTCAAACCAACTTTTAGATCAATTTTAATCATTTATTAAATTGAGTAAAATATATGTTTTTGCATTCAATCTACTTATTCATCTTTCACTTCACTTTTTATTTTAAATGGGGGTTGACATACGCAAAAGTAAGGTCATACTTCTTGGATTCATTTTTGTTTGGGAAATCCCCCACATATCTTATCTAATCAATCTCTTTTTCAGTTTGTTCTACTTGCAGGTTTATCAGCTACAGTGAGGATCAACTACTTGGCACCCTTCTATCCACATCTATCACATTTCTGAGGTACTATAAACCCTCCATATTATGAGTTGCTATTTTATTTTAGTAGCTATCTTATTAATTTGAGTACGAATGGAGAAAATTGACAACACCTCTATCTAGTCCTCTGTCGGGACCCTTTTCTCTGTTGGTCATGTGTCTATAAGAAATGAACCCTTTGGTTCCCTTATCACTTGACTTCCTATTCTTGTAAGCTCACCTTTTTGGAAACATATATTTATGGTCATTTTACCTCATCAAATCATCATTTCTTCATCTTTTCATCGTTAAATTTCGTATGTCTATACGACACAAACCTTGTGGTTCCTCTATTGCTTGACTTACTTGTTTAATAGGCACACCTCTTTCACAACATCAATTTGTTTTCCCTTGACCTCATCAAACTGTCATCTTTTTAATGTTAAATTCATATGTCTATAGGACACAAACCCTTTGGTTCCCCTATCACTTGACTTCTTGACCTCATAAGTCCACTTTTGTGGGAAAATCATATTTTTGTCCCTTGACCTCGTCAAAACATCTCTTTTATTTTTACTTTTCATCATTAATTCATACATCTATAGGACATGAACCCTTTGGTTCCCCTATCACTTGATTTTATGATGACACCCATCTTGTTTCTATACCTCGTCATGGGGATCATCTCTCATCTTTCCATCATTGCATTTTTACATCTATCTCTTTAAAACTCATCATTGATTCCCTTTTAGGTCATCAATTCCTAGTTTGAGGTGGAGCACTCCAACATATAAATCTACATCTTTCATCTATCACATCTCATTTTTGTCTCATGGCTTGTCTCAAAACCACTGAAAAAAGGGAAAATGTAGACACCTAAAATTAGCACTGCTAATTTCCCATATTTGCGTCCACTAGCACCCCATCACTATCACATCACTATCATATTATACATTAAATCCTTATCCTAATTATCATTTCTCCCCATTATATTTACTCAGAGTAAAAATCATTCTACAACTATAAAATCCTATTTTACCCTCTCTTAAATGACCCAAAACCACTTAGAAACAAAAATAAAATAAAACAAAACAAAATAAACATCTTCAGAACCATTTAATCACATCTCTAACTCACATAACATCTTTCCAACACATCATTTGTCAAAAAAAACAAAAACCTTGATTTGGGAAGTGGTTTCAACCATTTTCCCATAAAACACCAAATCACCCGCGATCCATTCCAATCGGTAGACATATATCTCTATCCAAATATCAATTTAGAATCTAGTTACAACATATTTACTGTCAAAACCAAATCACCCATGACCCTACCGAATCACCAAATATTCTCTTTGGTTGTTGGAAACCATATATAAATAGGTTCGAGGCCTTTATTTCAGGTTAGATTCCTCCATGTTACTTGATAGCTTGCAGTTAAACATGGCTTAAGTACTTCATATCACATTTATTTGTAGCATAGCCCTCTCATAGAGCCAAAGATCATAAAATCAACATTAAAATGAAACAATATCTCTTCTTCATCCTTTGGAGATCATTTAAATGGCATGGAATTATTTCAATAATCTTTGGGCATCCTCAATCTCCTCTCACATGTAATATCATCTGTGATTCTTAATTTATCAACTAGTACAAGGTAAGTACCTTCCCTTTTACATTATAATATTTTTGTCTTCATTTTCAAGCCTCTATCAAACTTATTTCATTTATTATTAGCGTGCACATTTCTACATCGGTTCCTCTAATCATCAGTGATCAGCCCCAATTAGTGACGATTCATGTCTGTTATATCATTTAAGATAAAATCCCATTCTTTAGGCATCTAGATATCATCACCTATTACTACTCTTCCTTTAAAGGTTTCTATTAAACCTTATCAAGCTTCTTTGAGCCATCTATAGCACTTTATCAGTTATCTTAATAAAATCTATCACTCACCTTGCCTTTTTGAGTACAAAGTCATCTACATCCTTACTCATTTGAGCCATTTTTTGATCCATAGACGCGTCAATGTAGGTTATTATTTATCATTTTATTTATTTATTAGGATAATTCTTACATTTGTGTTAGCCCTACAATTCTATAAGCCCTACATTTTTTTGGGTTATCTTTCTTAGTTGTACTAGTTGTGTGGAGTTATCTTACTAGTTGTGTTGACTTAGCTTCTTAGTTATGTGGAGTTAGGTTATTAGTCTTTTGGAGTTAACTTAACTACTAGTATCAGTTAATGGGAGTTCTTCGCCACTGATTTAGATAGTTGTTGCACTTCCCTCCTTCTATATGTACATCTATCTTATTGATTAATTCAAGTCATTATATTGTAATGTATTGAGCATTATGGATTATGATGGATTTCCATATATGGTATTTTAGCTCTTCTATTTTACAAATATAATTTGGTGTGCTATTATCATCTAAGATCATGGCTTGGAACAATCTTCTTATCATTCCTTTCATGGTATTAGAGCTATAAATGATGTAGACATCCATCTGTAAGTTTTTCTTTACAAGCAAGGGTTTATTTTTTCATGTATTCAAAATTTTATAGCAATTTTTTGCAACATGCATTTTTATGCAAAACGGCGTTCGAACTTGGATTTGGAAGGTGTCAAAACCCTAGAATCAATTGTAAAATTGACCATGTTTTGAGATAGTCAAATCTGGATGCAAATATGTACCCTCTAGGTGCATTCTTTTATCCATTGGATATAAGCATGTACCTTCTAGATGAATTCTTTTACCCTCTAGATATTTGAGTTTTAGATGTAGTATTTTATTCACTGGATGCAAATGTGTACCCTATGATTGCATTATTTTATCCATTGGATATAAGTTGTACCTTCTGAACGCATTCTTTTACCCTCTAGATATTTTAGTTTTGGATACAGTATTTTATCCATTGGATACAGATCTGTACCCTCTGGGTGCATTCTTTTATCCATTAGATATAAACGTGTACCTTATGGATGCATTCTTTTACCCTTTGGATATTTCAGTTTTGGATGCAGTCTTTTATCCACTGGACGCAGATGTATACGCTCTGGGTGCATTATTTTATCCATTAGATATAAGCGTGTACCTTACGGATGTATTATTTTACCTTCTAGACATTTCAGTTTTGAATGCATTATTTTATCTATTGGACATAGATCTATACCCTTCGGGTGCATTATTTTGTCCATTGGAAATTAACATGTACCCTCTAGATGCAATGATTTACCCTCTAGACATTTTAGATTTTGGGCACGGACTTTTATCCTTTGGTCGTAAGCATGTATCGTGTGGATGCACTCTTTTACCCTTTGGAAATTTGGGTGTCATGTGTACCTTAAAAAAATCAGCATTAAAATATTATTTTAATAACAAAACCTTGTAGAGCTCATAACTTTTGATCTATAGCTTGGATTAAGGTGATCAGTTTTTTTGAAATTGTGTATTTTTTCGAGATCTACGAATTGGTGAAATTTTTATACACATATTTCAAATGTAAAAGGTATTGTTACTCATTGTAATATTTACATGCACTCAATTATAAAGTGTCAAATTTGGGAGGGTGTTGTGATCACTTGTGGACGTAATTTCGGTTGAGCCCGATGTCCTAAACTTTTGGGCATTGCATTATTGTATCTATGAGTTTATGCATTTATATCTCTCTTGTTTGTTGAGATATTTTGGATGTATATTTTTGACACCTTTTTTGGCATGTTGATAGTCTCTCTTGTGGGGGAGCTATTCTAGTGAAGCCCAGTGTTAGTTTGTCAGTGTTCGAGTAGTTGATTTTGGAAACTCATACAGATATGTGGTGTCACTATACCCATTCAGTAGTATCGGAGGGTATGGTGTTGATATTGATTCTTTGGGTTTCATGTCCTTTCCTTGTTACATGTCGATACTTCTTCGGTTCTCGTGTCCTTGCCTTGTTACCTTGGCGTTTTTCGGATTGTGGCACTCCCACTTATTTGGATCTTGTGTCCTTGGCTTGTTGCCTTAGTTGTTCTTGGATCGTGGCACACCTATTTGTAGCAGTTGATCAAATTATGTTTAGTATTTTTTTTACACTTTCGACATCACTCCATTGACAGTCTCCTTGTATGGAGTTATTCTGGTGAAGCCCAGTGTCAAATTTTTTTTGAGTTCTATGACTGAGCAGTGGATTCATACCACAGTGTGCACCAAACTTCTTCAACATTCTACAAGTTTTTGGATCCGAGCTTCTAAGGATATCTTGCAGCAACATTTTTCTCTATCTACTTTGTTATTACTGGTTTTGGGTACCTTGCGGTGTCTAATTTTCTCAGTTATTGTACATGGGTACCTCATCAGGCCTTGTTACTGGGACCCACCTAAGCTATGCTTACGGGAGGGTGCTAGTGTATGGTATTATTTGTCCTTTGATTTATTTATTAGGATAATTCTTAAACTTGTGTTAGCCCTACATTTGTTGGGTTCACTTGCTTAGTTGTACTAGTTGTGTGGAGTTATCTTACTAGTTGTGTTGAGTTAGCTTCTCAGTTATGTGGAGTTAGCTTACTAGTCTTCAGAGTTAAATTAACTACTATTATTAGTTAATGGGAGTTCTTCACCATTGATTTAGGTAGTAGTTTCACTTCCCTCCTCCTATATGTACATCTTTCTTATTGACTAATTCAAGTCATTGTATTGTAATGTATTGAGCATTATGGATTACGATGGATTTCTATATATGGTATTTTAGCTTATTTTCCAAATCTTATGTGGTGTGCTATTATCATCTGGGATTGCATCTTGGAACAATCTTCTTATTGTTCCTTTCAAGATGTCCTTTAGACTAGGTACCATCATCAAATAAGCATATAGCCTTGGACTGCATCACTCCCTTTTCCTTTGCATTGTTTGTTATATCGTATGTTTTATCATTTTATCTGATCATTATCATATTGATTTCTTGAACGTGGATTGACATCCTTCTAAGGACATTAATTAAATTCAAGGGACTGGCCTTTTCCAATAAATCTACCATATATCAATCTAATCCCATTTTTTTCTAAGTGTCTGGGAATTGCAGGTAGCTTATCCCGTTGGAAAGAAGAAGTTGTGCACATGCTTGGACTCGCTAATGTCATGCATCCATCAAGATCAAAATAATACATTTCACAAGTATCGGTAAACCCCTCCGTCTTCCGAGGTTATTTTGTTTTTGTTATTTCACTTCATTAATTTAAAGTTGGAAAGAAAAAACTCTTTAAACAAGCCATTTGAAAAAGTAAAACCATACCTACTCCAACTCCATTTCTATTTTTCAATCCATCAAATAAACTTTGGTATAATCCTTCTACATCATCTTCCTCTTGAATATAATTAGTTCCTAAACCAATCTCATAAGCTATGTCATAAAAATCAAACTCATATTATTTTTTGGAGCTCAAAATTGCACCCTACCCTGAGTCATAGACGACCCAAGATTTTGAGGAAACATGGGATTATCTCTAAGTTGTGGTACTTGAATTGAGATAGACCTCTAGAGAAGGTTGGTTCCCTTACCTATTCTTAATGCTAAATTAATCTTAGGAATTGAAATATATCTCTCTACCTATACTCTACATTCCATGGGACCCAGGGTGAGAAGGAGACACATAAAAATAAAATCCTACAACTAAGGGAGGTGATAAAACCAAGAAGATGGTCTAAGACACTCTTAGATGAGGGAAAATGGAATAAAAATGATGAAGGAAATGGTAGACATGAGAGCCATATTATAAGACATAATTCAAACCACCACTTCCATGGATCACAACACATTTAAAACCTTGTAAGGACAACATAAAAAGCACAATATACCAGTAGATGCACTGAAAGGAAAGAAAATACAATATAACACAACTAGGCAATAAGATAGCCACAAAAAAAGTAATTTTATTGCTTTGATATATGCACAATAAATTACATTGAAGGAGAAAGTAAAGGATAACCATGTAAGATATCCAAATTTGAGGCTTGCAACTCAAAGTCCACACTTGTACAAGGTTATAACAATATTCCAAAAGTGTCCAACCCGAAATTCTCTAACTGTTTAACATAAATAAAGTCATATGACTAAACATTATAGGGTACTTATGTTAATCTAAATAGGGGGACTAAAAATGTTGTATAAATGTAATAAAGACAATATGAAATGAAGGAAAGATGACTTATCTGATTTATGATGACTGTCATAGGTCTGATCACAGAATCTGAAAGTGTTGATGATCACTTAGAAGTATCATAAATGTGAGATCTATAGGATATGAGGGGACTTGAGTACTTGAGAAGGGACTGGAGTGCCCCTAGGCTCTCCATTCCTTGATCTGGGATCTGTAGTCCTCGTAGGTTTTCAAGATATAATTTTTTTTGGGTCTGAGAAGTGTAAAACATATTCCATGTAAGTCACACTAGATTTACCATAAGAGTTAAATAATGACCCTGATGTAGTTCTAGTGTGTGTATGCGTGTTGTGCCCTAGGTTCTCTCGTGTCAGTCACACTTTTTGAAGTAGCGAGCAATAGTAGCTATAGAAATGTAAGTAGCATGTGTGCATGGAATAAAATAGAATCCCCCCTATGAAGTGTGTGTGATGCAGATCTCATAGCTTGAATACATGGAACTATGTGGATGCAAGTGATGTAATGGATGCAACCCTAGATGGAGTGATAGTAGTGATAAGATGCAATGACCTAGGACCCTCATTATGGTCTTATAACTTTATATTTATAGGGATCTCAAGTTTAATTTTGTAATTAATCCCAGCAAGGATGACTGAGAAGAAGATAATGATGACCAACATAGCTATAAGTGACCCAAAAAGAAAGTGGAAGAGGTTTTGCCTAGACTGGGACCAGGGCACTTGGTGCACCCTAGTAAAGGTTGGGATGCCCAAATTTTAGGCTAGAATGTTGGAAAGGTCATGAAATAGGGATGATAGTTATCGGGAAATACACAGTAAATATGAAACAAAAGATAAGAAAAAGGTGGCCAAAAGGATGGATTAATTAGTACTTTGTACACTTGAGAACCTTCTAAACAGTAGTATAAGAGTGGGCTAAATATTGTCTAAAATGTGCAATATTTATGTCTACATTTTCGCCACTTTATGTTGGTGAGTGTAAAGCTTAGTAGCATAAAGTAGATAGAGATGCATACTTGATAATCCATGTAAAATGTAGAGGAATATGTTTCGATGGACTAGACTCAAACATGGAATGAAAAAAAGAAAAATGTGGAGGAGTGTGGATTCTAAAGATGAAAAAAGTGTAGAAAAAGTGATGAGAGTGAACCTAGGGTAGAACGCATGTGTAGGTGCTACTGTGTGTAGTGTACCTACATGGTTAGTATGGAAAGTACCATCACGGTGTGTTTTATTATCGTTATCGATTGGTGTTGTTGCCCCCATTTTGAGTTCTTGTTTCTCATACGGACAGACCTGCAAGGAGAAAATGATCAAGTAGTAAAATATGTATGTAAAAATGTTTTGCATAAATAAGAAAATGTAAAATATAGTAGAATAGAAAGTGTAAATGGAAAAATGGAACATGTGCACCTGATCCATTTCGAGAAAACGGGTGGAGAAGGATATCTTGTAGTGTCACACATTTTTTTAGGTGATATCAAGCCACCCTAAACAAAGAAGTATAGCGAGGAACCATGTTGTATCCTCCATCCTTTAACTAATTTTGCTAAAATGTTGGAAGAGATATTTGTACTATCCTATTTTTTGGGAGATCCGATGTCACTGGATGGAGAAGTGTAGAGATACACACTCACTGTAACCCCTGATCCTATAACCACTCCACAGAATTGCCAAAGGACACCATGTCTTGTTAAATCCATTGTGTATGGAGTTTGTAGATTGGTCTGAACTCACTCATTGTGTGTGAACCAGTGTAGATACGATGTGTTATTATAAATCCCTCAATGATTCCCCCTCTCTTTGGGAGTGCATGCGATGACCCTGAAAGGAGAATGCGGCCCCAAAAGTGGATCCAACCGTACTCTGACCTATAGAACTCTACCCTTCAGGGGGAAAGGGAAACACTTGATAGTTACTAAGGAATGCAAAAAAGAGGATGGTTAGCCAATACAAGTGTTACTCTGAACACATGCATGTAAAATATGACAAGTGTAAAATACGTAGACAACGTAAAACTATTAAGCAAAGTGGTGTAAACACACAAGAAAATAATTAGACTACACAAAGTGGGTTTCAAACATACAACATCAGTCACGATGTCGCAAGACATGTAAGGCGATCATGGCCATAAAAAACAATCAAGTGTGCACACAAGCAAAGGGAAAAGCCCGAAAAAATGTTAAAAAACGCAGATAAGTAGAAACAAAGAGGTGGTCATGGAAACATGTAATACTTTAAAGCAAGTGTTGCACATGGAACACCCATTAGCATGTTAGAGTGATAACCGATATGTTAAATCTTGGATGAACAAGTAGTATAAGATGTTAAGTACTAAATGGAATAATAGCACCTAGACAAGATGAATGGATGCCCCCAGTGATCAGTATACAAATTCTAGAAGGTGAGCATCCATTCCGCGTGTAGATTCTTGTATCTACGATAACACTAGAAAAAGGCGTGAACGTGCATGTTTGTATGATAATGACATAAAAGAAAGAAATCTAACATGTGTAGTAGAATGACCATGTAAAACTCTAGTAAGTAAGAGTAAATGCTACTAAGATAATGTAGTATGTTGTGGATGAATGGAATAAAATGCAATATGGAATGATAGGAGCAACGTGCCCCCCAAGTGGATGGAATGTGTATAAAATGAGGTTCATTTTGTTTTCCCCCTCATCAATCAAGAATGAATGGAAAACAAGATTGCATCATTCGGAAATGGTCAAGTAGTGTTGGTTGTATCTAACACACTATGATGAGGATGTGTATAGGATAGTGACGAAATGCAACATGGGGATAATATGTACATGAACCCTATAGCCAAACCCTATATCATGACTTTTTTTATCAGAGGAGTGATGATTTATCCCTAAGCAGTATATCATTATAGAAGGAGTGTTTGGGAATGAGATATATAGAAAGATGTGCGTGGACACAATAGCTTAAGCATATACTGCGACTTGTTGAATCAGTGAGTGATGATTTAGCACTAATCATATATCACTACATGATGGAAGATGAAGGTTATGATGTATCCTATAACATATGTCACTACGAGATAGGTGATGAGGGAATATGAAGCGTAGATGAGTAGGTAGTGGATAATGGAAGGTGATGATTTTTGCACTAAGCGTAGACCACTATGTGATGAATAAGGAGAGTGGATAGGGTGGTGATTTATCCTAAAACATATACCACTAAGTGATGAATAAGGCAAGGGTGCTGATTTAGCCTAAAATGTATACTGCTAAGTGTTGAGTAGGATAAATGATGATGTAATTGAATGACGTAGAATAGGATAATAGAATGTGTGATGATAGTATACATACAGGATAAGGAGAAATTGATGAAGAGAGTGGTGATTTAACCTAGGGTGTATAACACTAAACAATTATCAAAGGTGTGATAATGTAATGGACTAGAGTGGAATTAAGAAAAGAGAAATGAAATAGGATGATATAATACGAGATGATAAAATGTAATAGGATGATGTAGAAGTGATGAAAAGAGTGGTGATTTAACATAAGGTATAAACCACTATGGTATGTGATGATGTGTGTACATGATGAGATAGCCTAAAGTGTTGGTCATGAATCTGATGAATGTGGTATGATGACATGTCACATATAGGAAAGGTCCATTTGTTTAGTAAACCCTCGGCAGTCAAGTATGGACAGAGGAACTAAAGTGCGACATAGGGTGGTGAGTGCATTGAATAGAAAATGATGTGGTATAAATTACCAAGTGATGAACATGTGTTGTAAATGTGTTGTGTGGATAATGCAATGTGAGATGTATAATGTATATAGGATAGGAAATGTATATAGAAATGGAATATGAAATGATGATAAAACTAGACCCATATGTAATTGACTCTAGTGTAGAATGTAGAATGTTGATGACAGATAAATGCATGATGGGGACTATACAATGTGGGATATGTATGGTGTGTAGAATATGTAAGGTGTGGTGATACGATGATAGGTGTAGGTATAATATGTGATGGTAAAAGATAAATCTAGACTCATATACAACATGACCTAGTGTAAATGTAGAATAAGAGGATGAAATGCAAAACTAGGCTCATATACGATGATGACTAGTGTAGTATATGCTATGGAGATATAATGTAGGATTATGGAGTGTAAATGTATAGGTCCTATAGTGTAGTATGTGGGGTTCAGTGTAATGGTAATCCCTCAATAGTCAAGTGTGAACTGAAGCACTATGGTGCATCATCGCGTAATGATGGGGCTAAGATGTGAAATGTAAATGCCTATGTGAGAATGCAAAGATGATAGATACACAAGTCAGTGGGGGGGATGCATGAGGTGTTATGTCCCCCAAATGCACTATGATGATGGATATCTATGTTGCAACATGAGAGGTTCCATGCCATTATGGGAGAGTGTCATCCGTGTCATGATAGGAGAGAGGGGCAAAAAAATGATATGCAGGGGACAATATTAGAGCCATGTGACAATGATGGAGTTGGAAATGTTGATTACACGTTAGTATAAGGAGTAGTGTCTTTGACAACAATGATGGATTGGAGCTTATGTGGGATTGGTGATTCTAAACAAGTGTTGGTAGGAGAAGTGTTATGTCAAGGGGAAGAGAGTAGCATTTGATAGATATAGTGTGGAAGAAGCATCGATTGTGCTTGGAATCATGTGTCAGGTAATGGGTTGTTAAAAATTTGGAGTCCTGCTCGCGCGGTGATCATTGTGAGAAATTTGTCAGGTTGTGGAGGCCTGTTTTCATGATGTGAAGGGTGTTCGAGACTGGGTACTAAGAGTACCGTAGCAACTTTTCATGGGTGGTATTATTAACCGATGGTTCAGGGCCGGGTCGGGACCTGAGCAAGGGTCTGGGGGCGGCAGCCCCCGAAATTTTTTTTTTTTGGTGTACCCATTTTTTTGGCCTTGAAAAATGCACCTCATATCGGGAAATGTGCTCTTACCCATATGGGCAAGTTTTTTGACCCATAGGTTTATGGGACAGGTTTTGCCCATGGTTTTGATACCCACAGTTTTGAAAAATTACTTAAGTAGATGTCTATTTATATGGTCTTATGCATACGATAGATGTAAAAGAAAATGTATTGCAGATGTGTTTTGAATTCAGGTACGAATTCTGTAGATTTTGTTGAGCATAGCTCTAAACGGATCTGGGTATTGTATTGAGAGAGTGGTGGCTTGTAATAAAATTTAAGCAAGTGATTCATGGTGGATGTAGCCCAAATTGGGTGAACCACATTAAATACTTGTCTCTTTATGTTGTGTTATTTTATTTTGTAATTTTATTTGAGATTTGTAATAATTTCTGCACATTAGTTTCTATTGTTGCTATTTTATGAGGGATTATTCTGCATATTTTATCCCTTATTTCCTAACAATTGGTATCAGATCTTGGTTTGGTTTGTTGAAGTGTTGAATCGTAATGAAATTTTATTAGCTTGAGTGGGAACTATGGAAAATGATGGAAGATCTAGGGTTTATAAATTCAACGAGAAAAATTTCAGTCTTTGGAAGATGCAGATGGAAGATTACCTTTATCAAAAGGATCTTTATACTCCGTTGTCTAAGAAGGTGAACAAACCCTCGAGTATGACAGATGTGGAATGGGATTTGTTGGATAGGAAGGCACTGGGGACAATCTAGCTGTGTCTTGCATCTTCGGTATTATTTAATGTTTCAAAGGAAAAAACTACAAAAGATCTAATGGATGCATTAGGGAAGTTGTATGAAAAACCCTCTGCCTCTAACAAGATATTTTTAATGAAAAATTTGTTTAATATGAAGATGTCTGAGAATAGTTCAGTAGCAGATCATTTAAATGATTTCAATACGGTTGTGAATATGCTAGCTTCGGTTACAATAGAATTTGATGAAGAAGTTAGGGATTTATTAATTATGTGCTCTTTACCTGAGAGTTGGAATAGCCTGGTAATGGCGGTAAGTAACTCGGTTCCAGCTAACTCAAAGTTGAAGTTTGAGGATGTTGTAGGGGTGATTCTAAGAGAGGAAATGTGAAGAAAAATCTCTGGGGAATCTTCTACTTCAGGGAATGCTTTGACAGTGGAAACTAGAGGGAGATAGAAGAATAGAGGAAACCGTGGAAAATCAAAAGATCGAGAAAGGTCAAAATCCAAGAACAAGATTGTATGCTGGAATTGTGGAAAGCCTGGGCATGCAAAGAAGGACTGTTGGGAGCTTCGGGATAAGAAGAAACAATAGGAAGAAAATAAGGAGGCAAATGTGGCAACGGGTAATGTATGTCAGGATGCTTTGATTCTTTCTTTGCACAATATTACTGAATCTTGGGTTTTAGATTCAGGGGCTTCTTTCCATGCTTCTCCACATAGGCATTATTTTGTTGATTATGTTCAAGGAGATTTTGGGCATGTTTTTCTTGGTGATGATGAGCCTTGTAGCATAGTTGGAAAAGGTTCTGTTCAGGTTAAGATGTAGAATGGGAATACTTGGCTATTGAAGGATGTCAGACATGTGCCTACATTAAGATGAAATTTGATATCGGCAGGGCAAGTTGGGAAGTGATGGTTGTACTGTGATATTTACATCTGGACTCTTGGAAGGTTACCAAGGGTGCTCTTATGGTGGCAAGAGGTAAGAAGGTTGGAACCTTGTATTTAACCACTGATAGTACTAATGATTGTAATCTTGTGGCTTCAGATGCAGATACAACATTATGGCACTATAGGCTCAGTCATATGAGCCATAAGGGCATGAACATCATAAAGAAGAATTTGCCTCGATATACAGGAACAGGTTTGGATTTCTGTGAGAACTGCATATATGGGAAACAGAAGCGAGTAAGGTTTCTCAAGGTTGGACCTATGAAGAAAGAGAGTAAGTTAGAGCTGGTACATTCTGATGTGTGGGGGCTAGCTCAGGTATCATCTCTTGGGGGTTCAAGTTATTATGTTAATTTTATTGATGATGAAACAAGGAAAGTTTGGGTTTATTGTATAAAAAACAAATTTGACATATTTGACACTTTTGTTAAATGGAAAGCCTTGGTAGATAATGGAACAGGTCTTAAACTAAAATGTCTCAGGTCAGATAATGGAGGGGAGTATCGCAGTAATGAATTTGATGATTACTGTTCTAAGAATGGAATCCGCAGGCAAAAGACGGTTCCAGGAACTCCGTAGCAGAATGGGGTATTGGAAAGGATGAACAGAACAATAATGGAACATGCTAGAAGCATGAGGTTACATTCAGAACTGCCTCTTTCTTTTTGGACAGAAGCGGTGAGAACAGTTGTGTACTTGATAAACAGAGGACCCTCAAGTGCCTTGGATGGAGGCATACCTGAGGAGGCATGGTATGGTAAGAAAGTTGATTATTCATTTCTTAGAGTCTTTGGATGTGAGGCATTTGTTCATATAGACAAGGATGATAGGACCAAGCTAGAGGCTAAATCAGAAAAATGTACTTTCATTGGTTATGGTGGTGATGACTTTGGATTTAAATGTTGGAGTATTAAGGACAAGAAAATCATTCAGTCTAGGGATGTGGTCTTTAATGAGAAAGTCATGTATAAGAAACAGTTGTAGGAAAACAGGGAAGAATCCAAGAAAGAATATGTAGTGGTAGAGGATCTTCTGGATGGGAAAGTGACCCATGAATCAGTTCAGGAACCTACTCAACAGGAACCCCAAACTCCTACAGTGAGGAGGTCTTCTAGGGTAAGAAAAGAACCTGAACATTTTTCTCCTTCTCTTTATTATTTATTACTCACTGATAGTGGAGAGTTAGAGAGATTTGATGAAGAAATACAGGTAGATTCTAGTAAGAAGTGGGAGCAAGCCATGGATGAGGAGCATAAGTCTCTCATGGAGAACCAGACTTGGGATTTGGTGAAGCTACTGGAAGGTAAAAGAGAATTGCAGAACAAGTGGGTGTATAGAGTTAAAGATGAAGAAGGAGGAAAGAAAAGATATAAGGCCCGGTTGGTGGTCAAGGGGTTTTCACAGAAACAAGGTATAGATTTTGATGAGATTTTTTATCTTGTATTAAAAATGACTTCTATCAGAACTGTTCTTGGAATAGTGGCAGAAGAAGACTTGCACTTAGAACAGTTAGATGTAAAGACTGCATTTCTCCATGGTGATTTGGAGGAGGAGCTATATATGCAGTAGCCAAAAGGATATGAAGTCAAAGGTAAAGAGGAGATGGTGTGCAAACTGAAGAAGAGCTTGTATGGCCTAAAACAAGCTCCACATCAATGGTATAAGTAGTTTGATAGCTTCATGATGGAGCAAGGTTATATTAGATGTCATTCTGACCATTGCATGTATACAACGAAATTTGAGGATGAAAGTTATATTATCCTGTGTTTATATGTAGATGACATGTTGGTTGCAGGTAAAAACATGTAGGAAATAAAAGTACTCAAGAAATAACTAAGTGAATCCTTTGATATGAAGGATTTGGGGGCATCCAGACAAATCCTTGGTATGAGGATAACTCAGGATAGGAAGGAACAGAAGCTGACTTTATCTCAAGCAGAGTACACTAAGAAGGTATTAGATAGGTTTAACATGCAGGATGCTAAACCGGTTGGGACTCCTTTGGTAGGCCATTTTAAGTTATCAAAGGAGCAGTGTCCCAAGACAAAGCAGGTAAGAAACCAAATGTCTAAGGTACCTTACTTATCAGCAGTTGGAAGTTTGATGTATGCTATGGTGTGTACTAGGCCTGATATTGCCCATACAGTGGGAGCTATGAGTAGATTTATGAGTGATCCAGGTAAAGAGCATTGACAAGTAGTAAAGTGGATCCTTCAGTATTTGAGAGGAACCATGGGGGTAGTTTTGTGCTATAGTGGATCAAACACCACTTTACATGGTTATGTAGATTCAGACATGGCTGGAGATGTAGACAGCAGGAGGAGCACGATAGGTTATATTTACACTGTAGGTGGGACAACAGTGAGCTGGATTTCACGACTACAGAAGCTGGTGGCTTTGTCAACCACGGAGGCTGAGTATGTTGCTGAAACCGAGGTAAGCAAAGAGATGATTTGGTTACAACAATTGCTTGAGGAGTTGGAGCATAAGCAGGAGGAATGTAAGCTGCATAGTGATAGTCAGAGTGCTATAAACCTAGGTAAGAACTCTATTTTCCACTCCAGGATGAAGCATATACAGTTAAGGTACCATTTCATTAGGACAACTTTGGAGGAAGAAAAGTTGAAGTTGGAGAAGATTCATACCAATTAGAATCCTGCAGACATGATGACCAAGGTGGTCATAAGGGAAAAACTAAAGTTGTGTTCAGCTTTGGTTGGTCTTCACAGAAACTAATGAAGGGTTGAGAAGCTTGCTCAGAGGAAAATTAGTCTCTAAGTGGGAGATTGTTAGGTTGTGGAGCCTATTTTCATGTGTGAAAGTGTTGAAGACTGTACACTAAGAGTACTGTACACTTTTCATGTATCCTCACCGGGGTTTGGGGATGGGCCGGGCTGGCCCCGAGCGGGGGTCTGGGGCGCAGCCCCCAAATTTTTTTTTTTAAGGCGTAAATTTTTTGGCCTTGAAAAATGCACCCGACATATCAGGAAATGTGCTCTTCTCATATGGGTGATTTTTTTGACCTATAGGTTTATGGGACGGGTTTTCCCATGGTTTTGATACCCACGGTTTTTTAAAATTGCTTAAGCAGTTGTCTATTTATATGGTCTTATGCATATGATAGATGTACAAGTAAATGTATTGCAGATGTGTTTTGAATTCAGGTGTGAATTCTATCGACTTTGTTGAGCATAGCTCCAAATGGATCTAGGTATTGTATTGAGAGAGCGGTGGCTTGTAATAAAATATGAGCAAGTGATTCTTGGTGGATGTAGCCCAAATTGGGTGAACCATGTTAAATACTTATCTCTTTGTGTTGTGTTATTTTATTCTATAATTTTATTTGAGATCTGTAATAATTTCTCGCATATTAGTTTGTACTGTTGCGATTCTATGAGGGATTATTTCTCATATTTTATCCCTTATTTTCCTAACAGTGGCTACAGGGAATGGACAAAAAATCAAAGAACAAGAAAGACAGTGGAAAATCCCATAAAGGCATGATAAGTAATGATCAGATAAGTAGTAAACAATGTAACACATAGCCATGGAATAAAATAGACCTGTAACATTATTATTTATGTTCCAAACATGAGAGGCTCACCCAGTTATGGCATGTTATAGAGGATCAAAAATTATGTCAAAGTAGTGTACCTAGATCTGATACAGTAATGTGTTATGAAAAATTAGGACAATAACACGTATAGTATTTACGAAGCATCTATAAGCCGTTGGATTTCATATTTGAAGGATATAATAGTGGATTCTATAGATAGAAATTTCTTTCATGTGTAAACAACAAATGTATAACGTGAATTGATTCTAATAAGGGCTGATGAGGTGGAGGAGGATGGAAGGTAGTATAAACCATCTGTAGAGAGTAAAAAGGGATAGCCTACACCCATGCTTATGTGTTTATGTAGGAAGATCCCAAGGGGTGGTGACTTTAGGGTTTGATATGATACCACGTGACCCCCGAGTGAATGTGAATGACGTTGTGCATGAGATGAGTTTCATTTATACATGCCCCCTACTTAGGTCAAGAATGAACCGTAGAACAAGAGTGTGGCCATCAAGGATCACTATATGGCTCAATTGAATTATGATATTCGCTAGGGAGATATGTCGGGCGATAAAGTGTAGATAGTGCCTTGATGTCAAAATTTAAAATGTGCAGTGTAGTGTAGAAGTGTGAACCCATGCATGGCATGAGATCCAGGTGAGGCCCATACTTGAGATGTTATAACCCTTAGCAGATCATTGGGTATAGACCATAGAACTAGAGTGTGTCACTAGGGTAATGAGCACCAACAGTAATAGAAATAGTTTGCAATACCTAAAACGTATGCTTAGTGAATGTCGTCAGAGTAGATGGCTGGAAATAGATGATGGAGTTAGAGGTGAATGCACGAAATACCTGAAGTGGTGTAGTGAGGTAACATGTACAAATATTGAGGCCAGATCCATGTGTTTACTAAGTATGCCCTCAATAGTCAAATTTGTTAACACATAGCATAGAGATGTAAGGGAGGGTCATCGGGCTAATGATGACTACTGGATGGTATCAAGGTCATGTGATATGAATGTGATGTGAAAGATTCATTACGTGGAGTGTAGCCGAAATAGATCATGCAAGATAACTCATAATTCTAGCCATATGTGTGGGGATGACATAATGGAGTCCCCCAGTATTGTATAAGGCAAAGGAGGTAATCCATGTATTTTTGATCAAGTAACATTGTCTAATAGATATTCATCATTGTTCTAATTGAAGCCAATCGTAGTGATAACGTATAGAAACTTGGAAAAGCTGGAATAGTGTACGGTGGATCATACAAGGAAAAGTCATTTTGGCATAGCATTATGACAATATGTATTGTGAAAATGTGATCATCGGTGAAAGGTGTTGGCAAACATTCATGCGCATACACAACGAGTGATATTTTGTGAATAGCCAAGATATGAATCATTACTAGATAGATTACATGGCACTAAAGTTCATAGACAATGAGGATGACTAAGCATGGTGAGGGTCTAAAGTGCAACCAATGTAATCTATCCAAGATGATTCCGAACGTCAGTGGAGAAGTAAATGAGGAGTATGTACCACTAAATACTATGAGATAAAGAAGGAACACGATAGACCATAGCTGATTTAGTCATGACTATCACAGGTTATCACAAGTCTAATGATAAAGATCTGGAAGTGCAGATGAGGTGGTCAGTAAGATATCCCACAAAGGTTTGATATGTAATTTTATGCCAAGCTGATTCAAGTCATCCTATGTGCAAGGGGACTGGTATTCCCATAGGCAAGTCCAGATCCTTGATCCAAAATATGATAGTCCAATAATAGGTTATTCAGGATGTAGAGTGTGTATGTGAAAGGTGGAGAAGTGCCGGAGGGATATTGCCTTGTAAATAGCACTGAAATCACATCCAGAGTAGTTGAACAATGACCCCTGAGTAAAGTACCATAGCATCAGTAGAAGTGAGTGTGTGTATGTGTGTAAATGTGGTATGTCACCAGTGTGCGCATCAGCAATGAAATTATCATTAGGTGCTATCGATTCCAGTCTACACTTGATGGGATTAAAATTAAGATTTCATATACTTAGTCTATCAGATAATTTCAGTAGCATGTATCGACCTTGAATCATAATAGAATCCATCCCTCCTGTGGAGTGTGTGTCATGTTGGATAGTCCTAGATTGAATGCAAGGAACTATGTGGTTGGAGGTGTACTAGTACATAGGAGTGCAGATGGATGCCTCAACAAGATGGAGTTGATATTAGTTTATAAGATGCAATGACCTAGGACCCCTCATTATTGTCTTATAACTTTATATTTATAGCACTCTCATAGCTTAATTTCGTACAATTAATGGCATGACAAGGCTGACTGGGAAGCAAGATAAGGACTGGACAATATGGCTAGAAGTTACCCATAAAAGAAGTGCGAAGAGGAATTTTACATAGACTGGGGTCTATGCGACAAAATGGGACCTATGGTGCCTAAGGGGTCCCTGTACGGGCAATGGTATGTTCACTCATTTCATGCTAGTAGAATTACGGGACAATTACATGAAATGGGTGGATAAGTGGAATACACGAAATATGTAGAAAAGAGGAAACAAAAGATAAAATAAAGATGGCCAAAATGTGGGTATTTAATTAGTACTTATGTACAACTTGAGACCCTTGTAAATAGTAGTATAAGTACCATGGGCTAAATACCCATGTCTAATGTGTGATAGTTTGTGTCCACATCCACCAATTAAAAATGGAATTCTTGAGTTACATTAGGTTATATGCAATGTGGAAATACCCATCTTTAAAAGAGAATTAGCACATAAGTTGAACTCGAATCCTTTTTCAATAGAGTACGCACTTCTTTCAAATGGTGTACAATAATTTTATTGATGAAAAAAGGTATTAAAATGGACTTTACAATAGTAGATTTAAATATGATCCTTCATCTTGTGGAAACCAATAATAGACACCATATCTGGAAGATCTAATCTGATTTCTCAACTAGAATGAACTGTGCTCAATAATGCTACCGGAGAATTTCAATCTCAATTTCACAAAATTACTAAATCACATAAGTCAGATGATTTCTAATTTATAGATGTAGAGCTTGAAAATATGGCACAATTTACAATAAATTATAGAGAGTATACTTTAGCTAAATGTTGGATTTAATCTTAAGTTGTAGAAAGATATGGTCATGTGGATGCTAAAGATCAGCAGGAGGAACAGAAGAAGTAGATAGGTGGTGCAAGAACTACAATGGGAAAGTGCCATAGTGAAAAACTTTTATCTCCCTTTATGGCCAGTAGTTACTACGGTTGATAGTAGGAATCATTTGGGTTGAACACGATAAAGCTAAGGAATGTTGAGTACAAACTTTATGAAAGGTAGCAACAGTAATCCTATGATGTTCTCTGAGATGCCTTATTGAGAAGAGTGAAAACTAGGATAGGTACGCTGATCCATTGCGATAAGGTATAATAACATGGCTGGACACCAAGGAAGGGTTTGAATCATTGGGTTCAAAGGAAAATTTCTAAGATGGTATAGAATTTATAGTGCCTAAATCTAATTACAATGGCAGCACTAATATGACCCATAAGTAATTGACAAATAGACCTGAGAACACAATTTTTCATAAGGTATCAACACTCGATCCGAAAGTTTTTGAAATTAATAGTTGATACAATGAAGTAGTTACACCATTTTATTTTATGATCCGTAGAAATATGCGGAGATGTGGGGAACTAGAAAATCCAAAGTGACAATCATTAGATTCGCAAACTTTCCAGAAAAATGTAGTCAGTGTTGAATAATATCTCATTGCCTGATAGGAACACAATATGAGTCCAAGGTGATGCAGGAAAACTTGTTGACTCGGAAATCTAGTGCACCCAGTCTTCTTCTAACACCTGCATGCTCTGACAATACCAGTTCTGATGGGTCTTGGCAAAATTTTGAAATTTTTTAAGTATTTTGGAGGAAAAGAAACTTTGAGCAATTTGAAGAGAAAGATGGAATCACATTCTGTAATCCCAAGTTCTTAGGGACACTATGAAGAAATGACCTTGAAACCCTCAATGGTGCATCAAGATCCTGTTAAAATAAAATAAGTGTCAAATTTCAAAATGTTTAGCTCAATTGTCACACATATTGAGAGGAAAATTTAGATCCGAGCATTTTCTTTGAAATTACTAGGGATCAATTCGACACTGAAAGTGTGGGGAGATATTGCTACTGTGCATTGTGAAAATGTTAGAATTGTGCCCTAGTTTTCTCTTGAACATGTGAGAACAGATATTGATAGAGGACAAAATATTATAGAACTGTAAAAATGTAGGATATCATGTGTTTGAAATTGATGGAAACCTTGAAGCCACACTATGGTCATGTAATTCAGAAGTGTCAGATACAATTGCCCTGATGTGTGGATAGGTTAGATCTCCCACCTTGGTTCGTGAAATCTCTTGATAATTAGAGGGTACTCGCTACTGGAGGTAAGTCAAGGAACCCCATGTCCTAGGTAATGGTCAAACTAGGACAAGCATAGAGGGTTGGTTCTAGGTACTTGATGACTCCATGAATGTTGAGCACCACGTTAACATCTTTTTATTACATGAGGTATATTATAAATTGGACTATATTTAATGGGTAAAGACTATGGTGATCTTGTATTGGGAATTGCAAAAGTAATGGCTTCAAAAATATCTATCATTTACTCTATGCTTACATTTTGTGTTACCTTGGTCAAAGATATGTAGTCAATTAGTGTGTTATATGTGTACCATACAATATCACTTTTATTTTATTCTTTGTTCTAGGTTGTGTGTATAATCTAATTGCACAGAGTCTCATCTATTGTACACATGGTTCATTCAAAAAAAAAATTGCATTATCTACCATATCTTTTTGCAAATATGTGGAACCATTAAACTGAGAGTGGTATAGACAATGCATCCCAAAGTTGTCACATTGAATTAGGTGCTAAACTTCATTTTGACAAAAATTAATTGAAATTGTGAATACTTGGGAAGGTTTATTGAGTCAAATAATGTGATCCCTTAGGATTCGTATTGGTCTTACTTTCTCCAATATATGGATATCATTATCCTTAGCTAAGAAGTAAATTGTCTTGTAGGGGCATTAGATTCAACTATATAAGAAAATCCAAATTTCCTTAGGGATGTAGCTTGTGGTTTGTTCATTTATAGGCATATAGAAAACTCAAGTATATGCAAATTGGAGGAAGGTTATCTAAAAATGAAGAGGACCAATGTTAGGATAATAGCCCCTTATTACCTGTTGTTCAGGTACCTGTATGGCTGTCAAAAACATGGTATTAGGGAGGTTTGGGTGAGGTCATGGGAGTTTTTGAGAGGTTTTTGGCTACAAAGAAACTTAGCTCGTTGGTCTGAGGGAGAATGCGAGACATAGAGACTGATGTTCATTTTGGGAACTAATGTACTATGATAACATTAGAGATGTTGAAAATTCTTAGACTCAGGGGTTAGGATTTGGGTGAAATACTCAGCAAGAGTGAGAGAGGTGATTGGAAAGGTAGACCAGGTATAAGTTGACTAGGGTATCGGATAATTTTGGTCTTTGGATGGTATCCCTTGGGTGAGAAATTGAAGAACTACAATAGAAGCTCAAGTTAATATATCTTAAGGGAGGAAATATCAGTTAAATAAATTCTTCAACAAGATGGTCTAAGATCATCATCATAATCTTGAAGACCTAGGGATAGTTAGGTAAATGTGGTGGTTGATGAGGAAGATTTTAGCATAGGAATAAGAGCATGTTTGGATTCAGTGTTGCACCATCAAATCCTGTAAGTTCTTCCCTATAAATGATCCGAGTGCTATGAAGTCTAGAGGTTTGATTGTACTAGCTTGAATTAGATGGGAATGGTTTTGTGTTTGATCATTGGACTGCTCAATCGAATGTCATCAATTGCTAATGTAACATCTCTCATTTATTGAATCTTTACCATAATTTCAAGAACTTAGGGCTCTTAAAGAGTATAGAAATCCTTACCTTAAAGGAACTGATGGTGGTTCCTTAGACCAGTGCCAAATGAGAATCATAGCCAAGGCATCTAAAATCTAGGGAGATTGAAATCCATCCAATTTTTCTTAAAATAGTATGTTTCTTCCCTGATAGTTGTCAATGTCTTCAAAAGATATATGGTTGTGGGCTAGGAGTCTTGTTCTCCAAATTTCCATAGATTACTTCAGCAAGGTAATTGATATGAGTGAAGTGGTTAGTAGGCAATAAATTAAGTTTAGAAAGGGGAGCTTATTTAGTTCAGGGCAGATTATAACTAAAGTCCTTAGGTAGTTAAATGGACTTAGAATAGGTCCAAGGTGATGTGGAGAGGTGAGGTGGCAGGGGTGAGGTGGTACATTAACCTACATATTGATGATGTAGATTCTATTAAAATGAGTTGAAATGGGTCACCATGTAAGGGGGTATGTTCTCTTGAAAGGAAGTGACTGATATGTCATTGGAGTTATGGCCCAATCGATGGGTCTACCTACACATCTAAATGTCAATAAAGGGATAAATTACCCATATGGTGAGAAACCTGAACCGTAAAATACCCTAATAAATATGAGGTTATAACATCCTAATACATCATTGTTTCAAATCTAGAATGGACCGTAGACTCCTTTACATCTTTGGGAGGAGATAGACCTTCTCTAAATATTTCACATTTTAACCTTGAGATAAATAATGTCTTGGTAAGGGAGTTACAAATTATTGGATTTCATTTTGATCTTCTCCATAAAAATGCTTAGCATTGTTTGTATAAAAAAAACGTTTTCATAAAAATGAAACTATACTACTTGAAAGTTGTATTTTTGAAATTGGTAGTCATCATATGTATTAATATGATGCATTCAAACGCTAGATACCACTAAGACACACACCAATCATAGTGCAATTTTTCAAAACTAAGTTGAAAATGACTCAGATAATCTCCCACTAGGTGTGCCAAATATGTTTTTCACTTGAGATTGTATCCTTTCTAAAAATAAGATGATAACCTTATTAAAATGTTGAGTGATCTTAATATTTTTGACAATGGCTCCTTTAAGAACAATCTCCAAGGAAAAAGGTTGGTTCATTCTACTCTAATCCAATGTAACTAATCTAACCAACACTATGATCTAATACTAACTAGTTCTAATCTAAAAATTTTCATAGTACTTAGGGTTAGAAAGATGAAATACTGAATGGAAACTAGGTGATGCACAAAACTGAAATTGGATTCTCTCCTTGAGATGAAGAATGAGAGGGAAAAATGCAAGAACAAGAGACCATAAATAAGCCACATTCAACTCTGTAATTTTTGAAACTTTGATTCTCTACATAAATGACACAGAGGAATAGAACCATCCAAATATAACTCACACACATCATTCCATAGAATAATAGGATGTAAATAACACAATAACACAAGTTAAAGAGGAGAAGGATAGCAACAAGAACAAGATACCATTTAATGGAGTATGCAAAATCTATTACAATAATAGAGAAGGAAATGAGTGCATTGCAACACTAGATCTTGGATACACAAAAGGACAATATAAACATATATTCAAGAGAGGATTATTTTCAATTAAAACTAAGTTACATTTTTAAAAGGAGAAGAGGTGGAGATAAAAAATCCAAAATCACGAAGATCACTCACTTCTTTAACCACCAGTATTCAAGTGTGAAAAAATAATAATGGGTGCAATATATTTCTTGGATTATGTAATTTCAAGTCATATAAGAAAGGCGTGTTTCATAGGATAAGGTTTAATGTTTTTGCTGGGGCTTCTTAAAAATTTAGAACTGATCTGGGTGCCATTTAATTGAGAAAACGGACCAAAAAGAGCCCAGAACTCTCTTACTAGGTTTTCCCTATAATCTAAATAATTCTCTATAATAATGTTCCCAAAAAAAATATTCCTTCACTCCCTTTCTAACAAGACCACATGCGGTTGAAATATATCTCTAGATGAAAATATACGAGAAAAAACCTGAAACCCAAAATATTCCATGGATTTTTAGGCTTTTGTTAATTTTTAGGATGGCACTAAATTTTAGGGTTGCATGGACTTTCAGTATGCTGTAAATTATTAGTATGTCATGTAATTTTAGATGTTATGTAATTTTAAGCTCGCGCAGATTTTTCATCGCTAATTTCTAGGCTTCCCCGAATTTTTAGGCCTCTCCAGATTTTAGGCTTCCATGGATTTTTTTTAGGATGCCTCGTAATTTTTAGGATTGCAATGATTTTTTTAGGATGTCACATATTTTTAGGATTGCAACGTTTTTTTTGGCTTTTGTTGATTTTTAAAATGTGGGAAATTTAGGATGCCGCAGAATTTTAGGCTCACACAGATTTTTCAGTTTAGTGTGGATTTTCATCGTTCGACAAAATAAGAGAGAAAATGTGTAAATTCTTTTTTATTTCTAAGAATAGTTAGGAGGTAACAACCTAAGAAAATTTGGAAGAATTTGAAGCCAGCTAAGTCTAAAATGTGAAGCAAGTTGTCGAAATGAAGCACATGCACTCATTTGACACTATGATGTATGCAAATAGATGTATAGCCTTCATCTTGCATGGGAGCCTTCATGACTAAAGAAAGAAATTATTGTTACGTACAAATTTAATATAAATTTTTTATTCAATATAAACATGTAGTTTCCTTTATTAATTATGTATTAGGTCCATATGGATGTTAATGTCATTATTGGTAATATGTCTATAATGAAGATTGAGACTCAATATGGAAAATGAAATATCTTTTGATTTAGTACCAATATGTTCACTCAAAACACTCATATTAGTCTAATGCTTCGTATAACAATTGCGTAAAACCATAAATGTTTTGATTAATTTCAAACTTCCAATTCAACGTTAATTGTTTTAACATATTAAAACTTTGATTTGATGAATGGTGTGGAATAATGTAGTCAGTCTCAGCATGTCTAAATATTAATTTTATTTTATATAATAGTTTCCAATTATATAGTAAAAGGAGATTAAAAATAATTAAATATTACTTTTATTGTTACTTGTTAATACTTAGATAATAGGTTTTATTGTTTATATGGGTCTTATGGTTGTCTTGACAATAATCTTATCTACCAAATAAATGTTCCATTATTATCATATTTAATTTATATGAGGATGCATTCTCAATTGAAACCAATGTCTACTGTTGGTCAAATTTGTTGGAGGTATTCATGAAGAAATTAAATATCACAAAGAAATTTGAAGGAAAATATTTGGATACTTGAAAGATATGAATGTAGCTACAAATTGTCATAAAACACCTTTGGTATGTCTTCAAATCAAGTGCCGTAATACCAATAAGTGCAAATTATCTTGCCAAATGGACCGTCAAAGATCAAAATCATTGGGGACTATTAGTCTCGGTTTATAAAAATCCTACCTTCACCGCGTGGATTTCACAAAGATTGAAAAAAAAAAATTAGGAATCATTTAACAAAGTATTTGGATCATAAGTAGAAAACGTAAAAATGACATTGAAATAGAGATTATATGGTTTAAAGGTGGAAGAAAGTGCTAAAATGGAATATCATGTAAGTAACTTTCACTCTCTACTAGATTAGTTAGTTGTATTAATGAGAAAGTAAAATATGATGATGTTAAATTAATACTTCTAAATATCACGTCGAAGAGTTTTTCTCGTATGGTTTTTACTTTAGGTAAGGTGAAAATCAATTTAGAAGGGGTGATTTTCACCTCACTTAATGAAGGAAACTTGAAAAAAAGGTGTGAATTTGAAGAGGTAATGTATGTGAAAAATAAGTTGATTACATTTTCAAAGAAAAGTAAGTATAAATCAAAACCTAATTTTCCAAAAGGAAAAATAAAATGTTACTATTATACAAAACCATTACGTGTAATTCTTAATTGTAAGAATAGAGCAAAGGATCTTATAGATGATAACCTAGATTAAAGGGTCGTCCTCGCTAATGAAAATGACTAGGAAGAATACTCAAATGATGAAGATCATTCTTTACCTAATGGTGAAGAATTTATTTTTTACATTAACTATAACTATTATTGGAGGACAAGGGCACCATAGGTCGGAGGTGAATAAGTGGCATCTCATTTGTTGCTGATGATGCGACCACATATTTGATATAGTGACATGTTTTTCAATTGTTTTTATTATACAAGGTGTGCAGGTGAATGATTACACTGTTGGAAAATAGTTTATTGTTCATGTTATATTATGTGCGAGTTTTATATTATGTAATATCTAATTATGAGTTAATATATATAACTCACAATAAATAATTAGTAAATAGGAGGCTAAAGGGGTTTAGATAATAACCACATCTTTACTTTTAGAAGATTATAAACTATATAAAAATTGCAACCTCTATTCATGAATAGATGATAATGTTAACCTTATTTTACTTTTAGAAAATAATTAATTTAGTGCTTGTAACATTATAGATTCATATTAATTTTTGAGTGATTTATAATATCAAATCACATGGTTATATTGTTGTATGACATAGGAAAATATTGAGATATTTAGTTGAAGAAGTTTCTTAGATTATAAGGATGTTAAATCCTATATATGTGGCCTTGTATATGATGTACATACATCCCTATGAATTAAGAAGAATCTATTGTTAATTGTGTTCTATTGTTAATTGTTTTCTCTTCTCAAATCCGAACTAAATATTTCATTTGGTATAAGAGCAAAGACATCTATGAGGGTATGATACTAGAATGGTCATAGGAGAATTTATGAAGGAATAGTCCACTCTTATAATGCCTAAATCTATTAACTTTGTGTATGCATTTATGTTTTTAGGCGTCGTGACTGCAAATCAAAGGTTATCTGATTTCTAATCTCTCTTGGCATCAACTTGATGTAGGCATATTCAAACCGCAGATCAGAAGGTCAAAGTTTTCTATCTCGACTTGTGAGCTTCAAACTAGAATACCATGAACTTCACCTAATATTTCTATACTATAATTCTCAGTAAGGTAATCAATCCTCTTGGGAATTTCTGACTAGTGAGAAACCTTATCTTAACCTACTGACATACTGCAACAAATTTAGGAATTTAGATCATCTCAAATCCTAAATATTCCATACTTTTCACGGCTCGGAAAGAGCTTGTATGAAGCTTTACCTGTGTCAATCCTCTACGCATTCAACATATTTAACGTATTGTCTAGTTTTAAACTCGTGAAAACATCTCATTTGCAGTCCACATGTCCTTCTCGAGTGAGTCAAAATGGTATTAAATACTTGTATAATGTTGTAATAGATATCCGTCCACTTTGACTATTGTTTTTCTTCATTACGAAAGGCTTTATGTTTGTTTAGTTCAAATTCATGGTCTTTAAATAGTTGTGTGTCTTGTTAGTAGAATGGCCATTGTAGATCATATTTCTATAGTACAGTTATTTGATCAAATCATTCACATTCACATACTACCTATATTCAATTGTCTTCATAAAAGTTCAATTTAAGTAGCGTTCCATTTGTATGTAGTCCGTAATTAATGAGTTGTGAATTAGGTTATTTTGTGATTAGTTTGTGAGTTTTACTTTTATATACAAATGTTTAATGTTTTAATTTGTATCAAAAGTGAAAATTTAAAGTGAAAATTTTAAAAATAGTAATTTGATTACAGTCTAAAGGTTATCTTCATTTAACTCTCGTTATTATAAGTTGAAGGTCATTGTTAATTTTTAATTAAGTGGAAGTTGTCAATTTCATTCCGATTAGGAGTCAAAGTGTAAAAAATCAAAATAAAAAAAATTGTCTCACTGACGAAATTTTAGGGTAACCGATGTCGAAGTTGTAATTGAGATTCATGATCAAATATGATTGAGTTAGCAACTTTTCACTAGACAACGAAAGCACGTGAGGTTGGAGGTTAATCATACCTCTCATTAATCACCATCGATGGGGCCACATAGAGATTTGGTGACATTATTTCAGTGCCCATTCTTTCAGTTGTATATGGTATGTAGTGTCCTTTTTATATGAACAAACTGAAATTTCATATTAATGGGGGGAACATAATGCCGATGTTCCATTTTCATTGTGAATTTTTTTCCTCTATTTGTATGAGTAGAATTTCCCATGTCATTCTCGGAGGTTACATATTGATGATAAGTATTGTATATCATGATGTGGTTGTTGGTAAGCCACTTACAAAACCATCAATTGTGGTTTGCAGTAAACCATACGCAAAATCCTCATCTTTTGGTTTGTGGTAAACTAATTTTAAAACCACTTTTTTATTGTTGTTTTCTTATCCATATGCAAAACCATCATTGAGCTTGGTGGTTATCGTTTGAAAGCACAAAATCATTAAATTAGTGAAGGTACAAGATTGAGGTTTTCCCCATGTATGCACTAAGGGGGAATGTTAGGAAATAATCAATTTAGTGCTAACATTATGGATTTATATTGATTTGTGAGTGATTTATAATAGTAAATCACGTAGTTATATTGTTGTGTGAGTTATAACAACTTACATATATTGGAAACTAGTGACATATTTAGTTGAGAAAGTTTCCTAGATTCTAGGGATGTAAAAGCCTATATATGTGGGCTTGTATATGATTTGTATATATCCATATTAATTAAGAAGAAGCTATTGTTTATTGTTTATATATTTTAATTGTTTTCTCTTCTTAAATATGAACGAAATATTTCATTTACATTGTTCTCTCTTATAATTCTTGCAACTCTTTCATAGAAAAATCTTATTTGTTTAAATTTTTTATCACTAAATTTACAATCCTATTTACAAGATTATTATATTCATTTTACAATCATGATCCAGCTAGACACTACTACCCTATGCTAGGTCTAAGCTTTGGAACCCTATACCTGTTATAGAGTGTAGAGTTATGTCTTCCTATGTCCACATATTCATCAACTTATAATCTAAGATGTGAATATTTAGTGGGGTCCCCTTTCTTATTCTAATCTAGAACACTATTGAAAAGGTGGACAATAACTTACCTATATCTATTGAGTAAACTATTACAAATTCAATAGTGGGCAATCATGGATGTCATTCTTTGTAGATTCTTCATATACCTCTAATAAAAATGTCTCAATAATCCACTTTGGTTTATATTTCCATCTTTTCTTATCGAATTTTTTTCACTCTCTTATGTCAACCCTGTTCATACCAACTCATAAGTTAGAATTAGCAAACATCATATGTTTGTAAACTATTGACAACTTCATAAAATCAATCCCCTTCTTATTACTTAAATATTATCCTAGAATGTTCACTCACTATCCTCAATAATTCCTCTTCAAGAACACTTATCTTTCCCAAATTCACCCTGAATATTGTTCGCACACTTCCATATTCTCATAACCTTCACTTTTTCTTCTCTTAGGTAATTCCAAAATCAAATGCTCTTAACTATTTGAGCCAGTTGTTCACTCCACTTCTATCTTCTCTCCTTCCTCTTAGGTTACCACATTCTACTATGTTCTTCTCTCTCATTCACACTAACCTTTCATGAAACTACGTTCTAGAATTTGTTCTTGGACTGACAATTAGGATTGTGCCTACTTACACCTTATTTCTAACTGGTTCTAGGTAATTAAGTTTGCATGATTTACATCTGAGTTTATATAAGGTATATTGTTATATAAAATATTATACCTTCTCTCTTACTCTCATGTGAAATTACTATCCCAAAAATGCAAAAATTGATCCATGACAACCAAGCCACAAAGTAAAAATATGCTTCAAAATCTTATTGGGCCGCTCTTGTGTCATTCTATCTTCCGTGTCATGGTAATATTGATCTTACAAGTCCTCATAATAGACAATAAACATGTATAAGTTTTCAAAGTAATGTGATGAGGTCAATCCTCTCTTTCAACAAAGTGGAGCAAAAGACTAGTTCTCTGGGAGGCCTAGAAAGGCTGATTTTGGAAATTTCAGGCCATGTGTGCATCCTTCGGGAGGGTTATGAAAATATAAAAAACATATAGAGTTGGTATTAGAGAGCGTTGAACAGGGTTCATTTTAAGACACCTCTATAAAATTGTAGGTGGAAAATACCTGGCGAATATCCCTGGAACCAGTTTTAGTGAAAGGCGAATTTGACAGTATTCCAAAACAAAAATTTTTCCTAGGTTTTCATGGCTCCATCATTGACGTGCGACAACAAGACATCAATAATCAATCCTGACGCGCATCAATGGAACGTCAATGGTCATGACTGACGCGCGTCACTGGATCCTATTGACGCGCGTCACTGGATCCTATTGACGTGCGTCACTTGCTCCTATTGACGCGCGTCACTGGATTCTATTGATGCGCGTCACTAGACGCGCGTCACTAATTTTGACGTGCGTCACTGGCTCCTATGGATGTGCATCAATAAATCCTATTGATGCGTGACAATAGGATCCAGTGACGTGCGTCAATAGGATCCAGTGACACGCGTTAGCTAGGAAAATTGTCACGCGGTCAGCGAAGACCATTGACGCATGTCAATTGAAGCCATTGACGCCTGATTTAGCCTATAAATACCCTTCAACTGGTCCATTTTCTCATTTCCACCTTTCCGCTCTTGAATTTTTACAGGTCTCAATCGTTGTCAAAGACGCAAGTACAACTATAATGTCGACTTCACATGCTTCCAAACCACAAGTTCAGGAAAAAAATCAAGAGAATCCAAATCAATCAATTTCCAAGATCAACTACAGGAATCCCTTATGCCCTCACATCCATACTGTTTTAAATATGTCTTCAGAATATAAAGATTTGACGGATGCGTGTGAATTTACAGGGCTCGTTAATATGTCCCATTTTGAAACAGATTCGGATATTTTGAATTACCTTCTGTCGTCCTACAATTTAGAGGACAAAATTTTTTATGTGACTCTGAATGATGGCTGACTGTTCCAATTCAGTATCGAAGCAAATGACATCCATCGATTTATGGGTCTTCCGTTCAGAAATTTACCAATTTTTACAACCAAGGCAACACTTCTGGAAGAAGACAAGAAATTTCTCGAATCAACGTTCGGTTTACATGTTGATTGTAAGTATAATTCGTTTTAATTCATATTTTTATTCTAATACAATTTGTTATAAATTTATAGTAATTTTCACTGTTTCACATTTGCAGCCCATGTCAATAAATCCAGGCGTGGTGTGGATACGTAATCAATTGCACACCACTTTCTTGCTGCATTTATTTCATTTTTTCAATCCAGAATTGTTTTGCAGGGTCACCAAACAGATATACCAAATTGGGCGATTGCATACATTGTTTCCACTATCTCAAAACAAAAATTTGATTGGTGCACATATCTATCCAAAAAAATAAGAACTGACCTAACAAATTCAAAAATTTCAGAAAAACCTTTCATTCATTCAACAAACTATCTCCTCGGCCTTTATTATGAGGCACTTTTAAATTTAAAAGATAAAAAAATTCCTACTTGCACTGATGAGGAGTTGATGAAGTTGTCAATTCCATTTGAAGAACAACAGGTATAAACTATTTAGTTTGTAATTGTATTTCATTTTTCGACATTATAGTGCACAATTATTAAAACTTAAATTTTAATGTTTTGCAAAGAAGATTTATTGAAGCCCTTCCCCGAAAAAAGGCGTTATTGAGAGGAAGAGGCCAACAACACACTGAGGCTTCGGAGGACTCCCAATCTGAAATGGAAGCTCACTCCTCTCCAAACCATCAACAGTTTGAACTCGTTAAACGCTAGAGAAGTAATACCTTCTCATATATTATTTACAAATTACAAAGTTGCATATTTATTTTTCAATTTAAATTTTAACCAAATGAATTGACAACATTTAATATTGATGAATTGCAGGGACTTTGGAACATACACTTGTTTCACAAACTCAACATTCTTTCCAACTCACTCCATACAGTCGCATGCATTCATATCTTCTGAACAGACACTGAGTACAACTCCTACAAGGCCACCTAAAGCACCGACAAAAACAACCCCTCGACAACAAGGTACAACTTTTCGATAGTACGTTTAATTTCGTAGTTTTTGACTTTATGAATTGTTTTCCTATTTTTCAGTTTTTTCTTGTACTTTTCAGCACATGTCAGTCTTGATCAAACTGCGGCACCGAAACCCACTTAACCAATAATTTTTAAAATGCCAACCAGAGGAACAGTGAAAAAGAACATTGGTAAACACATGCCTTTTGCTCCAACCCCTAGTGGGACACTAAACATTGCCTCCTCCTTTCGAATTCCAACTCTCTCACTTGGTGGCTTGCCGCCCAGTGCAACGGGCATATCTGTTTTGAACAATATAAATTTAGATGAAGATTATTTGGGCATTGATAGCAATGACCCAACTGGTTTTTTCAATACCTGTGAGATGATTCAAGGCCAGCAGGTATACTTCAAATTTTAATTTAAATATGCTTTACAATTTTGAATTACATTTCGATTTAAATTTATTTATCTAAATCTTGATTAATTTTTTCACAAACATGATCAGCCCACCCAAAGGTAGAAACAAGTAGCAGTTGATCTTGCTGAAAGCCCCCATACTTCTCTAGCAAGATCATCTTCATCAGATTCAGATAGTGAACAGTTGCTACCTTTTCCTTTGGAGAACTTAATTGGTTATGATTGTCAATCCCATGTCAGTGAGTTTATTCTTCCTCATATCAATCAACTTATAGAATGGGAGAGAAGGGCTAAAGTTCTTATCAATGAGATTATTAGTCGTTATGAAAATTATTGGCAACAAGATAGTTTATACGCTGCAGTCCAAAATCAACCTACGAAGATGGATTACTTACTTACCCAAGTAAGAAGTGGGATTTTCACGTATAACAACAACTATAAAGATGACATTTTAGATAAGTCATTAAACAAATTGGAAAATATTAGTGCTGAGGCCCAGGCATATTTTAACAAATGGTCCAAGGACAAGGATTTGGTAGCAATTGCAAATGCCGAAAGAGATAGAGCGGTTGTAAGTACTATTAGTTTCAAACAATCATTCTTGTTAATTTGAAATTTTAATTTTTTAGTAATATTTTGAATTGACATTACTCTTTTTGTGCAGTTGAAATATGAAAATTTGAAGAGTCAGGCGAAGGTATTGTAAGTTCACTTGGAAACAGCAAAGAGCAGTTTATCCACAGCAAAAAATTTGAAGCAAAATATTGTTTTGGTTAACAAACAAAATAATACACTAAATCGGATAATTAAAGAGCACGGTTTCGAACCTGACATATTATTCAATGCTAAAGCAGCAGCTGATCCAAATTTGTTGTCACATGGAGATGCGTCAAATCAAGAAGAAGGAATTATAAAAAATCTGGACAGTGCTGTAGAAGATCTTATAAGTTCAGGGGTTATTTCTGCTGTTGGGGAAAGGGCTACAACCATAGTGGAAGAAGTCGTTGGGGAAGGGAGTAGAGGAGTACAATTGGATAAAGAAAAAGAGGGTTGAAAACTATAAACTTTTATTATTGGGGAAACTTTAAATATTGAGTTTGAATACTTCTAATATTGAGTATGGTATTTGAATTTAATTATATACAATCATTAATTTTGATTGCATTAGATGGTGATTATCGTGAATTAAATGTATGTTTCTTGTTTACTTGCATTGTCATGAATTGTAAGTGGACGTAGATGATGAATGATGATAATTGATAATTAATGATAGATGATGATGAAAGATGATGAATGACGATAATGATATGATATATATGGACGATGATCAATTTAATGTGGATATAGATGATAAATAACTGGAATGTGTTATAATTGATATAGATGACATTTATGATTAGAATGGATAGATATGAGATTAGAACGAATATAATTATAATGATATGATTATGAATTGTTTTTAGAAAATGGAATTGTTTTAATAAATTTAAATTAGGTAAATAATTGTGTTAATAATAATTGTAGTGTCAGGACTCAGGATTATGATAATGATATGGTGATGATATGATATATATGGATGATGAGGAATTTTATGTCGACTTAAATTTAAAATTTTATAATGTATTGTTTATCCCCACAGTGAAAAAAATATATCAAAGGATTTTGCACATATAAAAAATAAATTAAATATAATTTTAAGAAATCAAGAAAGAATCATCACTGGTAAGAAATTAATCATAATTGCAAATATGATAGGGTTTAGCTTACCTCTTGCATAATATATTGCTGTGAAATCATCAACGGTAATGTGCTAGATATTTATTTTGCCTGACATTGTAGATAGAGGGGTGAGTTGCCTGACATTGTCAGTTATGAGAAGTTCCAGCAACATCTTTAAATAAATGTATATATATAGAATTAGCCCTGTAACATCTTTAATGATAACAAGAGCTGAAAAAATGTGAAGTAACAAACAATAAGATTATGTTCAATAAGATACCTATTCAAAATTGAAATCATCACCGGTAATGTGCTAGATCTTTGTCTTGAAAAAATTCAACACAAAAAATGGATTAGTAGATAGATGGGTGAGTTTCCTGACATTGTCAGTCCCAAGAAGTAACAACTTCCTCGGATGGATGTCAACCCACGTTTTCAAAAAATAAAAAGATTGTATTTAACTAAATGTAAATACATAGACCTCAAACATCTTTAATGATAACCAGAGCTGAAAAAAATGAATAGTAACAAAAATAAGATTAAGGGGAAAAAGATACCTCCTTAAAGTTGAAATCATCACTGCCACTGGTAATGAGCTAGATCTGTGTTTAAAATTTAAGAAAACTCAACACGAGAAATGGATTAGTAGATAAATGGGTGAATTTCCTGACATTTTTCAGTCCCGAGAAGGACCTATAAAAATATTGTAGTTAAATAAATTTAAATATATAGACCTGTAACATCTTTAATGATAAAGATAAAGATAAAGAAGATACCTATTTAAAGTTGAAACAATCCATTATTAATAGCTTCATCAAACTCGATGTTGTCTTCTGTAGAATGTGACGATGAGTCAATTACACTCTCAAGGTTGGGAATATTTGTACTTGTCACTGTATTATTCACACCTCTTCTTTCGCAAAGGGAATTCCAATGCGCAATTGCTCTGTCAAACAGAAAGGTTTCGATGGAGTATCGAGAAACATAACACCTCATGCAACTTTCCAGATTTTCATCCAACTTGTTTCTCTGTTTTGATTTTATAAATGACAATGCACTAAAAACCTTCTTTTCATTACCTCCACAGACCCCAAAATCATTGTTTGGCATAACTCATATAATCTGAAATATTCACTGATATCTTATTGTAAGATAGAACTTTGATAGATTCCTTGCCACAGTGTTGTAATAGCACCACTTTCAGAAGGTTGATCTAAATTATTATATTGGTTCTTCATTGTTGTTACAAAATTTTTTGACTGAAACTTTAATAAATCGACATTCAGTATGCCTTTGATTTCCATACACTTGAGCTTTGAAGTCTTTGTAAATTGTTCCATTATTGTACCCATTGATTTATGGAAATGCTTTCTAACAAAGTCTGCACGACCACCTTCAGTATTCCAAAAATTAGGATTCATCACACCCACGGCTTCCAAAATTTTATCTTTACAGAAACGTTCCCTAATTTCTGATGACAAGGTTTCTAAATTTTTTTTTAAGCTTTATTATTGTTTCAACTATAACAGACTCAAACAAATTACGTGTCACAGGAACATCTTCTCATTCCGATCCTGTAATATCTTGACATTTTTGCAAAATGTGCAGTGGTATTTCCCTCCCATTAACAGTGATGCAGAGGTGATCATGGATATTAAATATCAAAAAGGTGCTGGGATTTTTAAGATCTAATAAAGCTTTCCAATTCTCAAAAATAGGTGCATCAAAACTATCTTGGGAACAGTACAATATATCAAGACTTTGGCATACCATTTTTCTCATCCGTATAAAATCCACAATATAGATTAATCTACCCTATGCATGCTTCATCAGTGTATTGATCTCCTTTAACATTGGAAGAATACCAACCAATGTAAGCAATGTCTCCAAATCAGTTAAACGGAACAACAAGTCCCTTGCCCTATCAATTTCGTGACGTTATTTGTGCATGAAACCAACCAATGAAGGATACTCCTCATGAACTCTGCATGCAGGTTCATACAAAGAGATCCATCTAGTCTCCACATCCTTCAAAAGTTTTTTTCCATCTGTAATTCCAATTGCAAACTTTTGGAACTCGAGAAATCACTTTGGGTTTCTTGACATATAGGCATGAAGTTCTCGTATAAGGTCTTCTAATTTAGCAACGTTTTCATGATTGCTTACCATTTTATGCGCTAAATTCATTCTGTGAACCATACAGTGAATTAGTAGCATATATGGGGCCACTGTTGTTTGTAATCTAACACATAGCCCTGTTTAGTGACCCTGCATGGTAGATGCACCATCTGCTCCAATGCATACCAACTTCGTAGCAATTTCATAATCAGTCATTCCAGTAACGTCTTTCAAATGAGAAAAAACTATTTTATGTAGGTTATCGGCATTGCAGTTTTCAACCATTTTCATAACACCCAACAGATGAGGTGTCCTTATATGATTTTCTAAAGTATAGATGTGGATACATACCCATGCAGTGTTGTCGATTGCTATCACTTCATCAATTGAAAGAGAGATAAAGTTTGCTTTTTTTACATTCTCTTTCAAATCTTCCTTCTCTATCATCGAGAGGCATTTTGCCATTTCGCATCCACTACTTTCAAACCAATGAGATTGAGGTACATTCAGCTTTCCATTAAATTGATACAAAACTTTGAAATCAAGGAAATCCGAAATCGCTCTTCGTTTTTTTAGTATTTGAAAAAGAGTAGAGAATTGTATGAATTTTGCATGTAGATTTGTTTCTTTCATCTTACCAATATGCGATGTGATCGTTCCTCCCTTTTCCAACAGATGTCTGTGTTTTTTTCTGGTCTGCCTCATATTCCACTGCGTATCTAACATGCATGCATTCTTTTTCAGTTTTCCACCTATGTGTTTTGATTTTCTGGCCATCTGCCCCCGTTACAGTCAAATATTGTTTTCCACAATGTTTTTCTATAGTGTCCAGCTTCAGTTGCATTTTTTGTTTCTTTCCCAATTTCCATGTACATATTGTACATGTACATTCAGATGGGATCTCTTCAGAATTAGATGACTGTACAGGTTCAATAAACGGAAATTTAGCTGCCCAATCAAACTTGTATGTCCTGCCAATGGTCCACATATTCTTGTTCGTTTTTAATGCTTTACTTTTTTGAGTAGAATTTTGAGCAATATCACAATCACCTGGTTTCCTCTTTCTTAGACCAGAGTTTGATTTTGATTTATGTCTTCCATTTTGCTGAGTGTTTGTATCTATGATATCTAGATGCATTTCTGGTTGCACCCCAATAGGAACAATATCTTCAAGATCTGGCATATTATCGTAGGTTTCATTAGTTTGACTTTGATAATGTGCAGAATGGATGTTCACCTCAATAATACCTTCCACACAGTTAGTATTCCGATTCTTTGTGATGCCTGATATATGATTGGTATTTTCTATATCTGTATCCGCAGAGTTTCCAAAATACTTGAAGAGTGATTTCTGAGATTTCTTACTTACTTTTAGGTTATTCGCATTCTTTGAGCTGGCACCTTCCATTATTCTGAAGAGAGTCCTACGTCAGCAAAAGAACCAAGTAGCGACTGTCCACTTTCTGGACTCTTTGTCACGTGTCAACTATTCACTTGTCGCACGTCAACAACCTATTCAATGTCGCGCGTCCATAGTTTGAATATACTATTGCGCGTCAACTACTATGCCCAAGTCGCGCGTCATCACTTCCTTTGTCACACGTCAAAACTACTCTTAAGGGTATGCGAGTTCAAATTTCATAGTATTGGTAATTTGGTAAGCTGCTACCTGACGAATCACCTAGGTTTTTATAGGTATGATGTTTTCAAATGAAGGCGAAGCCGACCCCCCAAAAAAAAAATACTATATATTTTAGGCGAACAGGACACCGACCCACTCTGAATAATTCACCTTTTCAAATTTTCCTAAAATGAAATTTTCACCATATTATGAATATTCACCACTAAAATTATCCCTGGCATTGAATGTGTTGGACGTAATTTATGGATATCTAGGTAATACATAGTGATTCATGATCAATTTGTACAAAAGCGGGTTTTCAGGTATAAGGAATGAACATTCATATTATGAAATCGAATTTTTCTGTATGATTCTAGGAGATCCGTAAGGATTTAGAAGGAAAATAACTAGGAAATACAAATATTGATGAATCCTCCACATGGTGGAAGAATCAAATTTGATCTAAGACCTTATGATTTCTCAAGGAAGTTCAAGTTTTAGAGGTGTACCACATTGTCCTGATAAGAATGGGGCCATATTCTGGAGTAGCAAGAAAAATAAATATCTGAAACCTTTTCCATTAGTATTATAAGGGATTATGGATTCAGATTCATATAAAAGTTCACCTCCAAAGACCATCCTAAGCCCTCAAAGAAAATATTTCAAGTTTCCACTGAGTCAGTGTGTGATTAGCTAAAATGTGGATTTTATTCTAAGTTTGTAGAGCCCACTCCTCTTCAACACTATTTCATTTTGATGTTGATATTATTGGACTGATATTTATACATTTGAGTATTATCTTTTGATTAGTAGATGATGGACTATGCAAATTTTTAGACTACTGACATTTTTATTATGATGCACTTGATGGTGATGGTAAACAATTATATATGTTGAGTTGCGATATTCCGATTTTGAAACTATCTTGTCATAAATTTGATGCATAACATATGTTGGATGTTTTGAATAGAATTATGATTTTTTTATGAACGCCAAAATCAAAATTAGTATATGACGCTAAATGATAGAATTGGTAATGTCGAATGATGATCATTGATTTTATATGTATATTGTCTTTTAGTTGTTAATATGGCTGAAAGGCTAGCAAGTTATTTTGTTTGTGTTGAAGGAAAATTTATCACATACATCGAAAGGGGATAGGGGACCAACCATGTAAGGATATCGGGTGTTGATAAACGAGTCCAGATTTGACAGCTTGTGTAGTGTTATGTGGTGTTATTGTTGCTTGCCTAGTTAGGAAGTTTCCCAAGGGGGTGACCTTACATGTGTGGCCATGGGGTGATATGTTTTCCCTTTTTTATTTTAATTTTTGTATGTGCTTTATTTTTAGTTTTATACATTTAATTTAGGTAATGGTTGTCACTTTATTAAAATTTATTAATTGTGTCTTAACTAAGCTAATCCTTCTTATTTGGTTAACTAGAATAAAGATGTGACAAATAGGTAATTATGAGGTTAAGCGGTCCTTGTTGTAAGTAAGATCTATGTTAGTTTATGTGTGTTTTACGCCACACCCAACTTCAAAATTTGGATTTTTACTTGGGGGGACCTTTTCGAAGGCTTGTGGGACAAGCTAAGCTTGTCCCATGCCTCTTAAAGTTACCCAATAACACTACCTATGGTATGGGGAGTTGATTTTTTGAATTTTTTTAATCCTTTTGGAGTGTAAAAGGGTAAAAATAATTACACCCTCTTCTTGTCATTAGAAAGCATGGTGTGCAAGTTTGTGTGCAATATGGGTTTTCATAGAACTTGCATGCTTATTATTGTATTTGGCATGGTGTGTTGACTTGAGAATGGGAATGAAGGAATGATGAAGTGGAATCCTACATGTAGCCACCTCATCATCCTCACATTCCATTTCTATTTATTGTTGAATTTTGTTGGAATGGGGGTTACTTGTTCATTTTCTTCCTTTGTCATTTTTGGAAATTGGGAGCTTTTTGGAGTACTTTTGGGAATTTTTTGGATGGAAGGCGTGAAGGAATTTTAAATTTTTCATGGAGCTTTGATGGAGAGTTAAACTCTATACCTTTATTGTTTGGTTATATTATGCTTGTTGATATGAAATGTTGTACTTGTTAAATTGTTTAAGTCTTGTGAATGTGCTTGTGTGTGGTTGGGTAGTAGGCCTTAAGTTGGGTGTGGGAGAAGGGCTTATGGGACCATTGGGGAAGGAAAAGGGAGTTTTTTGAGGAATGCATTTGGTGGCATTGTAATTGGGAGTTTCACCTATGGGGAGTGAAAAGGAAATAATGGTTACTTTGTTGCATACTTGCAAGGGAGAGATAAGGATTTTGTGTTGATTGTTTTGTGAACTTGGATACTTAGGGTGAAACTCCCACTTTAGTTGGGATTCATAAGGAGGTGGTTGTTCATACTCCTTGCTCCATTTGGTTTGATTTCAAAACTTTGTTTTATTTGAGAGGTTATGAACTTGTTGAATATGTATTTTGGGTGTGTTGAATGTCTTGAATGCATGTTGTTTGTAGAAGCCATATTTGTTGAAAGATTTTCAAAATTCCTCATGGTTCCTTGGTTGGGGCTAGAGGGCCATTAAGGGGATGACTTATCCCCTTAATGGATTAAAGGTTTTGTGGAGAGCATTGCCTACTCCCCCTTCCTTCATATTGTGATCCTTGTTGTGTAAGATTGAAGAGTGATAAAATTGGAGCTACATTTGGGAAGAAGACATGCAAATTGGAGACTTGTATTTTGGCCTTCTTGAAAGCCCTATGTTATAAAGTGTTCATTTTGTTATTCCCACTTTGAGTGGATAATTGTAAATTTGTAAGATTGAAAGAGAGCCATATTACTACTTGGAAATCCCTTTATTTTTTAACTCTTTTAAGAGTGTTTGTAAAAGAAATCTATATGTTCAATTGTGCTAGTTTGTGAAAGGAAAATACAAAATATTTGCATTGGTTAAATGTAATAGAAAACTTTAAAATGAATAGAAATGGTAATGCGTCTCTTTCAAAATTAATTTGTTTCATTATTTTCAACATGTGCTATGTTTCATTTAAAGACATTGAAAATATTTCTTAAGATGTCTTGTTATATGGAATGGATGTCTTTTTTTTATTGTCATTGTAAAAGAAACAGAAAAAAAAAGATTATAGCTTATTCCTCCCTATTGAAAGGAAAAGTGTTTGAGAGAATGTAGGAGTTTTGTTACATTCTTGTTAAGTGGTAGAATATATATATATAGTTGTTAAAATTTCCTTGAATAAACAATCCTATTAGTTTGCTCTATTACCATTTTTCTTGAAAGGGTAGAAATTTTTATAGTTGTTGCCTTGTTTTACCCCTACTCTAAATGCCTTATATTTTTTATTGTTTAAATAAATAAAAAATTGCAAGAATATATATACACATTTATAATTAAAAATATATTTAATTATATAAATGTAAACCATATATATATAGTTATACAAGAAAATTTTTAAGTGGGTTGGGGAAGGGGGCACTGCCTCCACCCCAACCCATATTAATATGGGTTGGGGTGGGGGCGGTGCCCCCTCCCCCAACAACCAAACTTTATTAATTAAAACAAACATCGGGTGGGGGCCGAGCCCCACCAATCTAAGCAAACTTCGATTTAATTTTTAACCCGTTGTTGTATAAGTTAAAACCATGGTTTTTTTATCGAACCTCTCTCTCTCTCTCTCTCTCTCTCTCTCTCTCTATATATATATATATATATATATATACACACACACCTAATTTCCTCAATAAATCTATTTCGGGTTTATTAAGATTATAAGAAAATTGTGTATAAATGGATATATACATATATACACACGAGTGTATATATGCGTGTGCGCGCACACACGCACACACACACACATATTCACTGATATGGAGATATATACCCTTATATATATAATCAAAGGAAAATGTGAGTGTACAAAAAATATAGATTTATTGGGAAAATGCCATATACCCTAATGTGTATTTACATTGAATCAAATTTACAACAAATAACAAATAAAATTACAACCCAAACCTAGGAGAGGGTGGACTAAAATAGTAAGTTAAAAATAAAAATAAAAATGAAATAAGGATGGAGTTTTGTGTATCCATCCACAAGCTCCATCTTCCTCTTCCATGGCTTCCTTCTCTTCCTCCCTCCCTTAACCTACAAAAACAAAAAAGAAGAAATGAGTAAAATGAATGAATAAAAGCTCCATAGAGATGATTAGGGTTGTTTTGGGATTTTCTTGATCCAATGACTTAGATTGATTCCATCTGATGGCTAGAAATGTTTCCTACAAATGTTAGGTGGGAGTTAGGTGGGATCATCATTTGAACACATGGGTCAAGTTTGAATGAGGCCACTTAAGTGGAGTTGAAGTTAACTCAAATTTTGTATTTCATTATGTTTTATTTTAATATCTTTCTCAAAAGTAAAGGGGTCATGACCTTATGATAATTAAGTAAATTCATTCCCTTAATATATTAGACAATATTTTTAATTATAGACTAAATTTTAAAGTACTAATTTAAATGGAAGGAAAAATCATTTAAGGATTATAGGAATGAAATTTGTAAACCTAACTGAAGATTAAATATTACTATTTTATTAGTTTTGAAATGATCGAGACCTTAACTAAATGTTGTAACTGTCATTTCTTTAAAAAAAATTATTTCGTAATTTTTCTAATATAACCTTTGTTTGTCTTGGGTTTCATGGGCTAATTTTTGTGGGTGTTACACTTGGTATCAGATCCATGGGTTCAGCTATTGGACTTGGGAACACTTAAAAAATTTAAACATAAAAAAATAAACCTAGCACAACTCTAAACCTAGAACACACAACATTGTATGATATTTTGTTGAACGTAGAAAAATTAGAAAACTGAAAAAAAGACTTAGATGATGATAAACTAACTCCCATCTTGGTTTGTGCAGGAGGAACAGACTAGACGAGAGGTTCCTAAACATAGACCTAGACCTACCACCCCCAGATCAGGCTATAGCGGGTATTTTTCCTTAGATATTGTAGACGCTACATGATGTTAATGTCATTACATGCGAAGGATCTTTAGGAGGGTGACCTAGAAGAAAAGACAGAGAGCCATTGAGTGGAGGCTCATGCACCTTCACATCATAGTCTAGAGGATATGGGAGAGAACTCTTGCATGGAGTTAGTTAGACATGAGTCACCCCCTAGGGATCATAGAGAGAATTATGGAGCACAGAAATGGATGTAGAAGCCATAGGTAGAGAGGTGATCATGCAAAGAAACCGAGGGGTTGACAGTCAACAATAGTTGATCACATTAGAGAATAACTGAAGTTATACCCTACTCATTTTACTAGAGACACAAGGGGATTTTAGGCAGAGGCATGGTTGGTTAGCTTGAGTAGATGCTTCAAGCTATGTATTTATTCTAGCAACAAAAAATATCATTTTGCCGTCCACCTTGTGAGAGACGGAGTTGGAGTTTGGTGGAGGAATGAGGAGCAGAAGTTCCATGTGGATTTAGAGATAGTTACTTGGGAGCCTATTTTTGGTCTTCTCTAATTAGTATTGAAGTGTTGGAGACTTAACAAGCATTCTACAGCCGTCTATTGTGACGTTTCTGTTAATATGATGTCAACGTCGTGAAACTTTTTCTGACAGTGGGAAGATGAAAGATCATGACTTTAAAACTTCTAGGGTCGCCTTAGGAATTTCTGAAAGGATTATAATCCTATAAATAGAGGTGTTAGGGTATCTTGAAGATATCTTGTGTGTTCAAGAGGTCTTGAGTCTTAGTAATCAAGAGGTGATCAAGAGTGATCAAGGTTAAGCAATTGGGTTTCAATTGTGGTTTAGATGTGGTTTAACATCTTTGGAATTCTTTTGTGAGATCATAACTGAGAGAAGATTGTGAGAGTTTTTTTACTCTTATTGATAGTAAAATATGAGAAATTTTTTGGTCGACGTAGCCCACATTTGGTGAACCACATTAAATCTTGTCTTGTCTTTTTTGTGCATTATTTATTTATGTTGTTATATTTTTACAAGTATAATTTTTCTATATAGTTTCCTACTACTGTGATTTGAGGAATTGTTTCCGCATATTTGTTCTCTAATTCCTAACAACTGGTATCAGAGCTTTGGTCATTTTTTTGTTGAAGTTATAAATCATAGGGAAAGTTTGGCTTGAGATGGAGCTATGGCAGATGAGGGTAGATTGAGGGTTGAGAATTTAAATGGGAAGAACTTTGGTTTGTGGAAGATGTAAATGGAGGACTACTTATATCAGAAGGACCTCCATGTTCCTTTGGCTAGAAAAACAAAGAAACCTACAACCATGTTCGATGAGGATTAGGAGTTGTTGGATAGAAAGGTGCTTGGGGAAACTCATTTATGCATTGCATCTTCAATTTCTTTCAACATATTGTAGGAGAAGACCATGAAAGGTCTCATGAGTGCATTGGGGAAGTTATATGAAAAACCTTTGCCTCTAATAAAAAAATTTTGATGAAAAAGTTATTTAATATGAATATTTTTGAGAATGGTTTTGTTGTTGATCATTTGAATTAATTTAATACGGTTGTGAGTATGTTAAACTTGGTAAAAATTGACTTTGATGATGAGTTCAGATATTTGTTGATTTTGTGATCCTTACCAGATAGTTGGGACAACTTGGTTATGGCTGTAAGTAATTCAGTCTCTAATAATTCAACGCTGAAGTTTGAGGATGTAATAGGTGTGATCTTAAGCAAGGAAATGCGAAGGAAGATCACCAGAGATTCTTCTACTTATGGAAATTCTTTCACGGTGGAGAGTAGAGGGAGATTATTGTAATTTAGTTGTTGCAGATGGATATAAAAATTTGTGGCACCAGAGACTCAATTATGTGATTCAAAAGGGCATGCCAATTATAAAGGACATGTTTCCCAGATTAAAGGATTTAGATTTGGACTTCTGTGAGGACTGTGTTTATGGGAAACAGAAGCGGGTGAGATTCCTCAAGGTTGGACCTGCCAGGAAGGAGGGTAAGTTGGAGTTAGTGCATATAGATGTATGGGGGCCAACTAAGGTAAACTCTATTAGCAGTTCATGTTATTATGTCACTTTCATTGATGATGCAACTAGAAACGTTTGGGTATATTGCATTAGAAATAAATCTGATGTGTTTGAAACTTTCAAAGTATGCAAAGCATTGATTGAGAAAGAAATAGGTCTCAAGTTGAAATGTCTCAGGTTGGATAATAGAGGGGAGTATTACAGCAATGAATTTCTTGATTATTGTTCAGTAAATGGGATCCGCAGGAAAAGAACGGTTCAAAATACTCCACAAGAAAATGGAGTTTCAGAGAGAATGAACAAGACAATCATAAAGCATGTTAGGTGCATGAGGTTACATGCGGCGCTGTCACTCATGTTTTAGGCAGAAGTAGTCAGCACAGTTGTTTATCTGATTAACAGAGGACCCTCTATGGCCTTGGATAGAGGTATACCTAAGAAGGCTTGGTCTGGTAAGAAAATTGAATCCTCATTTTTTAGAGTATTTGGATGTTAAGTATTTTTTCACATTGATAAGGATGATAGGACCAAGTTAGAGGATAAGTATGAGAAATGCACCTTTGTTGGATATGGTGAAGTTGACTTTGGTTTTCGTGTTTAGAGTCTTAAAGATAAGAAAATATTTCGGTCTAGAGATATTGTCTTTAATGAAAAAGTCATGTATAAAGATCAGTTACAGAAGCAGAAAGAGGAATAAAATAAAGAATACAAAGTGTTAGAGGACATTACAGACAACAAGGTGTCCAAGGGACTAGTTCAGGTGCAGCATGTTCCGGGACAACCAGTTTAGGTACATGTTGTTGCGAATCAGCAGCACCCCTTGGATGTCGATCAGATTTCTAGTTTGATCATTCTAAGCATCCAGTGTGATTGCACAACATTGAATCCTTTCTCCAAGTGTGGGACTCATAAAAATGAGAAAGGAATCTCTAGAGAAGGCTAGTTCCTCTTCCTAAACTACCTGCCACAAGCTGTTCTAGTGCATGCAAGCTAATCTAATCCTAATCTAACTTCCAAGGAGACAGGGAGAGAGAGAAAAGAGAAAAAGAACAAAATCCTACACTAAAACGGTGATACACCAGAGAAGGAAAATGCTGAACATCTATCAAAACTGCTATAAACACAACTCCAACCCTACAATGAACATTCAAACATGAAAAAATACTAGCAAAGAAGATAGGTAAGAAGAGAACAAGTGAAAAATGAGCAAGGATGGATAGATGCATCACGAAACATGTTTTTGTTGCTCCAGAATTTTGCATAGAACATCATTTTAATGGTAAAAGGCAAAAATGCCATTACAGAGCAGGGGAGGAGGTTCAAACTCCATTTTCAACCCTGGGGAAGAAAAGAAAGGAGAGCAGAGTAGAAAATATGAACAACCCTTTGAAAAATGAGCCAAATCTGGCTTTATACAATGCATGGGTCGAGCCCAGGAGAGAGAAAACGTGAAAAAATGTGGGATCCATTCCTCATTGAATGCAGATGTATTAAAACAGCATGGGCATCCTTACAGACCCATGCCTTGACATTTTTAACTGTGCTGAAGAAGAGTCTAACCCATTCTGCATTAAAACTGGTTGTTGAAACATCAGTTCTGGCCATTACCATGTGCCAGAGACGTTTCTTGATTTTTATCTCTCCAAACTGAACCAAAATGCAAGATTGACCCTGGAATCATGTAGGGAATTTCACCAACTTTCCATTGATATAAAGAATGTGAAAATTCAAGCTCTGGATCGAAAGTCATGGCGATCTGAAGATTTAGGGAAAAAACAGGCCAAAACGGATCGGCGGGAAAATATTTTGAATTTTACCTCTTTTTTACATTTTGGAAAATTTTCCAAAAATCCCCGTGCATCCGCCACTTGGATGACACGTACCAGGCTCTGGTTCATCCGTGGACTCATCCTTTGAAAATTTCCCATGGGTCACTTCGTCATTTTAACTTGGACACATGTCAAAACCCCATTGGATGCGGGTTTGACCCTCCAAAATTTCCTTACGGGATTTTCCAATTTCTGCTGCCGTTTGGACACGTGGTGAGATTCCATTCGTTGGGGCTCTTTCATATTTTCGCATCCCACACGTCCCTCACGTACCTTTGGCCCGGCTGTCCCGGATGAAAAAAATCCTGCTTCAGCCGATTCGGGCTTCCTTGTCCTAGCTGTCCCAGTGTCCCAACTGCTGCATGGACCACCTTTCGGCTTTTTGGCCGATTCGCGTCCTGCACGTACCTATGGCCTAGATGTCCCAAACCACACGATAACAACACTTAGTCATTTTTTCCACCTTCAACCGGTTCACCTTTTCGCATCCCGCGCGCCCCGACGTCCTAACTATCCCAACTGCTACGTGGACCGCTTGGTGGCTTTTCGTCCAATTCGCACCCCGACGTCCCAACTGTCCCAAGTGCTTCCTAGGACAAAAATGTCTGACTTAGCTGATTTTCTCTATATTTCGGCCCCAAGCTTGGCATTTTTAGCAATTTTTTCACACTTCTAAAACTCATTGGGTTTTCTTCTTGGACAGGAGGGTTAGAAAGAAGCCGAGGGGGCCCAAAAAACATGATTTCAGGATTTAATCAATCTATTTGCTTGGGACTAAATATTCTGATGCATGTTACCAAAATTACCTTGGGCGGTGAATTTTGGATAATAATTTGGTGACTCAGCAGGGTCATCTGCCTGCTAGATGAAGTTACAAGTTGCTTGAAGCATCCATTGGGCATGGAGTCATGAGTTGTAACCTGCAAAGTGATCTGAAATTTGAAAACCTCCTCTCTGAGCCACTTTGAAACCCACTGAAATGGACCGTGCAAGAGCAAAACCAACACCACAAAAACTATGTACAAAACTGAAAATCATACATGCTCCAAATGGAACATGCAGAGTGTGCACAAGCACTTCTTCTGCTAAAAGCAAACCTACCTACTCTACTCTAACTGGAAGCAAAGGTGAGCTAAACGAACCTTGCAACTAGTTGTGCAAAATAGCTTCCTTTCTTCAAAACTGACAACCATGCAACTAATTTGGCACTGAACATGGCTGATTGGATAAATGGAAAATCAACAAGAAGCTGGTCTTCCACCCAAATCATTAAGGTATCATCTGAAGGAAAATTTAATACCTCTTTTAGTTGTTCTACATTTAGATTGGAGAGGTATGACAGCTGATCCTTGGTTCTTTATAGCTCATCCTCATGTTCAGAAGCAAGCATGACTGGTTTTGACTTCTCCTTTGGCTCCAATAAAGCCAAATACCTGATTGGGCAAGGTCTGATCTGTTGATTATGCCCATAATTCTGATTTTCAACTCCAAGAATGGAGTTCTCTTGTAGACCTTGAATGGATGGTGTGGAAGCAATGGTAGAACCCTTCTGTCCTTTCTCTTCCTCCAATGAGGGACATGAAAGGTTAAAATGTTCCAATCTTGGTTCCAAAGAGCTTGTATAAGATGCAGGCTGCTACAAATGAATGTTCTCCTTCATGACAGCAGACTCAAGTGTTTGGAATGTGGATGATGAAAGAGAGAATTGTGGAAACTCAACTGGATCTTCTTCATCAAAACAGTCCTCCAAATTAGATAGGTAAACTTCCTCATTGCTGTCCTGCTGCAAATGTTCAAACACTTCTCCCATGGTGTCAATTCTCTTGATCTGCAACTTGATCACCATGGTTTCTTTCATCCTCCAGCATTGAGTTTGAGGGATCAAACTCCTTCTTCAGTACTAGAACTTGAGAGAGATGAAGTAGAGAGAAGAACTTAAAGGTTCTCTCTATAAGTCTGCTTTGTGCTCAAAGCCTTTGGATCTGCACTTTTCTCCCCCACAGCTGGAATGTGCTCCTCTTCTTTTGGATTTGGAGCAGCTTCTCCTTCCTCCAATGTTTGAAGACAATCTTGCTCTTGATTGAACTCTTCCTCTAGCATGAAGTTTGTCAAGTCAAACTCTTCGATATGCTGCTCTAGAGGACAAGTTGGGACTGCAAGATCTTCTTCTTCTGCTGCAACAAAATCAGTCCTGACCACCATTTGTTCTCCAACTCCAACCTCTTCTAAAGGCTTAACCATCAAGGGGATCTTTGTCATCCCAAATTTAAGAGCCCAACTCTTCAGACTGTGAATTTCTTCATCCTTGTTTGGCTTTTCTTTTTGCTGTTGGTTTCCTTGACTGGCATTCTGATTTTTATCCTCCCAACATGGATTTGGGAATGCAAGAGGAGAAGTGGATTGTAACTCAAATGGCTTGGCAATTTTTTGTGGTGGTGGAGGAGGTAGAAAACTCTTGTTTCTTTGGAGGAGGGGGTATTTCTGTTAGCTCTTGTGGAGGGGATGACTGTTTGGAAGGAAAAGGGACAAAAGAATTGAGATGAGGTGGAAGACTAGGGGATGGAGAAATGGATTCAACACTTGGGACAGCAGATGGAGAGTTTAAAATTTGACACTGCTGAGATAAAATAGATTGGGAAAGAGGAAAAATAAAGGCATGAGATGGTGTGCTTACTCGTTGACAAGGTTGCTGAATACTCCTCTCATACACCTCTATTCCTTCAATCCACTTTGCAAGCAATGGCAGCGTTGCAATCATGAAGTCAAGCTTCTCTTGAGGGCTGTAATGCCTTGGAAAAGGTCCCACCCATGGACAAGGTGCTCCACAACTGATTCCAAATGCTTTCATTTGTGCTTGAGCCCTGGACTGCACCATGTTTACCTTAATCTTTTGGATTTTATCCAACAGACCAGCATCTTGCATCTGATGGTCTTCATTATATGCATACTCTTTCTCTTGGAAAGCTCTATAGCCAAACTGATTTTGGCATTCCTGCTCATATGGGTATGTATGCTGATTTTGAATTTGTTCAGAATGTTGATTTGGAGGATTTAAAAAACATGTAGGAGGTGGGAAACATTGCTGCTATTGTAAATGTGAGTTCCATGATGGAAATGAAGTCATGATTTCAAAAATTCATGGAATGGAAAATAATGAAAGAGATGGAAATAATAATGGATGGAAATGGATGAAAAACAGGTCTACAACTTCAGAAATGGGTTGCTGATCAGATGGAGTCACCAGATGTGTTTGTAAGTGCCTCCAAAGGCTGAAATCTTCACAGGAACACACCAACCTGTCAAAAGATGAACTGGAAGACCTCTAAGGTCCCACCTTGGCATGCCAAAACTGTTGTTTCAAATCAGCAGCACCCCCTGGATGTCGATCAGATTTCTAGTTTGATCATTCTAAGCATCCAGTGTGATTGCACAACATTGAATCCTTTCTCCAAGTGTGGGACTTGTAAAAATGAGAAAGGAATCTCCAGAGAAGGTTGGTTCCTCTTCCTAAACTACCTACCACAAGTTATTCTAGTGCAGGCAAGCTAATCTAATCCTAATCTAACTTCCAAGGAGACAGTGAGAGAGAGAAAAGAGAAAAAGAACAAAAGCCTACACTAAAACGGTGATACACCAGAGAAGGAAAATTTTGAAAATCTATCAAAACTACTATGAACACAGCTCCAACCCTGCAATGAACATTCAAATGTGCACAAATACCTGCAATGAAGAGAGGCAAGAAGAGAACAAGTGACAAATGAGCAAGGATGGACAGATGCATCACGAAACATGTTTTTGTTGCTCCATGAAGTTTGCACAGAACATCATTTTAATGGTAAAAGGAAAAAATGCCATTATAGAGTAGGGGAGGAGGTTCAAACTCCATTTTCAACCCTAGGGAAGAAAATAAAGGAGAGCAGGGCAGAAAATATGAACACCCCTTTGAAAAATGAGCCAAATATGGCTTTATACAATGCATGGGTCGAGCCCAAGAGAGAGAAAATGTGAAAAAACGTGGGAGCCATTCCTCATTGAATGCAAATGCATTAAAATAGCATGGGCGTCCTTATAGACCCATGCCTTGACATTTTTAACCATGCTGAAGAAGAGTGCAACCCATTCTGCATTAAAATTGGTTGTTGAAATGTCAGTTCTAGCCATTACCACGTGTCAGAGACGTTTCTTGATTTTTCTCTCTCCAAACTGAACCAAAATGCAAAATTGACCCCAGAATAATGTAGGCTTTCCATTGATATAAAGAACGTGAAAATCTGAGCTCTGGATTGAAAGTCATGGCGATTTGAAGATTTAGGGAAAAAACAGGCCAAAACGGATCGGCAGGAAAATATTTTGAATTTTACCTCTTTTTTGCATTTTGGAAAATTTTCCAAAAATCCCCGTGCATCTGCCACTTAGATGAAACATGCCAAGCTCTGGTTCGTTTGCAGACTCATCCTTTGAAAATTTCCCACGGGTCGCTTCGTCATTTTGACTTGGACACGTGTCAAAACCCCATTGGATGCGGGTTTGACCCTCCAAAATTTCCTTACGGGCTTTTCCAATTTCTGGCACCATCTAGACACGTGGCGAGATTCCATTCATTGGTGGCTCTTACAGCTTTTCGTGTCCCACGCGTCCCTCGCGTACCTTTGGCCCAGCTGTCCCAGACGAAAAAAACTCCTGCTTCAGCCGATTCAGGCTTCCTTGTCCCAGCTATCCCGACATCCCAACTGCTGCGTGGATCACCTTTCGGCTTTTTGTCTGGTTCGCTTCCCGTGTGTACCTACGGCCTAGATGTCCCAAACCGTGCGATAAGAACACTTAGTCATTTTTTCCACCTTCGGCCGGTTCACGTCCCGCACGCCCCGACATCCCAACTGTCCCAACTGCTGTGTGGACCACCTGGTGGCTTTTCAGTCGATTCGTGCCCCGACGTCCCAACTGTCCCAAGTGTTGCCTGGGACAAAAATGTCTGACTTAGAAAATTTTCTCTATATTTCGGCCCCAAGCTTGGCTTTTTTTGCAATTTTTTCACACTTTTAAAACTCGTTGGGTTTTCTTCTTGGACAGGAGGGTTAGAAAGAAGCCGAGGGGGCCCAAAAAACATGATTTCAGGCTTTAATCAATCTATTTTCCTGGGACTGAATATTCTGATGCATGTTACCAAAATTACCCTTGGGGGTGAATTTTGGATAACAGTACCTACTCATCAGGAACACCAAACTCCTAAGGTGAGAAGGTATTCTAGGGTGAGAAGGGAACCTGAATGATTTACTCCATCTTTGAATTATTTATTGCTCACTAATAGTGGAGAACCATAGTGCTTTGAGGAAGTAGTGCAGATGGATGCCAAGAAGAAATGGGAGTAGGCCATGGATAAAGATCATAGATCTCTTATGGAGAACTGGACTTGGGATCTAGTGGAGCTACCCGAGGGCAAGAGAGCATTGCAAAACAATTGGGTGTATAGAATCAAAGAGGAAGATGGAGGCAGGAAAATATACAAGGCCCAATTGGTGGTCAAAGGATTTTCACAAATGAAAGGTATTGACTTTGATGAAATTTTTTCTCTTGTTGTTAAAATGAATTTTGTTAGGATTGTTTTTGGTTTAGTACTAGTAGAAGTCCTGCACTTAGAGCACTTAGATGTGAATATTGCATTCCTTCATGGTGAGTTGGAGGAAGAATTATATATGCAGCAGCCATAGGGTTATGAGGTCAAAGAGAAGGAGAGATTAGTGTGCAAATTGAAGAAGAGCTTGTATGGCCTAAAACAAGCTCAATGGAAGTGTTACATGAAGTTTGATAGTTTTATGTAGGAGAAAGGTTACTCTAGGTGTCACTCAAACCATTGCATGTATATCAAGAAGTTTCTTGATGGTAGTTATATTATTTTGTGCCTGTATGTGGATGATATGCTTGTTGTAGGGAAGAACATGTAGGAAATAAAGGTACTCAAGAAATAGCTAGGTGACTCCTTTGCTATGAAGGATTTGCGGGCAAAAAAAAAATCCTTGGTATGAGAATAACTCAGAATAGGATTGAGAGGAAGATGGTATTATCTCAATAAGAGTACATAAAGAAGGTCTTTGAGAGGTTTAGTATGCAGGATGCTAAATCACTTGGTACTCCTTTGGCAGGTCACTTTAAATTATCAAAGGAGTAGAGTCCCAAGACTGAGGAGGATAGAATACCGATGTCCAGAGTACCATACTCATCAGTAGTTGGTAGCTTTATATATGCTATGGTATGCACTAGGACTGACATTGCACATGCAGTGGGATCAGTGAGCAGGTTTATGAGTGATCCAGGTATAAAGCACTGGTAGGTAGTGAAGTGGATCCTTCAGTATTTGAGAGGGACCATGGGAAAATAATTGTGTTTCAGTGGATCAAAAAATACATTACGTGGCTATGTAGATTTGAACATGGCAGGAGATTTGACAATATGAGGAGCATGACAGGCTATGTATTTATGGTTGTTGATACATCGGTGAGTTAGATTTCATGGTTACAAAAGGTTGTGGCTTTGTCAACCACAAAGGCTGAGTATGTTGTTGCCACAAAGGCAAGAAAGGAGATGATTCAGATACAACAATTACTTGATGAGTTGGTTCATAAGTAGGAAGTTGGAAGACTACACAGTGATAGTCAGAGCACTATTTATTTGGTGAATAATTATGTTTTCCTCTCTAGGATGAAGCATATTCAGCTGAGATATCATTTCATCAGGGTAGCTTTGGAAGAAGATAAGTTGAAGCTGAAAAAGATTCATACCAGTCATAATCTTGTGGATATGATGACCAAGGTGGTCACAAGGGATAATTTGAAGTTATGTTCAATGTTTATTGGCCTTCATGGTTGATAATGAAGGGTTAAGAAATTTTCTCAGTGGAAACAGTCTCTAAGTGGGAGATTTTTGGGGTGTTGATCCTATTTTTGATCTTCTTTAATTAGTAATGAAGTGTTGGAGTTTGAATGGTTAAGTTTGGAAACTTCAGGAGCATTCTGTAGTCATCTGTTGTGAGATTATTATGACATTGTTGTGTCATTGCTGTTAATATGTTGTTAATTGGCTATCAACGTCGTGACCGTTTTTCCGGTTGTGCGAAGATGAAAGATCATGACTTTCAAACTTCTAGGGCCGGCTTTAGGACTTCTTAAAAGGACTTCAATCCTATAAATAAAGGTGTTAGGGTATCTTGAAGATATCTTGTGTTTTCAAGAGGTCTTGAGTCTTAGTGATCAAGAGGTGATTAAGAGTGATCAAGGTTAAGACATTGGGTTTCAATTATGGTTTAGATGTGGTTTAGCATCTTTGTAATTTTGTTGTGAGTTCATAACTGAGAGAAGACTGTGAGAGTTGATTTACTCTTATTGATAATAAAATATGAGCAAGTTCTTGGTGGACGTAGCCTACAATGGGCTGAACCACGTTAAATCTTGTCTTGTCTTCATTTGTGCATTATTTATTTATGTTGTTACATTTCTACAAGTATAATTCTTCTATATAAATTCCTAATGTTGTGATTTGAGGAATTATTTCCACATATTTTTTCTCTAATTCCTAACACCTAGGACCCTTTACCACTATTTTGGATCTTCTTATCCATTCCTTGGGTTTGTATGGAGTTATCTTGCTCATGGATTGGTTTTCTGCACATAGAGCTAGAGTTGATTTTCACACCCGGGTTATATCTTGTGCAGATTATTTGGGAGTGGATTCAGTGATTGTTGGAGTTAGAAGACCTAGCTCTATTCACACTATTTCCATTATACAGCTGCAACGGTGTGCATGATGGGGTTTTTAGTTGTATGCTATTACACTGAGTGATAGGTCAGAGGATGGGGCTAGTAGAACTTCACTTGATGACCACCCCTTTTTGTAGGAGTTTTCTGATGTGTTTCTTAGTGAGCTATCAGGGATGCCTCCCCCGCGTGAGATAGATTATCACATTGATTTGGTTCTAAGAGTAGAACCTATCTCACGCACTCCATATATGATGACCACACCTGAGCTATGTGAGTTCAAGTTATAGCTAGAGGGAATTATTGAGAAGCCTTAATCCATCGTAGTGTATCCCCTTAAGGTGCACCAATGTTTTTTGTGAAGAAGAATGAAGGATCCTTTCTATCATGTGTGGGCTATTGTCAACTAAACAAAGTAATGATCAATAACCGTTACGAACTTCCTTGTATTGATGATTTTTTTGATCAGATGAAGGGTGACACTGTGTTTTATAAGATTGATTTTAATTCAGGATACCATCAGTTGAGGATTACAGAGGAAGATATTCACAAGATAACTTTCCGTACAAGATATGGCCACTATGAGTCTACAGTTGTGCCATTTAGTCTGACGAATACACCTAAAGTGTTCATGAGTTTGATGAATGGGGGTTTTCAAGACCTTCCTAGACCAATTTTTTCTCATGTTCCTTAATAAAATTTTGATCTTATCTCATAGACGTGAGGAGCATGAGGAGCACCTTTGTTAGGTTCTACAGTGTCTTCGTGAGAAACAAATTTATGGGAACCTAGAGAAGTGTGCATTCTTTCAGTCAGAGGTGTATTATTTGGGTCACATGATTTCTAGGGATGGTATCATAGTCGATCCTTCCAAGACAAGATCCATTATGTTTTCAGAGCACCGACTAGTGTGACTGACGTGCGTAGTTTCATGGGGTTACTAGGGTACTATAGGATAGTTGTTTAGGAATTTTCTCAAGTTGCACACTCCTTCACTTGCCTTCAACGGAAAGGGAAGAGGTTAATTTGGTTAGATAGATGTGAGTACGCCTTCAGGAAACTGAAGGAATGTCTTACGAAAACATCCATTCTTGTAGTGCTAGATCCACAGGTAGAGTTCTTCGTATGAATATATTCTTTTTTGGAAGGATTAGGTGGTGTTTTGATGCAAGATTGATGTGTAGTAGCCTTTGAGTCTAGAAAAATCAAGGATTATGAGCTTAATTATCCAACTCATGACCTTGAGATTGTAGTAGTTGTGCATGCTTTGGTTCAACGGAGACATTTCCTTCTTGGCAGGATATTCATTCTCAGGACTAATAATTTGAGTCTTCATCACCTCTTCACGCAACACAATCTCAATGCATGTCAATGGAATTGGATGGAGTTCACTTTTTGACTTGGACATGAAGATAAATCGTGTGAAGGGGAAGGAGAATGTGGTTGCAAATGCTTTGAGTAGATGGAAACATTTGGATATGGCTACTATTAGTGTACATTCATAGCACCCCTAAATCCACCCTCATATCTACTATAGACAAATGGCCCATTCGGTGTAAATGCACAACATGGATTTTTCCCAAAGTGTGGGACATTTGCAATTGGGAAAAAATCTTCAGATTGAAGTTGGTTCTTACTCCTCTATTTAGGTGTATGCATGTAATTTTTGCAGAGGTTCTGATTCAAAATTCCTACTCTAAAACTACTAAGGAGACAAGGTTGAGAGAAAACATGGAAATGGAAACAAAACTAAGCAAAAATAGAATGGTGATACACCAAAGGAGTGTTGGGCTTCTTGCTTTGCAAATTTGACACAGATCATAGAGATTCAACACCAAAACATGCACAAATGCTTTGAAAATTTAACACAGATCATAGAGATTCAACACCAAAGCATGCACAAATTACCAAAATGTAATGAAAGATCAGAAGATAATAATAAATGCATGAGAGGATTGAAAATCGATCACAAAACATAAATTATCATTTCCAAGTTCGATACAATACGTTCCATTGGTGAAGAGGTAAAAAACAAGTTACAATATCCATGGGAAGTCTAAAATTCTAAAAATCTACCTGCTAAGGAAGAAAAGAGATCTTACAGCCCCAACTTGTCCTCTAGATCAACAGATTGGAGAGTTTGATTTGACAAAATTCATGCTAGAGGAAGAGTTCAATCAAGAGCAATATGGTCTTCAAGTAGTAGAGGAAGGATGAGGTGATCCAAATCCAAAATAAGAGGAGTACATTCCAGCTGTGGAGGAGAAAAGTGCAGATCAAAAAGCTTTGAACACAAAACAGGCTATAGAAGAACCTTTAGTTCTTCCTTCTACGTCATTCTCTTTAAGCTCCAACATTGAAGAATAATTTGATCTTTCAAACTTCATGTTTGAGGATGAGGAGAACCATGGTGATCAAATTGCAAATCAGGAGGACATCATGGAAGAGGTTGAACACTTGCAATAGGACAATTGTTAGGCAATGTATTTGTCTGATTTGGAGGACTGTTTTGATGGAGAAGAACTGGTTGAGTTTATATTGTTTTCTCCTTCATCATCCATCTTCCAAACACAAGAACCTACTGCCATGAAGGAGAGCATTCATTTGCAGCAGCCTGCACTTTATAACAGCTCTTTGGTATCAAGTTTGGGAGATTTAAATCTTCCATATTCTTCATTGGAGGAAGAAGAGAAAGAGTAGGAGAACTTCATCATTTCTTCCATGCCATCCATTCGAGAAGATCTGCAAGAAGACTCCATTGTTAGGGTTGAATCTCATAGCAATGGGCACATTCAAAGGACCAAACCATGCCCTATTAGGTACTTGGCTTCATTGGAGCCAAAAATGGAGTTTCCACCAGTCATGCTTACTTCTAGGTATGAGGATTGTATACAAGGGTACCAAGGATCAAGTGCAATACCTCTACCATCCAAATGCAGAGAAACTAAAAGAGGTATTCATTTTATTTTTAGTTGACACCTTGATGATTTGGATGGAGGACCAGATTCTTCTCATTTTTCCACTCATACTAACAGCCATGATCAACTCCAAATCATTTGCAGTGGTTTTTATCTTTCCATTAATTATTGTCAATGTTAATTCCTTGATTAATCTATCTTACCTTACTACAAATCTGCAGTATTTGTTTTGCATAACATTAGTGTCTCATGTTTAGACCTTTTGTAGGTAGGTTGTGATTTATCCCTCAATATATAAGTGCTTTTGCACACTCTGCATGTTCCATGGTGAAAACCATTGGTCCATGCATCTACAGTTTTGTTCATCAATTGTTATGGTGTTGTCATGGTTGCTCTTGTAAAATGCCCTCAGTTAAATTTGGTGAAGATCAACTCTAAGTTTTAATTCGAATTACAAGTGGCTCAACTCTCATACCCTCAAAGTTCCATATCAGCGTATAGTTATCAGGCTTGACATCAATGCCCAATGAATTGACCTTCAGGTATCAAATCATTTCACCATAAAAGTAGGTATACCCATAAACCTAAGGTTTTTCCAGAATTGTATCTCCAAGGAAGTGAGCCCATAAAGCTAAGTTTAGTTAACTCCTCCTCTGTTGTCCATCTCTGGTACATAGGGTGCATTTTTCGCATGAGATCAAGCAGGCGTGAAATTATTTCAAGGATATATAAGGTTTATTTATTAAGTTCATGTAAATAATCTTTTGTTACCTTTGCAGAAAGGTAAAGAATTCATATCTAAAGAGTGAAAGAGATGACACATAATAGCATCGACGTAGTTAGCAATGAAAATTTGCACTATGTAGAGCCCGTAGAAAAACAGTAAGAAAATGTGATTTTCTATTGTCGGGGTCATAGAAATTTGGGGGAGGTGTTTTTGCACAAATACGAAGAAATGTTAGAGTTGATTTACCTAGTTTCTTGACTCTTTTCCTAATTTAGATCACTCATTGACAAATATTGATGGAAAAAGTTTGCAACTAGCTAAGAGATTTATTTTACCCTAGTGGGCCACGTCTAATTGTATATAACTAGACTCGCATTTTTAGGAAGGAAATTGTCTATGTTAGCACATTATTTCTATCCTAAAATATAATTTACATTTAAATTTGTTTATAAACTATCAGACCGTATTGTCAACTTTGGAGTATTATTAGTTTAAATTAGGGTTGATAGGCCCCGCACCAAGCATAGAGCATTATGTATTCAAGTCTACAAGTCGGCATCGCTAAGGTGGGGTTTTTAGGATAAGGTAAGAAAGGTTTGGATTTTTGAAGTGTAAAAACTTAAACCCTTTACAAAAAAAGAAACCAAGTAGAAGATGGCCCACAAAAAAACAAAACGGGAGCCAAGTAAGATAGGCTTGACAAGAAAGAAACCACATTAGTAGCGAAGAACGGACTAGAGATAGGCCAACACTTTTATTACATAATTCTTCCCTCGCATTAATATAAAGGGGGTAAGACTGTTGTTTTGAAGATAGTAGAAAAAACCAGATACATTAAACGTGTCATCGAAGAAGCAGGTTAGCACAAAGGTTATGGACTTCATTTCACAATTTTTATGAGGAGCTAGGATCTGGTTCTTGAGTGTTTGGGGTGTTCTCCTGTGAAGCGCATCTAACTCTAATAATAACTGTTGTTTGCCCAATTCTTCTAGAATGCCATATTTTTTGGTATCAGTGCCCATGGACTCTTCACGATCTCTGAGCTAGCTTCCTTGATAAGCTTCATATAAATCCTCTGACATGGACACCTCAACTTTTAAATCTTGATGCCATTTGGTCTGTGGGAGAGAAATGGAGATAATTTTTTATTACATGAAATAATTGTAGAATGCTCATCCCAACCAACTATTTTATTACGAACCTTGTTTTTATGATGGCACTCCCTAACATCCTCTGCATAAGGTAATTTCTTGACAAGGAAGTATGGTACCCATCATAGATTGAATCCCATCAACAATCTAGCCTCCCAACCCACTAAGTTTTGATCTCTATCAATTATTGGATTTATAACATTGATCCCCCCATTCTTTGTCACCATGTCCTTCAGATCTGTTAGAGCGATATCAGCCAGTTTTGGCTCATTTTGAAAAAAGGTTGTCCTAGAATTCTTCTTTGCCTCTCCCTTCTGTTTCATGGCCAGGGTCGAAAAGGGATTCTTTTTCAAATTCCTCCTCACTAATTTGTATTGGGATTTTTTCCTCTTACCTGTGAAGATTAAGCAGTATGTACCATTTTGGAACAGTAACAAAATTAACATGTTTTTGTGAGGCATGGGCCCATCCTTGGCTTGTTTTCTTAGTTTTTTTTCCCTTAAGAGATAGAGGAAGAAAGGGTATCTAAAAAGAAAGTAGGGTAAGATCATGGCTTGATTTCTTCTTAGAGTTATTTAATAATAGAGAGGTGGTAGGAGACATATTTTTGTATGAATTGAATCTATAGGTCTGTGATGCACTTGTCCATCCTTTCCATTACTCACCTCTTCTAAACATCCATGGTAGTTTGATATGGATAGATCAACACTTCTAGTAATGCTATTATCATACATCAGAATTATCTGAGTGTATGGCCAAAAAGGTGGTTTCTTCCTTGTGATTGAGCCTCTCTTTGTATCCTTGAAGAGTTATATTAGGTTCAATCAGCTTGCCTGCACTAGTATATCTCGTGGCGTCAGTAATCTAGGACTTGGATACTTAAAAATATTTATGGAGATCGTTCCATTTCCTCCCATTTGCACATGTCCTATACTGTGGCTGAATGCTTAATGTTGGGGCATCACAACATTAGAGGCTACAATTTTTTTACTAGAACTAATAACAGTGAAGAAAATGACTCTATGATTCTAAATATTATATATATGATAGCCCTCCAACACATTCCTATTCCACATACAAATAAATCCACCCAAAGATCCAATTTAATTCTAAGAGTGTAATCAAGCCTATATCAATTTTTTTTTATGAAAATCTTCTATCCTAGCCTGATTTATTTTTGTTCCTTATAAAATCAATATATATGGGTTTTTGGAATTCCTAATATCAACAAGAGTCCTATGTTTACCAAGGTTATTTGAACATCATATATTCTAAGACAAAACATACATTTATCAGAGACAGATCTTTTGCTTATCATCTAGGGTTTTTTTTGTCCTTCCATGATTTCCTTCTTGGATGCTCTTTCACATATTTATTTTTCAGATGGTCTACCTAGCAAGGATTTGTTTGTCCCTGCGAGAGGACTAATGAAGATAAAAGATGTGACAGTGTTCTCAAAAGGAGAAGAGGTCAATGGTGTAGAGATAAGAACATGAATGGTAATGAAATGGATCAATGGTGGTACATAAATGGAGAAACATTGGATTTTATTGTTAATTCTAGGTTTGAGGGATGTGGTGAAGGATGTAATGAGAAAGAGAAAAAAGAATGGAAGGGAGAAGTGGTTTAGTATAATAAGAGAAAGAAAGGTCGACAGGGGTATGGAATAGAGGGACAGAGATAGAGGAGGAGAAAAGGAGGAATGAAAGGGGATGAAGAAGATAACAAATAAGGATTATAGAGGAAGGGGAAAATGATGAAGGAAAAACAAGGAGAAGACAAGAAAATGACAGAGAAGAAGGTGAAGTTATGAAAAAGGGAGAGAGTTATTTAAAATTAAAGGCATGAAGGAGGGTGAAGTAGAGGAAGGTAGACAAGTAATGGAAAACTAAAGAGATGATAGAGAAAAGAAAATTGAAGGAACCGGATCATAGTGAAGAAATCCAAGGAAACAAATATGGAACTGACCACATGGAAATTCATATGGATGGTGGGATGGCAAAAATTATGGGACAACACTAAAGAGTCAGGTTATTGATGGGGAAGAAGATGATATAGAGGAAGTGAAATAAGATGAGGATTAGAAAGGACAAGAGGACAACAGAGAAAATTATGCAGAAAGAAGGGAACCAATAACGGAGATATTTGATCAATATTTAGAAGCATAAGGAACGTAAAGAGAAGTTAGAGGGGAGGAATGAAACAAATTGGAAAAGATGCGGAGTTGCATGAGATGATGATAAGTTGATGATGAGAAAATAAAGAGAGGGTGCATGATGAAGACAGTGAAGAAATTAGCAAGGAAGAATGAAATATGGAGGTGGTGAAGAAAAAGAGAGGAAGGGATAGGAGAGGCAATGTAAGTGAATGGATGCTAGGAGAAATCCGTTGATAATGATCAGTAGGGAATGATGGGAAAAAGGTTAAAAGAGGGGGAATGCCAATGAAGGGATGTTAGGAGAATTCCCCTGATAATTATCAGAGGGAAAAAATGAAGGAAGGTATGAAGATAGAATGGGGGAAATCAAAGAGAAGGATCTAGGCTATGTAGAATGGGGATGAACAATGTTTAGGAGAAATCCACTGATAATTATTAGTGTGGAAATATAAGATGATGATGAATTAATTTTAGGGTGTGATTAATAACAATGAAGAGTAAACGTGGAGGTAGATATGTGGGAGAATTCTAGAAGATGGAGTGGAAAGAGTAAATAAATGATGGATAGTGATGTGTGCAAAGATGAAGGCAAGGATATGATGCAATGGATGAGAATGAATGAGAGAAAAATGAAGAAACAAGAAATGAAATGTATAGGGAAGCAACAGTCAAGTAATATTATCAAGTGAGGGATGATGGAGATGAAAAGGAGGCAAGTAGGAAGTGGTGTTTGGGTCAAAGCATAGAAGTGTGTTCCACTTTGTGGCCATAAATATTTTAAAATATGAATAGTAAATAAATAGTTAAAAAAATACTATAAAATTTTTAAAAAATCAGGTAAATTCTGGATGCCCTACACCTTGGTATTTATAGCCTCTTAAAAATCAATGTTTGGTCATTTTATATGTGTTTGGTCATGTTTTGGTTGTCAGACATAGTTTTTTGAAAGTACAAAAACTACAAAAAAGTGGGACACAGTTATATGCTTTGACCCATTTGTAAGAATGAAAGAGGAGGTGAGAGGATGTGATGATGGGGAATGATGAGAAAATGTAGATGGTGAGAATGTGGAGTGGTGGGTGAGTGTAGGATGATAGATCATCCTTAAGAGAGAATCTTAAGTAAGATCGCCATGCCGCAAGAGGAATTAAGTAAGATCACTAAACTGGAAGTGATAATATGGAAGGAGAAAGACAACATTGTATTTGGTATAGGTGTGGAATGGTTGGTCAGATTAGATGAGTGCGATAATAGGTGGGAGATAGAATATGAGGAAGATATGATGGGATGTAGAAGGGTCAGATGGAAAACCATTCTTAATAGGGACTCTTAAGTAATATTTCCATGCGACGGGGATGGTTAAGTAGGATCGCTAAGACAAGGAAGAAGAATAATGATGAAAATATTGAGCAGTGTATACCAAAATGGAACAAGAAATGAAAGAAAGTGATATCAAGGTGATAACAACGAAACAAAGGAGTGTGACATGTGTGGATGGATGAACATATGCAGTGTATATGTAGAGTGTAAGAGAAATCCTTAATTGGGATGCCCACGTGGTGGGAGTGATGATGTAAGAGTGTTAAGCTAAAAAGGAGGATCAGAAAGACGTTTGTGGTGGTGAGTGTCGTCCGCTGAAAGAGGAAATGGTGGAGAAGATTATACAGCAAGAGGATCTAAAGAATAAGATATACATTAACTAAGATTCTCTGGTTGTATGGATGGTTAAGTAGTCTTGTCAAACTAAAAGTGGATTTGTGAAAGGAAAACTCAAGGGAAAAAACAAGTAGGATATCTGGCGTGGTGTAAGGGGACAAAAAGGTGAGAAGGATGATGGGCAGACAAATGGTGATGAGTGGAAATGGGGAGTGAAGAGTAATGAATGAAAGACATTGTTGAACATGTTGGGAGATAAGAAGCTTCAGGATAACGAACTTGCCTTGAGAAGGATCATCAAGTAGGATTCGCAAACTGCAATGGTGATCAAGTAGGATTTGGAAATTGAAAAGTTTCTTTGCAAGTGCATTTATGGATATTATGGATAAATACATAATTCATAGCGTGAAATTTGATGTGATTTTGATAAAAGATGACCTTGATGAGATGACTCAAACATAATTATAACAAGGGCATATAGCGAAACCATGTTTCAAACTAGATTGAAGATAAACAAGATAGGTTACTACTCAAGGCATTGAACTTGGATCCAATAACATGTGTTAACACATAACCAACGATAGTTAGTTATACCAAAAGACCGTGAGGGAAATATGGAGAAAGATGCTCACAAACTTGATGTTGTCATGAAAAAGGGATTGGAGATGTAACTTGTATGGGGGAAGAGGGATCTCTATAGATGGCTGATTCTAGAAATATGCCCCAACTCTGGGAAAGGGGAAGAACAATAATAACATAATAGTGATCTATGCGGGAAGCTTTCTTAGAATGTTGATAAAAGGAAGGATGATCAATGTGGGAAACCTTCCAAATTCCATAAAAACATAGTAGCCATCGTTCGAGGGTATGGTCTACTTTATACATAATATGGATGGAAAGAATGATATATATGATATTTTTCTTTCAAGAGATCCTTCTATTTCTTATGATTTTTCTTTGTATGCTTTAATTTTTCTCTTTCTCTAATTTTTTGCATGAACAACTATCCTTTAAGGGATCAGTCTATTTTTGATAAATTTTATTTTTCCTCTTACATACATAAAATTTAGCTTCACATGGGGGAGAGATGGGAATAGCTAAGTAGACCAATTAGGAGGGGATAATGAATGTACAAGAGACACCCATGGACCTTTTGCATGATGGCAATAAGATAATGATAGGGTGATGGATGTAACTGTTATGGGGTCATATCAAAGCATTGGAGGTAGACTACATCATTAATATCATTATAATGAAAAATGGAAGGAGCTAATGGTGAAGGAGTGATCTAAGGATATAACTAAGTTCTCATTGGTAGATATGCTAATAATAGATTGGATGCTAGTGTAATGCATTAAGGGGTTCTGTCTCTGGTTTACCACTAGGGGAGGGAAGAAATTAAGTTGCAACAAGATGAGATGATAGACAAGAAGGAAATAAAACTATGTCCTTAAGGAAGCAAAAATATGACCACGACGGTGGATTTGGATGAAAATAAATTATGCCTAAAGAGAGACGAAAATATGGTAGGACAAAAATGGCTAAAAATGTGGACTCGATGAAATAGATGGTTCCCTAAAAGAGATACAAACATGGCCACAATGGTGGACTTCAATGAGAAAAATAACAATAATGGTCCCTCATAGAAGGAAAAAAATTGCCACAATGGTAGACTTAGAATAAGATGAGGATTTGGACAAAATTAGTTTAGATTGGATGAATGTGATTAAGGTAAATGAAATAATGTCAAGGAGCGAAGTACCCTAGTGAAAAAGGAGTTGTACATATGATATACTCAAGGGCAAGGGAAGGCTACTCCCTAAATGCATTAAATGTGTAGGAATTAAAGGATGTCAAAAGAGTTTAGATGATATTGTTCTAGATTTGGATGGGATAAAATTTTGGAGACCAAAAGAGTGCTTGGCAAGATAAGCGGTATTAGTGGACAAAGGAGGACCTTCCTTAGGAGGAATTTCATGTGTAGGAGGAATTTTAAGGGATGATGTTGATGAAGGAATGTGGGAAACCCAAAATATGGGATATGAATTGGACTAGATGTAGATGGAGAAGGATATTTCCCCTGAATGAGGAAATCATATTTCTTAATAAGGTTGTGGACGATTGTCCAAAATTCCTTACAATGTTCAATATCACAGCCTGAGTTATGATGATAAGAACAACTGCAATTAGGATTGAACCATGATGGCTTTCGACCATATGGATTAAAGGCTTTAATGGGAGGAAGTGTGATGCCAGATATTCGAGTTAAATGTCGAAGGATATTTGCATAAGACCCCATTGAAGTGTCATGGGGAAGGTAACTCTTGTGGGTTTTGGTAGGATATCTCAGCTTGGTGTTAGGAGGAAAAGTGGATGTAGATTGGATGGGTAAATTATGTTTTTTTGGAGACAAATCAAATTTTGTGGAAGGATTGTATTGTTTGGATTAAGATTTAGGTGAGGATTTACATTTGATGGGTAGATTATACGTCTTACATGATAAATTGAATTAGATTGGAGGATTAGATTGTTTGGCTATAAATTTATCATTATGAGATGTCGTAGATGGAGAAAATAATCCTAAAATATATGTTGTGGCATTGGATTACTGATAAGAGGGAAAATATGAATGTTTTCAAGGATGCACAAGGGACTACCGAGGATGTTTTCCATGAACCCTAGAATTCAACCGAGATGATTTACTCCTAGCAACGATGATAATAATATCAACCAGAGAATTTGACAGTGATGGTGTGGTTATTAATGGAGAAATTTTCCTAAAGAAAGATGAGGATGTTAATGGAGAAATCTGTGTTTGTGTGATGATATTAATGAGATCTTTGTGAGATGTGGATTGTTTAGGTTTTGGTAAGGAAATATTTAATTTTGGAGAATACAAACCATCTTTATTTGATTTAGATGGAGATGTTTGTTCAATAGATATTTCAAAGGGTATATGTGGCCATGGGTGAGGATATAGGTATAGATGTCAAGGTAGGGATAGGTGTATTTGTTGATATGATAAATATAGGGGTAGGTGGAATAAATAGGGATGTTGACATATTTGGAATATTTGAAGATGTGGGTGATGTGAGAACTGGTGGAGTAGACATTATGGACAACATAAAAATACAGGAGTATTTTCTAGTGTAGAAGTAGGTGGGACTAGTTGTTTCATATATGTTTTGAGGGGTAAGAATGGTATGTTTTGTAATGGGGTTAATGTTGGAGGTGGTGTTGTAAAGGTACATATAGTAGAACTGATTTTAGTTGGGATGGTCGTGAGTAATGTAGGTGTAGTAATAGGTGTATTTGATGAAGATGTGGGTGAAGGAAGAGGTGTGAAAGATGTACGGATATGTGTGCATATCAGTGGGGATGTAATAGGTGCTAAGGATGAATCTAATGTGGTATATTGGGGTATGATCAAAGTGGATAAATTATATGTTATAGTCAAATTTTATGCAAATTTTTTAAAGGTAGAAGAAGGTGTAGGTTCAAGACAAATAGAAAAAATTGACATAGGTGTGATAGTTGTGGATATGACAAGTTCCGCATAATGAGTGGGCATAATGTCTAAGGTAGGAACATGCAGAGTCATTGATAAGATGAGATCTTGATTGAAAATGTCAATCATATAAGAATTTCATAGTTGAGATGTAAAGGGTATGTCTTGATTAGTTGGTGGTTAATTAGTCTGAGCAGTGGAGCTATCGATTTGGATATCCCCTTGATTTAAGAGTTCTTGGACACAATCTTTGAAGAAATGACATTTCTCAATATCCTAACCTTTGACTCAATGATATTTACAAAAGTGGGCTTCATGATACCAAATAGACTTGGCTTGTGATTTGTCCACAGGTTGTATGTGAGGAAGTTGGTTGGATTTTATGGCCACCCAACTTATCAAATATCAAACTTTATAATTCTCCCAAGATCTCTCACTTGGATACTAACTGTTATAACCCAATATTATAGCTCATCCTTGGAATCTTCTCTAACTTGTTTCTCTTCTTCAAGATAAATCTTGAAGACCTTTCAAAGCTGAAAAACCTTTGAAATTCTCTTTTTTCAACCGCCTTTGTCAACATATCAGTAGGATTCTTACTGGTATGGATCTTCTCAAACATCAGTTGTCCATCCTCCAAAACTGATCTAATGAAGTGATACCTGAGTTTTATATCTTTGGTTATCAAATGGAATACTGAGTTCTTGTTAAGATGAATTGAACTCTGTCTATCACCGAATAACATGTAATCCTCCTCCTTCTTTCCTAACTCTTATATGAACTGTTGCATCCATATCATCTCCTTGCTTGCTTGTGTAGTATAAAAATACTCTACCTTTGTAGTAGACATGAAAACAATCTTCTGAAATTGAGAAATCCAAATAACTTGTGGTGCTCCACCTACCATTCAAATCTCCAGCCATGTATGCATCAACATATCTGTGTAAATAAACTTTTGACCCTCCTAAACACAACTTTCTGCTATTGGTCCCTCTCAAATATCTGATAATCCACTAGACTACATTCTAGTGCCCCTTTCCTATATTACTCATGTATCTGCTAACAACTCCCACTACATGGGAAATGCATGGTATTGTGCATACCATACCACACATCAAAATTCCAACTGATGAAGAATATGGAACTCTAGACATATATTCAATCTCTTAATGTGTTTTTAGGACACTTTTCTTTACTCAACTTGTAGTGCCCTGCCAATGGTGTACTTGTTGGTTTTACATCATGCATCTTAAACTTGTCCAACATCTTGTTCACATACTCTTCTCTAGAAAAATTCAATATTCTACTCTTCTTGTCTCTATTGATTCTAATGCCATTAATTTTCTTTGTTGCACCTAAATCCTTCATGGCAAATGTATTTCCTAATTTTCTCTTTAGCTAATTTATATTATGCATGTTTGACCTTGTCACAAGCATGTCATCCACATACAACAACAAGATAATATAGGTGTCATTTTCTATTCCTTCAAAATAAACACAGTGATTAGAATGACATATAGAGTAACCTTGTTCTCTCATGAATCTGTCAAATCTCAAATACCACTGCCTTGGAGATTGCTTAAGGCCATACAGACTATTCTTCAATTTGCACACTGAATTCTCCATCCCCTAACTTCATATCCATGTTTCTTCTTCATATGTATTTCTTCCTCCAAATCACCATGAACAAAATGAGTATTTACATGTAATTGTTCAAGATGCAAATCTTCCACAGCTACTAAACTTAAAACAATTCTAATGGAAGTCATTTTAAAAATAGGAGAGAAAAATTCATCAAAGTCTATACCTTTTTCTTGTGCAAATATCTTCACAACAAATCTTACCTTGTACCTTTTTTTGTCACCTTCTTCTTCCTTCAACCTGTAAACCCACCTATTCTATAATGCTCTCTTTCAAGTAGGAAACTGAATCAAATTCCAAGTTTGGTTGTGGTCCAAGGATTCCATCTCCTCATTCATACCATGCTCCCACTTGTTTCTTGTTGTCCACCTGCATTTCTTCTTCAAAACATTCTATTTCTCCACCATTTTTCAATAAACAATAGTAAAGCTCATATGAAGATAATCATGTAGGAGGTTTACTTACCCTAGTAGAACGTCTCACAAGATTTTCTAGATTTTGAGGCTCTAACTATTCTTGTTTATTTTGATCTACAGAACCAACATCGATTGTGCCAGGATTGATGCAAAATTGTTGATTTTCTAGTCCTTTGAGAACTTCTCTATCTTTTATCTCATAAATTTTTACATACTCAAACTTTTCTAGCTTCTTATCCTATAGTTATTCCCTGTAATAACCCTTTCATTGAAAAAATAACATCCCTACTCCTAACAATTTTCTTCTCATCCAAAATCCACAACCGGAATACAAAATCATCAGTTTCATACCCAATGAAATTACATTTCTTTGACTTAGATTCCAACTTTTTCCTATTCTCTTTATCAATGTAAACAAATTCTTCACAACCAAAAACTTCCAGAAAAGAAAAGTTTACCTCCTTACTGGTCCAAGCCTCCTCTGGTACTCCACCTTCCAAAGCACTTGAAGGTACTTTGTTTATCAAGTAAATAGAAATATCTAAAGTATCCTCCCAAATATGTAAGGACAATATGACATGAAATCTCATGCTCATTGTACGCTCCATGATAGTCATGTTCATTATTTCTGACACACCATTCTGTTGTGGTGTTATAGGAACTGTCTTCACTCTATGGATTCCATTCTATGAACAATAGTTATTAAATTAATTGCTGCAGTACTCTTCACCATTATCTGATTTGAGACACTCCAACTTCAAACTTGTTTCATTCCCAACCAAATATTTCCACTTCTTGAAAGTATTAAATACATCAGATTTCTTCTTTATACAGTAAATCCAAACCTTCCTACTAGCATCATCAATAAAAATAACATAATATTGTGAACCAAAAAAAAGAAGATACCTGAGCCAGCCCCCACACATTTGTATAAACAAGCTCTAACTTGTGTTCCTTCATGGTTGTTCTAACCTTGAGAAATCTCACTTGCTTTTTTTCCCCATACACACAATGCTCACAAAATTCAAGGTTTATGTTTTTCAAATCTGACAACTTTCCCTGTGAATATAAAATCTTCATCCCCTTCTCACTCATATGGCCAAGTCTTTGATGCCATAGAGTTGTGTCATACATGTAGTAGCTAAAATAGAAAATGGATTAGTACTAATAGTGGATAAATATAAAGTACCTACTTTCTTACCTCTTGCTACCATAAGATAACCCTTGGTAACTTTCAAAGAATCTGTTGTAAATAAAACCATACAATCATCATCTTCTAATTGCCCTACAGAAATTAGATTCTTCCTCAAGCTAGGAACATTCCTGACATTCTTCAATACCTAAGTGTTACCATTCTACAATTTTACATTAAGATTACCTTTTCTAATAATGTTACATGGCTCATCATCACTGAGATATACCTGCCCAAAATTCCCTTGAACATAATCATGAAAATATTGTCTATGAGGAGTTGCATGAAATAAAGCACCAAAATATAAACCCAAGATTTTGATTTATTATCTAAGGAAACAACAAGAGCATATTGTAATGCATCACCTACTAAATTTACCTCTTTACTCCCTTCTTGTTGATATTTCCCTAATTTTAAAGACCAACAATCTTTATTTGCATGTCTCATTTTCCCACAATACCAGCATAACATCCTGCTTCTAGATTTAGATCTTCCCTTCTTAGATGTTACATGGTGTCCTTGACCTTTTTTTTTCCTTCTATATTCCCCTGTTCTCTACACTCAAATCATTACCAGATGAATCACCGATGCTTTTTATTCTCATCTCTTCACTAAAAATCACACCAATAACATCATCAAAATTTAAAGTGTTTTAACCAAAAACATAATTACTCACAGCCATAACCAACGTATTCCATCTTTCAGGAAATAAGCACAGAATCAAAATAGCCCTAACTTCATCATCAAAACTTACTCCTACAAATCTTAATTGATTAGTAACCGTGTTGAATTCATTCAAATGATCACTTACTTAATCACCATTTGACTTCTTCATTTTAAACAAACTTTTCATGAGATATACCTTATTGGAGGATGAGGGTTTTTCATACAATTTACCAAATTCTTCCATTAGATCTGCTGTTGTCTTTTCCGTAGAAATATTGAAAGCTACCATAGCTACAGGAACATCCGTATCATTCCCAAATCCTTCTGATCAAGAACATCCCATTCTTCATATTTCATAGTTGACGGCTTCAAAACTTTCTCTTTCAATGGTAGATAAAGATCCTTCTGATATAGGTATTCCTCTACTTTCATATTCCATAGCTGAAATTTCTGGCCATTAAACTTCTCAACCCTGAACTTGTTATCCTTTGTCATTTCTCCCACTCAAACAAGAAACCATCATGTGATATTTTTCTGCAGAAACAAAATCCTTCTCTAATACCAATTGTTAGGATCGAAAGCACATATGAGCAATAAAATGACATTAAAACAAAAATAATATAAGCATGCAATCACAAGATAAACCTAAGATTTAACATGGTTCATCTAATGTGGTCTACATCCACTAGAAACAAGCCAACCTTATCCTTTATTCATTCCTAAGGAATACAATACAATTCTCTATCTTTTTCATATCAAAGATTAAATCCATGCACATATATATAACTTGTGAACCTCTTTGTAAAATTATGCTTTAACTTTGTTTAATGAAAAGTTGAAAAATTCATGGACATGGGATAAGAATCTCTAAAGAAACCCCAAAGGATCTTAACAACTAGTCATTGGACTGTCAGATAAGATATAAACAAGGATTCATCACTTTTCATACATTAATATTGAAAGAAAGAAACAAATCTAGCATATTTAGTAATCCTCTACTCTTGAAAGCTTTAAAATGAACCTAGGCAGATTCTAAGCAATCAGTTATGTGATTAGGAGAATGAGAGCTCACCATTAACGACTTCAAGTCCAATGGTTCTTCCCATTTACTCAATTCTTGGTGTGTAGTGCAATGGAAAATCAATAACTCAATGAAAGAAACGAAATAACTCTAAACCCTAAGAAAAATGCTATAGTTTATGTTAGGAAGAAGGAGAATTCTTAGAAATGAGAGGGGTAGTGGGCTATTTATAGTTTTTCATTTGGGAAAGTGGGGGAATTTTGTGCATGTGGGACTAAAGGAAAATCTAAAAAGTTAATTAGGTATTCAAAGTAAGATTTAACTAGGTTTAGAAGAGGTCAATCATGGTTAGGAGTAGTTAAACTAGGTTAGGGTAGTTAATCTAGTTTAGAGAGGAATTAAGGTTTTGAGAGATTTTTGCAAGGTCTAATCAATCCAATGAGATGGATTGATAGTCTAGGAAGTTAGTAAAAGTGGTCTAGAAGGGAATGAGAAGATGGTTTAGTCAAAAAGAGGCTATACTAGCCTATTTAATTGATTTAGAAGAGGAATACAACCAAAAGAGTGTCGTAAGAGGGCAGTTAGATAGGTCTAACTGATAGTATGTCATCAATTTATAAGAAGGAGAATAGTTAGTGTAATATTAGGAATAATAATGCTTTGATCAAACTACAGGTGTCTACATTTTCCCGTCTTTGGGGTGACGTAAGCTACGTCACTTCAAAGAAAGTAGACAAACATAACCAAATGAAATTTTTTGAAGGGGCAAAAAAAAAATTAGTTACCTAAAGGGATGACCCCTTGAGTGTCGATGGGGTGATGGAAGAAATTGATTGATGATAAAAAAGAGAACATAAGAAAGAAAAGTGTGAAGAGAAGATTAGAGAACAATAAGAAAAAGGGATATTGAGCTATCCAAAAAGTAATGTAAACAACTTTTAATCATTATTTTTCTTAGCATCCTGATCATAAATCCTTATTAAAATTTAAGCATATGACAGAAGCATAAAATGACATGAAAATCTAAGAACAAACAATCATCCCTTGATAAAACAGAAACTCCATGCAACATACAAACATGTAATGCAATACGAGAAGTAAACAAACTCATATAACATGGAAATAAGTACAATCACACACACTCAAACCAATAACGTTTAAGATAGTTGAAAAAATAATTTTTTATTGAGATGTAGTCCCAAATTTTCTAGTAAAATACAAGGGTTGAAAATGATTCCCCAAGCAATTTGTACATGCAAGAAAAAGGATGGAGGAAACTTAGGTCCAATGGAAAAGTAATGTGCACCGACGAAAATAGTACCAGGAACTGATTGTGCCCCAGAGTACAGATGAAGTAAGTGGTTTAGATTTTGTAAATGATTGTAGAGTTGGGTGATACTTGACTCATTGTTTCAAAACATGTGAAAACATCAGCAAGATACGAGATGAATGCCATGCGAGAGACACATATTTCAACTGTAAATGAGTGTTTTATCAATTTTAGTCCATTTTCGAAGTGTTTATGATTTTTTTGGATTTTTGAATGGTTTTATAGTTTTTAAATTTTTTATCGGTTAGAGAAATTTAGGAAAATGGAAGATCACCTACAACCATGTGAAAAATTCCCTAAGGCAAAGAGAATAGGCATTGGTTGGCAATAAAATGCCCTAGCGAGAAGACACCCAGGCCAACAATAATTATTTAAAAGTAATCATGGCGCTAGATAAAAATAGAAGATAAGAAGCACCTGGAAATATTTAATAATTCCCCAGGGTGAAGAGATAGGTGCTACGTATAAAATAGTGATTGAGGCTGATTTAGATGATATTGGTGTGGGGGGGGGGAGGTGGGGACAGATTTGTGATCATGTTCAACCCCTCTTTCTGCCATTGATGATACAATATGTGACAACTAGCTTAGCATAGATACATGATGTAAAAATTAACATTTTTGTATATATGATGTAGTAGATGATGTTATATGTGATGAATGGTAGATGATAGATGTGATAATAAACAAATGTGCAGTAATCAAACATACAAGCAAAAGTTAACAAAAATAAAAAAATATACAACCAAAAACTAAAAGCAATTTAATCATTACCTTGTTTTTACGGGACAATATTGATAAATTTTGTAATTTTTTTGGGTTATCTTGAAAGATAAGTTTTCCAGGCTACTGTTTACGTTTTTTTTGGGGTTTCCCTAAGACAATTTTATAATGATTTTGTAGCTTTGTCCCTATAAGTGGTATTTTCTAAATGTTTAGATATTTGTGTATCTTTTTCTGAATGTTTTTGTATTTTTCTAAGGTCATGTTCCAAAATAACTGTACAAGAAAAAATAAGCGCAAATGCCCCAGCGTGATGTGGGAATAAATAAAGGGCAGAATTACATGCACTTGTGTATAAGCAAGTGGAATGTGAAGGTGCCCCCAATGTTAGAGAGGAATATACAAAGGCACATCCCTCATGCACATACAAGAACAAATAAGCCAAATCACGGCTTTACAAGATGGATTTAGTAGGGTTCTTAAACCTAGAAAAGGAAGTTATTCCTAGAAATAAGTGAGGGTTACACATCCTTATGCAAGAGTAATTTGTGACCGACGAATCATCCTTGAGTGCTAGAAATCAGTTTTCACCAAAAGACCTGCCCACTGCCCACAATTGCATGGCTTTCACACATGGAAGACCTATTTTTTCTTTACTCTTTTCTCAAAATTTTCATTTTTTTCTTGATATTCATGTCATGCTTAAGCATAGAACCGATTGATATGCATATCGTTCATTGGTTCCGAAAGCTCTTCACCATATGAGTATGTAAGTTTATAAGCTCCTGATCCATACTTAATAACCACTACATAAACCCCTAGCCAGTTAGCCTCAAACTTACCTTTCTTTTCTCTTTATTTGATAGTGTCCTTCTTATTTTATTTTAGCACTAAATCACCTACATAAAATTCATGATGAATGGTCCATTTGTTATATCCTCTTGATACTCTGTTCTAGTAGACGTTGAGGTGCTTAAGCACTTTTATCTATTTTTCATCCAATAGCTCTAGCTTTGCTAGCCGAGTTAGTCTATAGTATTCATCCTTATCAAGATAATCCCAGAGAGATATTCTTAGTGGAGGGAAGCTCCACTTCCAAGGGTATGGTGGCTTTAGTTTCATAGACTAGGTAATACGGGGTCACACCAGTAGGAGTGTAGATGGCGGTTTGATAGGCCCAGAGGGTGGGATGTATCTGTGAGTGCCAATTACGACTAGTCTTACTTGCCATTTTATCCATGATTCATTCAAGAGTTTCATTGGTACACTTCAGATTTTCCATTACCTTGGGGGTAATAGCAGGTAAACCACTTGAGTTGAATATGGAAGCATTGACAAAATGTCTTAACCATTTTGTTCTTGAAGTATTTACCATTATTAGTGACAATGGTGGAAGGGATACCATAACTACAGATGAGATGATTCATCATGAATTTTGAAATTTGTGCACTAGTGACATAGGTAAGAGGCACAACCTCTACCCATTTATTAAATTACTCGATGGTAGTAATAATGTGGGTGTGACCATCTAAAGAAGAAGGATGGAGCTTCCCAATGAGATCCATGCCCCATTTAGAAAATGACCAAGGTGTTGCGATAGGCTGCAAACCCTGTGCTAGTGCATGTATCAAGTTTCCATTTTTTTGGAATAGATCGACATTTCTTGAGAAAATTACAATAATCTGCTTCCATGATGGGTTAATAATAACCTACCCTTAAGAGATTCTTATCCTAGACCATACCACTAGTGTGTTCTCCAAAAATACAACCATGTACTTATTTAATGCATGGAATGAGTCAGTAACATCCAAACAACAAAGAAGATTTCCGGTAGTAGTCACACCAATAAATGGTGCCTCCTAGGAGGGTATAACGGGATATACAATGGATAAGTGTTTCTTCTTAGAATGGGTAATGTCTAATGGAAATGTTCCATCTTGTAGGTATCTAAATATAGGGTCATACCAAGGGGAGGATGGACCAACAATCTCACATGCCAAACAAGATTCTAACATGTTGTATTGCGGGTATTTGTAAATCATCTATATAGAAAGGAATTTTCTCTCTTGAGGTGGAATGCATAAGAGAGATCCAATTGTAGCCATAACATTTGCTGATCTATTATGTGACCTAGGTCTTTGTTTAAAGACAACCTATTTAAAATACTCCTTCAAGGTTTGAACCAACTTCTTCTATGGAACAAGTTTCTCATCTTTGACCTTATACTCATCATTAACTTGCTTAATAATGAGTTGGGAGTCCCCAATGACTCTTAGTTGTCTAATATCTCAAGTGATAGCTAAATTGAGACTAGTAATGAGTGCTTCATACTCTGTAATGTTATTAGTGCAAGGGAATCCCAAATGGAATTCTCTTGGAATAACCTCACCTGTGGGAGTGATGAGAAATACCCTTGCCCCTGATCTGTTGGGGTGTGGAGCCTATTTTTGGTCTTCTCAAATTAGTATTGAAGTGTGGAGTTAAAATTGGGAAGATGAAAGGTCATTACCATTTATTTTCTAGCCATGGGAAGATAAAAGGTATGACAGTTTCTTTTCCAGCCATGGGAAGTTGAAAGGTCATGACTTTCAAACTTCTAAGGTCATATTTTAGACTTCTTAAAGGATTGTAATCCTATAAATAGAGGTGTTAGGGTATCTTGAATATATCTTGTGTGTTCAAGAGGTCTTGAGTATTAGTGATCAAGAGGTGATCAAGAGTGATCAAGGTTAAGCAATTGGGTGTCAATTGTGGTTTAGATGTGGTTTAGCATCTTTGGAATTCTATTGTTACTTCATAACTGAGAGAAGACTGTGAGACTTTTTTTGCTCTTGTTGATAATAAAATCTGAGAAAATTCTTGGTGGATGTATCCCACATTGGGTGAACCACGTTAAATCTTGTCTTGTCTTCTTTTATGCATTATTTATTTATGTTGTTATATTTCTGCATGTATACTTCTACTATATAGTTTCCTACTAGTGTGATTTGAGGAATTGTTTCTGCATATTTGTTCTCTAATTCCTAACAATTGGTATTAGATATTTTTGGTTTCTTACTGAAGTGTTAAATCACAGGGAAAGTTTATCTTGAGTGGGAGCTATGGCAGATGAGGGTAGATCAAGGTTGAGAAGTTCAATGGGCAGAACTTTGGTTTGTGGAAGATGCAAATGGAGAATTACTTATATCAAAAGGTCCTCCATGTTCCTTTGGCTGGAAAAGAAAAGAAACCTACAACCAAGTCAGTTGAGGATTGCAATTTTTTGGATATAAAGGCACTTGGGGAAATTCACTTATTCCTTACATCTTCAGTTGCTTTCAACATATCACAGGAGAAGACCACGAAATGTCTCATGAGTGTGTTAGGGAAGTTATATGAAAAACCCTCTACGTCTAATAAATTATTTTTTGATGAAAAATTTATTTAATATGAAGATGTATGAGAATGGTTCTATTGTTGTTCATTTAAATGAATTTAATATGGTTGTGAGTATGTTAAACTTGGTAAAAAATGACTTTGATGATGAGGTCAGGGCTTTGTTGATTTTTTTCTCCTTACCAGATAGCTGGGACAACTTCGTTATGGTTGTAAGTAATTTAGTATCTAATAATTCAAAGCTGAAGTTTTAGGATGTAATAGGTGTGATCCTAAGTGAGGAAATGCAAAGGAAGAGCACTGGAGATTCTTCAAATTCTGAAAACACTTTGACGGTGGAGAGTAGAGGGAGACAAAATAATAGAGGGAAAGGTAACCGTGGGAGGTTGAATGATCGCAGAAGGTCAAATTCCAAGAGTAAGTTAGAATGTTGGCACTGTGGGAAGGTTTTGTTGATGGAAAATCACAACACCCATGAATGTTTGTAACTCGATGGGTTGAGACTCTCAGTGTGATTGCATAACATGGAGCTTTTCCCAAGTGTGGGACCTTGCAAAATTGGAAAAGCTCTCTGGATGAAGGCCGGTTCCTATTCCTCTATTCAGATGCACACATAAAAATGCAGAGAGTTTACTCAAAAACCTAATCTAATTTTCCAAGGATACAGGGTAATAAGATGCATAAAAATAAACCTAAACTAACAAAGGTGATGCACCGAGGAATGAAGAACATCTGTCTTGCCAATAAATACAAACCATTAAAATGCAATGCAAGATCATGCACAGATAACCAGATTTGCAGTGAAAGATCAAGAGGATGCAAATGAACATAGAGAGGGTTGAGAATCATCCACAGACATGCATTATTTTCTCCAAAGATTGACACAATACACTACAAAGTGCCAAGAGGAAAAGTTGCATTACAGTTTTAGATGGGAGGTTTTAACTCCACAAATTCACCTGCCAAAGAGAAGAAGGGAGGGGAAAAACAAGAATGTCCAACCTTTAGAAATAAGCCCCTCCTTACAATTTATAGGAAGAATGAGAGAGGGAAGAGAGAGGAAATCCAAATCTACCCCAAACACCTCTAGGTTGTATTTAATTCATCTCATTATGGTGGTAGGTGAGAACCCTAGCAAATCCAAAAAGTGGAGAATTGTATTTTGCATATTTAAAGAATTTTTTCTCACCCAATTAAAGATATCCAATCATAGTTAGATAGATGACCTTGTAAGATTTCCAAAAATTCTAACCTTGCATGAATCCGAGCTCCCTGTGAAAATTTATGGCCATTTGAATATCTGGGTCAGGGTCTGCTTTCTGTCAGCGCTCAAAATTTTGCACCTCCTGAAGGTGCACCTTGGTGCATCCATGTGCATGTCGTCATAATATTACATGCACCATGGGTGCATCAATTTTCATGTTTACATCTTATTACCTACGCCATGGGCGCGTCCATTTTCATGTCAACATCTTCTTACCTACGCCATGGGCACATACTTTTTCGTTTCGACACTCTTTGACCTACACCTTGGGCGCATACTTTTTCATGTCGAAACTCTTTGACGTACGTCTTCTACCTGCACCTTGGTTGTGAAGTTTTTCATGTTGAAACCTCTTGCTATGTGCCTTTTACCTGTGCCAAGGGTGTGACTTTTTTCATGTCAACATCTCTTGCTGTACACCTCTTACCTGCAGGCGACGTAATAAATGTCGGGGTCTGAGTTTATTTGATTTCCATATTCTTTCCGTTTGTCTATATATACCCTGGGGGAGATATATACAACAATTTGGTGACTCAACGGGATCACCTTCCTACTAGGTGGAATATCAGTGGCCTTTTAGCAATCCATTGGGCATGGAGTCATAAGCAATAACCTGAAACCAACCTGATATCTGATCCTGATCCTGATACCGCAACTCATTCTCTAAGAGCATGCTAAACTATAGAAATTCAACCTGAGAGCAAAAAAATCTATGTCCAGAGCACTTAGGGAAATTGAAACCTAACTACAACAAGACAATGTACATACGCACTTAGAGGAATTGAAATCTAGGTTAATATTTATAAGGGTAAACCTTTTCCTTTTAGTAGCAATGTTTAAGGTAGATTCCGTTAACCAGAATCAAGAGTTCTTCTCCATCCAATGTAGACAATTGGAAGGCATTACTACTTTTACATCCTGTGACCATGTAGGGGCCACTCCAAATGGCATCAAACTTGGAATGCCTTCTTAGTTTTTCCCGATCTTCATCCCATTTCAGAACTAGGTCCCCTTCCTAGAAGGTCTTTTCTCTTGCCTTCTTATCAAACCATATTTTTACTAAAGCCTAATCTTTCTCAATCATTTGAACTACATGATCTCTAATTTCTTCCAATTCCATCAACTCTGTATACCTGGCCTCCTTTGGTTTGAAATCATCCAACTCTAACTGCTTCATGAGCTCAAATGCAGACAATTCTAATGATATAGGCAATATTGCTTCTTTCCCATAGACCAACTTATAAGGGGAATTACCTGTAGACCTCTTTGGTGTTATTCTCTCAGCCCATAACAATGGTTTTATCCTAGTATGCCATGTTATTTGATTTTCATCCAGAGTTCTTCTGATGATTCTTAGTAAATTCTTGTTCGTGGACTTCACCTATCCATTACCCTACGGGTAATAATTTGAAGAGGTGTTCAAATAGATTCCATTCTTAACATCCCATTTTATAATCTTGGAACCTATGAATGCAAATGCATTGTCTGATATGATAGTGGCTAGCACACCAAACTAGGTCACTATTCCCTCATAAAAGTCTAGTATGTCAGACTCATTTGCTTCTTTGAGAGCTACTGCTTCAGTCCACTTGGTAAAATAGTCTATTGCCATGAGAATCCACTTGTGGCCTTGGCTTGAGTTTGGATTGATGAGCCCAATGAAGTCCAATCCCCATTGTATAAATGGTTGATCAACCAAAATTGGGTGCAATGGAAGTGCTGCTAGTCTTTCTTTGCCTGTGAAGAGTGCACATTTCTTGCACTTTCTTAAACATGTATAATAGTCACTGAACATTGTGGGCCAATAATACCCTGCCTTCATTATCTTGAGAGCTGTTACTCTGTTATCCCCGTTTTGAGTTCACGACGAAACGATCAGATAACCCCTTCAAATTTTTTGAAGTGATTTTGCATTATGATCTCTTTTAGAGCAAATCGGGTTTTCGGGTGTTACTAACAGCTTGACATAAGTTTTAACATGCTTTATGTCGTATGATTTCCGAAACCCGAAACCCGCCTTGTATTGAAAAATCCTTTGAAATCGGGTTTTCGGAAATTGGACGCATCGGAACATCCTTGTGTTAAGACATGCTTTTGTCGTATGATTTCCGAAACCCGAAACCCGCCTTGTGTTAAAATCTCCTCGTAATCGGGTTTTCGGAACTCTAAAGCATCGGAACATTCATGTTCCAAAACATGTTTTATGCGCCATGTTCTCCGATTCCCGAAGTCCGCTCATTCCTTAGTAATCGGGTTTTCGGAAGTTCAATGCATCGGAACATTCATGTTCCAAAACATGTTTCGTGCTCCATGTTTCCCGAAGCCTGAAACCCGAAATATACTAAATCTCCTCGTGTCGGGTTTTTGGACTCCTCCAACACGCTGACGTGGCATCCATGCCGAATGGTTGGTGAGCTGGCACGTGCCGAGCTGAAGTGTATTTATTACTGATTTTCTTATAAATACGCCAAAATCCACGTCATTTTTACCGTTCATATTTTTAATTCGTGGATTTTTCGCATGCTCTTCCTCTCCCAAAACCCGCAAACTCGCGTTACCAGACTGGATCGATCGTTTTCGATTTTACTTGTCTCGAATCGAAGGTATTCTTCGTTCCTTCTTTATTCTTGATTTCTCTGGATCGACTGCATATATTTTCTTTCCAATTTCTTGCCAGTTGTTGAGGGTTTTTCTTCCTTCTTCGTTCTGTATTGTTTTGGAAAGGGGTTTTGGGTTTTTAGGGTTTATTTTCTTTTTGAGATTATCAATTGGTGCTATTCCTTCCAAATTCCAATTACTTTCATAATGTTTGGAATATGAATAACAAAAAAGAAAGGAAGATGTCTATGTAGAAATTCAAAGGAAAGGCTCTGTTTTTGGTTTCTTGGATTTTGAAGTTTGTATTGCAGATTCAAAAGTCCGAAATACAAAGGAAGCTCGCAGTGACGGGGTCTTTCAACATTCCGACCTCAACAGTGGGTGCCGGGCATCTCCTAAGTTCCGCCATCACAGTAGACGCCGGGTTTTCGGCAGGTTCCGTCATTAAACAGCAAGTGCCGGGTTTTCCCCTGTTTCCGCCATTGAAAGCAAGTGTCGGGTTTCGCCAAGACTCCGACATATCAGACGTGTCGGGTTTTCAAAGTTTTCCGATATCTTCTTCTGCGTGTCGGGTTCTTCGCTTCTTCCGACGCCTTCCGTCAATCAGGTTTTTCAGTGTGCACAGCATCTCCGGAGTTCCGAGCTTTTCTCTTTCCAATATTCTTCATGTCGGATCCTGGTTCATCACAGGAGAAGGCCGGAAAATCTAGCAAGATGAAATACAAGTTTAAGAAACCAGAATCCCCGTCATATGTCGACTGTAATTATGATATCAGGGATACTGAATGGGCAACATAGATATGGACGACTTTTGGAACAGGGTGAAGAGTTCTTCTCAAACCCCATGGATGAAAGCTATAGCTGACAGTGGCTTGCCCCTTGCAGCAGGCTTCCCTATGTCTGCCCAGTGTCCAGAGTTTGTTTTGGCGTGTGCATCCAGCTACGACTCGGCTTCTCGGTCCGTAAGGAATCAGGCTGGTGAAGTAGTTATCAAACTAGATGGGGCTTATTTGGATGATCTCTTGAAACTACCAAATTTTGAAGAGTATGGAGCCCTAAATATGAAATTGGCTCAGAAGGCCTGGGACAGTAACCAGGAGAATTGCATTAAGGATGTTAATAAGAAGTTCTTGGTTAAGGCAAAACCAGTAATATCTAGATTTCCAAGAACTATCCCTAGATCGGATTTCATCCAAGAAATCAACGATATTATCACCCTACTGAGCCGGGTGTTTGGCTTGCCGGAATCAAATTTATTTCATGGATGGATGTACCAATTTATGGTCACCATTAGGAAGAACAAGCAAGGGATTGACTGGGGAACCCTGATCAGTGATGAAATTGATTCCCAGATGACGACGGTCCTGTCAACCGGAAAGTTTTATATGTTCTCATATGTGGCCTATGCAGCAGCTGGGATGAGGAGTTATCCAGGGTTGGAGACTAAAGGAAGTAGAACCACAAATCCAGTCTATAAGTATTATCCTCAAATAACGAAGAAGGGGTCCAAGGATCACTTTAGGAGGGTAAATGACGCCTTTTTCTATGAAAACATCTGCCAGCTCAATCCAGGGCTGAGAAAGACAAGGGTCTCGGACGAGGCATGGGCTGAAGTATCTAAGTGGGGATGTATCTTCTTACAGTTCAAGAAGTTTACCTACCTTCGAACGGTCATGTATTCCGGAGAACCTTTTCGTCTGCCTCGTTATCCCGGCGATAGATTGATACTAATAGAATTGGTCAGACAGTTATTGGATTTCCACAAGTTCCAACAGAGCAAGCATAAGGCAGCTGTATCCTTCCCAATTTCTATTGGGAGATATACTTGCTCAACAGCGGCAAAAGCTAAAAATGTCGAATGTGAACTCCAGGAGAAATTAAAGAAGCATATGAAGTCTCGGGATGGTTTTGACATCCGAGGAGTACTGAGAACTTATGGAGCCCTACATCTGCACAGGCCCAACATTGAGGATATCTGGGTGGATCTGCGTAACGAAGTTGCGGTTCACAGAAAAGATCATAGCAGATTAACTATTGATGAGATTCAGACGCTAGAGATTTCTGATTTGCCAGATGGTATAAGGGACAATGAAAGTGTGTTAGATATGTCCTATGATGGGCTTAATGAAGATCGATACGTTTTTCCGCCTATTGATTGGTCGGCTAGCGAAAAATCCTCTATCACCGATAGGTCAGCCCTAATTCTGGCTCGTACAAAGAAATGGCTCTCTTCTTGGGGCATGAATTTTAAAGATGACAAGTTTCCAAAATTGGCTGCTCCTGAGGCGGGGCCCTCCAAAAAGAAGAAGGACAAGGAATCTACTGGGGGGTCTATAAAAATCAAGATTCCCAAGAAGAGGAAAGAAAGACAAATCTCTTCAATTGTCTCTCCAACTCAAACGGTGGATGTGCCAGAATCACCAACACCACCAGAAATAGGAGAAATTAATTTGGAAGAAGGAGGAAGTCAGCCCTTGACTTCACCATTTGCTGATTGCTCAACTGAAGAGACCTTATCTCTGGCAGTCAAGGCTTTGGAGACTGAATCTGTGCCTCCCCCTCAACAACCACTTCAGCCTCCTCATTCCCCATCCACTTCTTCAAGCATGGCCAATATTTTCGCTGGGCTCTCACCCCTTTCTACTGGAACCCAAGTGATCACCAACACTCCCCCACAACCTGTGCCTTTATTCATTGCACCTACTACCACGTTGACTGCTGTTCCCCCTCCAATAGTAGAATCTGCTCCCCTTGAGAGTAGAATACCAGCTACTACAACATTGGCAGTTTCCTCTGATACACCACCATGGCTACTCGAACAAACTCCGAGGAAGAGGAAAGTGATTGTACCCCTACCAGCCTTTGATTTCAGCTCACTCAAGGTTTCTACTGCGAGATCAGCCAAGAAACCCAAAACAGTTTCAAGAGTTTTGGTAGATGCTTCAGGAGATAAGTTCGCAGAGATTGCCACTCCCTCAGCTGACAAAACTAGGGATGATGTAACAGCTGCTGATTATCAGATCACCAAGGTGGCTCTAGGGAAAGTAACAACAGAAGGAGCGCAACAAGATGCACGGGCTTCCATAGACGTGCTGTGCCAAAAGTTGAAAGAAACAAAGGTCAGCAGAGATGAGTTTAAGAAAAAGTGGAGCAGTTGACAGAGGTTTTGATTAAACTCTCAACACCCCTGGAATCCATACCATCTGCTTCTGCTTCTGCCGGATTCGATTTCTCATCGGTGCCTACGATTGAGAAGATTACCAGAAAAGGAAGGGTGGTTGATGAGTGGATCCAAAAGTTGCTCCAACGAGGGAAGGAAGTAATTCAAGACGTGGTGAAAGTTCATCAGTCCTTGGCAGAAATTCAGAAGGAAGGAGAGAAGATGGATGAGGAATTCACTGAAGAACTTGGACAGCTTGATTTGACTTGTGAGGCTCTCCAAGTGCTGAAGCAAATACCAGCACATCTCTTGGTAGAAGAAGCAATTCTTCCACATACAGATAAACACTTTCAGCTGATCAAGGGCATCAAATTCAGAGTAAAGATTCTCAACGAAGCCTGCAGCAAGTTGAGAGAATCAAGGGATAAATTGATCGATGGGAAAAGTGATCTGGAGGAAGAATTGCTAAAGATTTGTCCAAAGATGTCGGTTGGGAAATCAAGTGCCCTATCAGCAGATGATCTCTTCAAACAAGTTCAAGAGATTATTCAGCATGAACCTGTAGATGGATTCGACCTTGAAGTCATTGGTCAGTTTGTGAGGATTGAGCATACGTTGGAGGCCTTAAGAAAGCTCAGCAAGAGGTTGAAAAAGCTTCCCGGCAGTGCCAGTGATATCCATGAGACCTGCGAAATGTGGAATGATCTTTCCACTGCACCTGAGGAAAACGAAATGCAAGGCATTATTCGGAAGTTCCAGGAGTTCCGGAACAAACAGTCTCAGCTGGAGGAAGAGAAAGGAGAAGAATCAAAAGATGATGACTCGGATTGAGCTCCAGCGTCTCATGTCATTTCTATTTTTAGAATGACACATCTTTTATTTCCATTTTATCATATTTTTAATTCAGACTTCGACTTGATCTCCTGCGTGAGAATCATGCAAAGCTGAAACTCTAGTTAGCATGCTACTTTTCAGGATCTGTTCTGTTTAAACTCTAGCTTCTTTTGTTATAAAAAAGGGATGCTTGTGCATTCTAAAAGGTCGAGAATTTTTGGAGCATTAAGAGGCTATTGGAAAGGAGAAAAACTTTGTGTTTTCTTTCAATCATTTTGAAGAATAGAAGTTGATATTGTTTTGCAGACTTTGTGTTGTGAAATATATCTTATTTAAGATATTGTTCTTATGTTCATGATCTTAGAGCTATTCTTTGCATAAAATCTCAGTGTTTCTAATTATCTCGGACACTATATTTGTGATCTAAAACTCGTATGATTATTTCGTGCTCTGTGTTTACTCGAAAGAAAATACGTTTCTCCCATTTCTTTTCTACCGTGCTTCTTTCACTGTAATAGTTTCTAACCTATTTCACGTACGAAAGCAATATCCTTGAATCGTGTGAATGTGGATTTCGGGATTTCATCCCAACCCCCAATGGTTAGATTAGTGTGAATATTGTATATATTATTTACTGTGTTTTAGATTAGCAATAAAACAGGCAGCCTCACCTGTCTTTGAGGAGGGATTCAATCCCATGCACTGTGGTTGAACCTCATATTTTGGTTTGACAAAATATCCAACCAACAGTTTTTGGTGACTCCGCTGGGGAAATACGGATCAATAGTACAAAGCTTATCCTCTCGGTGTCTGGCGACTCCATATTTGCCTTATTTTTAATAAGATCTCCTTTCAGTTCAAGCTGGCCAGGAGGATCTTCACTCGGTCCCGCCGAGCTCAAGGTGAAATTGATCCACTTTTTGAGTTGCTGCAACAGCACAATTTCAGCCTTTCTCCCAACAGCGTTTGTCTCTAACCGAGCCAGAAGTTCTTCACCTGTTCGGAGAAATCGGATCCCTGAAGAACGGGAAACATCTGCAACTTGTCGTGCACTACTCTTGTCTGATACCCGGATCCCTGTACGCACTCTTTTCAGAAGGATGGCGGTTCAACCTGTGCCTTGGGGTGCAGTCATTGGTCCTCTTACTTTGACTCCTCCATTGCATGAGTTACCACGTGGATCACGTAAGAACATTCCCAAGTTCAATGGGGATGGGAAGCAGCATCCTGATGAGCATATTGCGTCTTTCTTTGTTGCATGCGGTGTCCTCGGAGTAGCCCACGAAGATGTCTCTGTTCGACTCTTCGTTGAAACATTGCAGGGAGTAGCAGCTGAATGGTTTTATCACCTCCCGAATGCATGCATTCCAGATTGGGCTACCATGCGGACCAAGTTTGAGGCACGTTTCAAACCAGCCGAAGATTCTCATGCGTTGTTAGCTCAGCTTACTCATATGAAGAAGGAATCGCATGAACCTATGCGGGAATTCGTGGCTAAGTTCAATAAGCTGATCCGGAAAATTCCAGTTCATAGCTGTACCAACTCTAGAAAATCAAAAGTGCTTTTTCATCAATGCTCAACCTCCTGATATAAGCTTTTTATTACGAAGGTCGGTTATCCCAGATCTGGCTACTGCTCAGTCAACGGCTACTGAAATAGAGGATGATCTCATCTTAGCTGGAAGGATCAAGAAAGATATACCCAAACTCAAAAATCAAGGTTCTTCTCAAGGTAATACTGACCCTATGTTTCAAAAAATGGCTAATGATTTGATTGCTTTAAAGAAGCAAGTGTCTCAGCAGGTGAGCAATGTTCCGTACCGGGATATCCCTAGGCGGAATTTTAATAACAATGGTGTACCTGCCAGAGATAGGCCGCGGTTAGCTCCTGCTCAACCGAGATTAGCAATTGAAGCTCCGCCTGTTAATGCAGCAGTGGAAATAATTGAAGAAGATGATGAACCAGAAGAACAAGATTCCCCTGAGGATTTCGAAGCTTCAGGATATGCTGATGAGTCTTATGATGAGTCAGCTGGCAACTCCAGCATTGGTTATTTGGAATATGATGAAGATGAATGTGAGCCAGATGGTCAATCATTTGCTGTTTTCACTCGGTCCCAATCTCAGGTTCCCAGAAAGCCTCTGGAAAATACTAAGGAGAAGAATAAGGAACCTCCTGTATCCATAGTCAAAAGGGGTACCCCTATTTCGGCGCAAACTGAAAGAGAGGTTACTAAAAAGACAGCTGTTCCTTATTCTCCTTCTCCTAAGGCCAGTACCCCACCACAAGCTCATGTAATTAGAACTGAGCCTACTATCATTCCTTCTTACACTGCTTTTGACATTATTGATCATGCGAAGAGAACAAAAATTCAAATGTCGGAAGCAGAATACCTTCAGTCGAATCCCGAACAATTTGAAAAGCTGGCCAAGTTTATCAGAAGTAAAGCGGCCGTTCCATCACCGTCAAAAGGTCTCCTTCCAAATCCTGTTCAACTTACACCTCAGAATAATCTGACCTCTGCTTCTTCCTCGGGAAAGATTGAACCATTTTATTTGTCTCTACTTATAAATGGGTTTAAACTCAGCAATTGTATCATTGACTCAGGGGCCTCTGATAATGTTATGCCTGCAAAAGTGGCTCATGCCCTTGGGCTTACTTTGACTAAATCATATGGACGGTGTTATTCCATGGAAACTAAACAAGTCCCTCTGATTGGTCAAATTAAGGACGCACAGTTTGCATTTGTTGCTTTTCCTGAGAAGAGAGTGAAAATGACTATTCTGGTTGCAGACATTCCTGCAGCTTATGGTATTCTCTTGGGTAGAGGATTTTGTAAAGATGTCGGAGGAGAGATTAGTATGGATTGGACCAAAGCTAAGATCCCAGTCAAAGGGGTTCAACAGGTTCTTCATCCTGAACCGCAGGCAAAGTATTTGGTGACCAAATCAGATGATCCGAAAGCTCAGATTCTTTTCGAAGATGCTAGCTTCGGGAATTATTTCATGGCTTCAGAGATACCTATTGTAGATGTGGAAGAGGAAGATCCCAATGCTATTTGGACGCTCGAATTTGATGGTAGCTGTTCAATTTCTGGATCAGGCGCTGGCGTTGTTCTCATATCTCCTAGCTCCGAGATTTTTCCGTCAGCTTATAAGTTGCAATTTGATAATACTAACAACACGGCCGAATACGAAGCCCTGTTATTAGGATTAGAATTGGCCAGACAAAAGGGAATCAGAAATCTCAAGGTTCAAGGAGATGCGGAGCTGATTGTTAATCAGGTCAGGGGTATATATCAGGTGAAAAATGATCGGTTGAGACATTATCGAAATAAAGTGTGGGATAGTATAGAATGCTTTGATGCATTTTCTATTAAGGCAGTTTTAAGAGATTACAATGACAAGGCTGATTCTTTGGCCGTATCTGCATCTCTTCTTCTTCCTCATCCTCAATTCAAGCAAGACACATACTCTATTGAGATTGTATATCGTCCTAGTATCCCAGATAACGCAACTCACTGGCAGGTATTCAATGATGATCGACAGGTGTTGGCTTTTCTAGAAAAGGCTGACAATTTCAGTGAATTGTATTTTGAAGGTTCAGAATCAGCCTTTCGTGAAACTATTTCAGATCCATATCAGGAAGTTGATGGTGAATATATTCAGCTGAAAGGCAATAAGATACCCAAAGGTTTGGTTTCTTTGGAGGGCTTGTTTGATAAACATGATCGTTTTATCCAAAACAAAAGGCAGGTCGAAGGTGCTTCTTCCTCTGAAGTAGATCAAATCAATCTAGGTTCATTTGATCAGCCTCGAATGGTGAATGTTGGGAAATGCTGCTCTGCTGAAGAAAAGGTAAGATTCACTTCGCTTTTAAAGAAATACATCGATGTCATGGCTTGGTCCTATGCAGATTTGAAATCTTTCAAGCCCAAGGATGTTCAGCACAGTATTCCTTTGAAACCTGATGTGAAGCCGTACAGACAAAAGCAAAGGCATTACAATCCGAAGATTTCAGGAACAATTCTGGCAGAAATTCAGAAGATGCTAGATGCCAGAATTATTTTCCCAATCCATCACTCCACTTGGATTGCAAACATCGTTCCTGTCAGAAAGAAGAATGGCGAGATCCGGATTTGCGTTGACTTTCGGAACTTGAATCAGTCCTCGCTGAAGGATAATTATCCCTTGCCGATCATGGACCAAGTACTACAAACTGTTACTCAGGATCAGAAATGTTATCCATGCTCGACGGGTTTTCGGGATATAATCAAGTCGAAGTAACCACAGAAGATCAACACAAGACAGCTTTCACGACCCCATGGGGTACCTTTGCTTATAGAAGGATGCCATTCGGCTTGATCAACGCAGGAGCTACGTTTCAGAGAGCTATGGACCTAGCATTCAGAGATCTGATGGGTAAGGTCATAGTCGTGTATTTGGATGACTTGACTGTCTTTTCTAAAAAACGAAGTGATCATTATGATCATTTAGAACAGGTACTTCAGAGATGCAGGCGTCACGGAATTTCGTTGAATCCTAAGAAGTCTATGTTCGGGGTTACAGAAGGAAAGCTGCTGGGTCATATTGTGACCAGGGAAGGAACTAAAATTGACCCAGAAAGGGTAAAGGCCATTCAGAGTCTTACTTTACCAACAAGTAAAACCGGAGTTCATTCTTTCTTCGGAAAAGTTAATTTCTTGAGAAGATTTGTACCTGACTTCGCTGACAAAACCAAGGATATTCTTGGAATGATGAAAGGCAAAGTCCCATTCAGATGGAGTGCAGAAGGGAAACTTTCATTTGAAGAAATCAAAAAGGCAGTTGCTTGCGCTCCGACCCTAGTATGTCCAGACTTTAAGAAAGATTTCATCATGTATAGCTATGCTTCAGCCCACACAGTGTCAGCGATCCTGATGCAGGAAAATGGAGAAGGCATTGAAGCTCCTATCGCATTCATGAGCTGTCCGTTGAAAGAGCATGAATTGAAGATGTCGCAAATTGAAAAACATGCTTACGCAGTGGTAAGAGCAGTAAAACACTTCAGGTACTATGTACTGAATTCTCATACTCGTGTTCTCGTTCCTGATACTGCTGTTAAGTCCATTCTAACTCAACAAGAGCTGGGAAGTCAACGAGGTACTTGGATTGCTAAGGTTCAGGAGTATGACTTGGACATTAAACCTACCAAGTTGGTACGAGGAAGAGGCTTGTGTCAATTGATTGCAGAGAATGATGCTGAAGCAGAGTATGAAGAGATTCAAGACACTTCCTCAGAGCTGCCTATGGTGCTTTTTGTAAGTACGACCGATGAATGGTACGCGGAAATTGCTTTCTTCCTAACTTATGGTGAATGCCCTCCGCATTTAAATAAAAAGGAGAAAAGGACCATCAAGCTGAGATCTGTAAAATACCTTTTGTGGAATAATGCGATATACAAGAGAGGTATTGATGGTATCTTCTTGCGTTGTGTCGATAAATCACAACAGGAAAAGTTATTAGAATCCTTTCATAGCCTAGCATGCGGAGGACACTTTTCGTCTTCTGTAACAGCATATAAGATCTTACGGGCTAGGTATTATTGGCCTACTCTTTTTCGGGACTCAGCAGAATGGGTGTCTAAATGTGAAGCTTGTCAGCATTTTGTTGGTCATCCCAAGTTAGCAGCTCTTCATCTGAAGCCTGTGGTGATTGAAGAACCTTTTCGCCAATGGGGGATTGATTTTATCGGAACATTGAATCCTACTTCCAGTGCTGGACACAACTATGTGCTAACTGCTACAGATTATTTTACCAAGTGGGTAGAGGCTGCGCCAATCAAGCAAGCAACTTCTGAAGCTGTTTGCAAATTCCTTAAGGAAAACATAATTGTCAGATTTGGTGTACCTCATAAGATCGTAGCGGATAACGCTTCCAATTTCTCATCACACGAGCTAACTGAGTTTTGCTACGGATTCGGTATTACTTTGGCTCATTCGTCTGACTATTATCCCCAGGGAAATGGGCAAGCTGAATCCAGCAACAAGAATCTGGTTACTATAATCAGGAAACTAGTGGACGAAAATCAGAGGAATTGGCACAAAGCATTGTATGATGCATTGTGGGCTGACCGGATCACTCCAAAGCGAGCCATAGGGATGTCCCCTTTTCAATTGCTATACGGGATTGATGCTGAAATCCCTATCTCAGTAGAATTGCTGGCCTTGCAATTAGCGAAAGCGGTTGAAGACGTAGCTTTTCAGAATTCAATTGAAAAGAGGGTTATGTACCTAACCAAGCTAGAAGAAGAGCGAATCAAGGTGATTGATCATATAGCAGATCATCAGAGCAGGGTAAAGAAGATTTTTGATAAAAAATCCAAGCAACGTGACTTCCAAATTGGAGACCTGGTGTTGCTTTGGGATAAAAGAAGAGAACAAAAAGGAATGCATGGAAAAATTTGATTCTTTATGGAAAGGACCTTTCAAAATTCATCAACTGAATGGCGAAAATAGTTTCCTACTATCATATCTGGATGGAGGATTACTTCCGTTGCCTTTCAGTGGGCAACATCTAAAGCTGTTCCACCATTAATGCAAGATGCTCTCTTGCATTGTACATATTTTGCTTTTGTTGTGTGTTTGCTTTTGGTTTTCTGTCTTTCTTCGTTTTGTTTTATTTTTGGTTTTCTCCTTGACTCCGTAGCCCATTGGATAAGGCCCTGGTCCTCGAGACCAGAGATTCTGAGTTCTCTTCCTTTGGTATTGCAAAGAAAGTCCCCAACTGGAGCCAGCTGTTATTCCCGTTTTGAGTTCACGACGAAACGATCGGATAACCCCTACAAAATTTTTGAAGTGATTTTGCATTATGATCTCTTTTAGAGCAAATCGGGTTTTCGGGTGTTACTGACAGCTTGACATAAGTTTTAACATGCTTTATGTCGTATGATTTCCGAAACCCGAAACCCGCCTTGTATTGAAAAATCCTTTAAAATCGGGTTTTCGGAAATTCGACGCATCGGAACATCCTTGTGTTAAGACATTCTCTTGTGTCGTATGATTTCCGAAACCCGAAACCCGCCTATGTGTTAAGACATATCCTTCGTAATCAGGTTTTCGGAACTCTAAAGCATCGGAACATTCATGTTCCAAAACATGTTTTATGCGCCATGTTCTTCGATTCCCGAAGTCCGCTCATTCCTTAGTAATCGGGTTTTCGGAAGTTCAATGCATCGGAACATTCATGTACCAAAACATGTTTTGTGCTCCATGTTTTCCGAAGCCCGAAACCGAAATGCACTAAATCTCCTCGTGTCGGGTTTTTGGACTCCTCCAACACGCTGACGTGGCGTTCATGCCGAAGGGTTGGTGAGTCGGCACGTTGCCGAGCTGGAGCGTATTTATTACTAATTTTCTTATAAATACGTAAAAATCCACGTCATTTTTACCGTTCATATTTTTAATTCGTGGATTTTTCGCATGCTCTTCCTCTCCCAAAACCCGCAAACTCGCGTTACCAGACTGGATCAATCGTTTTCGATTTTACTTGTCTCGAATCGAAGGTATTCTTCGTTCCTTCTTTATTCTTGATTTCTCTGGATCGACTGCATATATTTTCTTTCCAAATTCTTGCCAGTTGTTGAGGGTTTTTCTTCCTTCTTCGTTCTGTATTGTTTTGGAATAGGGGTTTTGGGTTTTGAGGGTTTATTTTCTTTTTGAGATTATCAATTGGTGCTATTCCTTCCAAATTCCAATTACTTTCATAATGTTTGGAATATGAATAACAAAAAAGAAAGGAAGATGTCTATGTAGAAATTCAAAGGAAAGGCTCTGTTTTTGGTTTCTTGGATTTTGAGGTTGTATTGCAGATTCAAAAATCCGAAATACAAAGGAAGCTCGCAGTGACGGGGTCTTTCAATATTCCGACCTCACCGTGGGTGCCGGGCATCTCCTAAGTTCCGCCATCACAGTAGACGCCGGGTTTCGGCAGGTTCCGTCATTAAACAGCAAGTGCCGGGTTTTCCCCTGTTTCCGCCATTGAAGCAAGTGTCGGGTTTCGCAAGACTCGACATATCAGACGTGTCGGGTTTTCAAAGTTTTCTGATATCTTCTTCTGCGTGTCAGGTTCTTCGCTTCTTCCGACGCCTTCCGTCAATCAGGTTTTTCAGTGTGCACATCATTACGAAGTTACGAGCTTTTCTCTTTCCAATATTCTTCATGTCGGATCTTGGTTCATCCACAGGAGAAGGCCGGAAATCTAGCAAGATGAAATACAAATTTAAGACTACCAGGAATCCCGTCATATATCGACTGTAATTATGATATCAGGGATACTGAGATGGGCAACATAGATATGGACGATTTTTGGAACAGGGTGAAGAGTTTCTTCTCAGACCCCATGGATGAAAGCTATAGCTGACAGTGGCTTGCCTCTTGCAGCAGGCTTCCCTATGTCTGCCCAATGTCCAGAGCTTGTTTTGGCGTGTGCATCCAGCTACGATTCGGCTTCTCGGTCCGTAAGGAATCAGGCTGGTGAAGTAGTTATCAAACTAGATGGGGCTTATTTGGATGATCTCCTGAAACTACCAAATTTTGAAGAGTATGGAGCCCTAAATATGAAATTGGCTCAGAAGGCCTGGGACAGTAACCAGGAGAATTGCATTAAGGATGTTAATAAGAAGTTCTTGGTTAAGGCAAAACCAGTAATATCTAGATTTCCAAGAACTATCCCTAGATCGGATTTCATCCAGGAAATCAACGATATTATCACCCTACTGAGCCGGGTGTTTGGCTTGCCAGAATCAAATTTATTTCATGGATGGATGTACCAATTTATGGTCACCATTAGGAAAAACGAGCAAGGGATTGACTAAGGAACCCTGATCAGTGATGAAATTGATTCCCAGATGACGACGGTCCTGTCAACCGGAACGTTTTATATGTTCTCATATGTGGCCTATGCAGCAGCTGGGATGAGGAGCTATCCGGGCTGGAGACTAAAGGAAGCAGAACCACAAATCCAGTCTATAAGTATTATCCCAAATAACGAAGAAGGGGGTCCAAGGATCACTTTAGGGAGGGGTAATGACGCCTTTTTCTATGAAAACATCTGCCACTCATCCAGGGCCTGAGAAAGACAAGGGTCCTCTGACGAGCATGGCTGAAGTATCTAAGTGGGGATGTATCTTCTTACATTCAAGAAGTTACCTACCTTCGAACGGTCATGTATTCCGGAGAACCTTTTCGTCTGCCTCGTTATCCTGGCGATAGATTGATACTAATAGAATTGGTCAGACAGTTATTGGATTTCCACAGTTCCAACAGAGCAAGCATAAGGCAGCTGTACCTTCCCAATTTCTATTGGAGATATACTTGCTCAACAGCGGCAAAAGCTAAAAATGGTCGAATGTGAACTCCAGGAGAAATTAAAGAAGCATATGAAGTCTCGGGATGGTTTTGACATCCGAGGAGTACTGAGAACTTATGGAGCCCTACATCTGCACAGGCCCAACATTGAGGATATCTGGGTGATCTGCGTAACGAAGTTGCGGTTCACAGAAAGATCATAAGCAGATTAACTATTGATGAGATTCAGACTCTAGAGATTTCTGATTTGCCAGATGGTATAAGGGACATGAAAGTGTGTTAGATATGTCCTATGATGGGCTTAATGAAGATCGATACGTTTTTCCGCCTATTGATTGGTCGGCTAGCGAAAAATCCTCTATCACCGATAGGTCAGCCCTAATTCTGGCTCGTACAAAGAAATGCCTCTCTTCTTGGGGCATGAAAGTTTAAAGATGACAAGTTTCCAAAATTGGCTGCTCCTGAGGCGGGGCCCTCCAAAAAGAAGAAGGACAAGGAATATACTGGGGGTCCTATAAAAATCAGATTCCCAAGAAGAGGAAAGAAAGACAAATCTCTTCAATTGTCTCTCCAACTCAAACGGTGGATGTGCCAGAATCACCAACACACCAGAAATATGAGAAATTAATTTGGAAGAAGGAGGAAGTCAGCCCTTGACTTCACCATTTTCTGATTCCTTAACTGAAGAGACCTTATCTCTGGCAGTCAAGGCTTTGCAGACTGAATCTGTACCCTCCCTCCTCAACAACCACTTCAGCCTCCTCATTCCCATCCACTTCTTCAAGCATGGCCAATAGTTTTCACTGGGCTCTCCCCCTTTCTACTGGAAAACCCAGGTGATCACCAACACTCCCCACCACCTGTGCCTTTATATTCATTGGCACCTACGACCTACTACCAAAAAAACGTTGACGTTGTTCCTCCTCCAATATTAGAAGCCTGCTCCCCTTGAGAGTAAGATACCAGCTACCTACAACATTGGCATTTTCCTCTGATACACACCCACCATGGCTACTCGACAAACTCGAGGAAGAGAAAGTGATGTACCCCTACATGCCTTGATTTCAGCTTCACTCAAGGTTTCTACTTCTACTTGCAAGATCAGCCAATAAACCCAAAACATTTTCCAGAGTGTTTGGTAAATGCTTTCAGAGATACAGTTCCAGAGACGCCACGTACCCTCAGCTGACAGAAACTAAGGGATGATTTAACAGCTGCTGATTATCAGATCACCAAGGTGGCTCTAGGGAAAGTAACAACAGAAGGAGCGCAACAAGATGCACGGCGTCCATAAGACGTCCTGTGCCAACAGTTGAAAAGCAAACAAGCATCAGCAGAGATTCGTTTAAGAACAAAGTGAACAGTTGACAGAGGAATTCTGATTAAACTTCACACCCCTGTAAGTCCATACCATCTGCTTCTGCTTCTGCCGGATTTCGATTTCTCATCGTGCCTACGATTGAGAGATTAACAAGAAAAGGAATAGTGGTTATGAATGGATCCAAAAGTTGCTCCACAAGGGAAGGAAGTAATTCAAGACGTGTGAAAGTTCATCAGTCCTGTGGGGCAGAATTCAGACGGAAGGAGAGCGAGATGGATGAAGAATTCCTGAAGAACGTGGACAGCTTGATTTGACGTATGAGCTCTCCAATGCTAAAGCAAAATACCAGCACATCTCTTCTTCTTGTAGAAGAAGGCGTATCTTCCACATACGATTAACACTTTCAGCTGATCAAGGTCAAAATCAAGTTCAGAGTAAAGATTTCTCACGCAGCCTGCAGCAAGTTGAAGAATAGGGATAAATTGATCGCTTGGGAAAAGTGATCTGGAGGAAGAATTGCTAAAGATTTGTCCAATGGAATGTCGTTTGGGAAATCAAGTGCCCATCAGCAGATGACTCTTCAAACAAGTTCAAGAGATTATTCGCATGAACCTGTAGATGATTTCGCCCTTGAATCATTGGTCAGTTTTGTGAGGATTGAGCATACGTTGGAGGCCTTAAGAAAGCTCATCAAGAGGTTGACAAAGCGTCCGGCCGTGCCAGTATATCCATGAGACCCTGCGAAATGTGGAATGATCTTTCCATGCACCTGAGGAAAACGAAATGCAAGGCATTTTCGGGTTCCAGGAGTTCGGAACAAACATCTCAGCTGGAGGAAAGAGAAAGGAAAAGAATCAAAAATGAGGATCTGCTTGAGCCCACATCGTCTCATGTCATTTCTATGTTTAGAATACAAAACTCTTTTATTTCCCATTTTATCATATTTTTAATTCAACAACTTTTCGACTTGATCATCTCCTGCGTGAGAATCAATGCAAAGTTGAAACTCTAGTTAGCATGCTACTTTTCAGGATCTGTTCTGTTTAAAACTCTAGCTTCTTTTGTTATAAAAAGGGATGCTTTGCATTCTAAAAGGTCCGAGAATGTTTTGGAGCATTAAGAGCTATTTGGAAAGGAAGAAACTTTGTGTTTTCTTTCAATCATTTGAAGAAATAGAAGTTGATATTATTTTGCAGACTTTGTGTTGTGAAATATATTTAATTTAAGATATTGTTCTTATGTTTCATCGATCTTAGAGGCTATTCTTTTGCGTCACTCTCATGTTTCTAATTATCTCGGACACTATATCTGTGAATCTAAAACTCGTATGATATTTCGTGCTCTGTTTTTACTCGAAAGAAATACGTTTTCTTTCTCCCATTTCTTTCTACCTGCTTCTTTTCACGTAATAGTTGTCTAACTTATTTCAAGTAACAAGCAAATCCTTGAATCGTGGAATGGGATTTCGGATTTCCCTCCAAACCAACCCATGGTTAGATTAGTGTGAATATGGTATTATTATTTAACCTGTGTTTTTAGATTAGCAATAAAACAGGCAGCCGCACCTGTCTTTGAGGAGGATTCAAATCCCCTGCACTGTGGTTAACCGCATATTTTTGTTTTTTTGGGGACAAAATCCAACCAACAGTGAAATGTCCTCCAGAATCTCCATCGTGAAAAATCTCATAACACCCTCTCAATTTGACCTGTCCCAATGCACCTCAATAGAACTCCATTGATGTCTTTTTAAAGGCAAAACACCATCAACAAGCACATATGGAATGGCTTGTAATCTGAATTATCTCCTTTTTGCTTGCTCAATTCTTAGGGGCATAGGCCTACCTGTACGAAGTGTATCATATTATGAGTCCAACAAGGAGAAGGCACATTATCATTTTCCTATTCTTGACCATCTTGTAGTACCAAGATAGTCTCTTTTTCATCACCTGTTTCAACTTTCTAACTCAAAGCTAGTTGTTCACATAGTCCTTTTCCACATACTAGCTTAGTGACCTAATTTCAATGTCATATTTTCATGACATGAGTGATCCATCTTGCACGTTTCTCATTCAGATCCTTGTTTAGAAGGAAGTCCTTAACTCCCACATGAGGAGACCAATAAATGGATCTTATTGTTTGAGGCCAGGTGCTTGAATTTTTAAACTCCTTATCACTACAAGGATATGTTTTTCAATGAAAGTGTACCTGGTTTCGTATTCCTCTAAGCCTTGACTGAAGAAAGCAACTGGTTGTTCTAATCCCTCTTTGTTTTGTTGAACTAGGATTGCAGAAAGAAATTGTATCTCCACCACCGAAGGAATATATAATGAAGTCCTTGGAGAAGTCTGGATTGATGAGAGTCGGAGCTTGAGATATAGCCTCTTTTATTGCCTCAAAACTTTCCTTACCTTCAGCTGTCCACTTAAATACCATGATATCTTCAACATCAGCGTTATTGGCTTCAAGAGAGTGGGTAAAATTTGGCACAAATCTGCGGACAAAATTGATCCTTCATAAGAAGATTTGAAGAGCCTTCTTGTGACTTGGCAAATGGCAAAGTGCTTGAATTGCTTCAACTCTTTCTGGGTCAATCATCAATCCCTCCTTTGAAACAATATGGCCTAGAAGTTTTCCTTCGTGAGCCAAGAATATACATTTTTTGGGGTTTAATGATACCCCAAATCTTCTACACCTCTGAAATGCCTGCTCAGATGAAAGAGGTGATCCACTACATTTTTTGGAGAATACGATGATGTCATCAAGATATATCAGAACTATTTATTGATCAATCCCTTGAATGCCATATCCATTGCCCTTGGAAAGGTGGCTCCAGCATTTGATAGCCCAAATGACATCTTCTTGTAGGCATAAGTGCCCCATTTGGTGGTGAAAGTCATCTTAAACTGATCATCTTCTTTCACCATTATCTGATTATATCCTGAGTAGCCATCTAGGAAAGAGAATCTCTCTGAACTGGATACCACTTGCAATATTTGTTCCATTGAAGAAGGAAGTGGGTAATGGTCTTTGAGAGATGCCCTGTTGAGGTCTCGGAAGTCCACACACAACCTGATTTCTCCACTCTTCTTCCTGACTAGAACCAAGTTTGCAACCCAACTTGAGTGCTTGATCGGGGAATATAATGCTTGCCTCTATTAGCTTGTTTAGCTCTTTCTTCTTCATTAGAGGCTCAATGTGAGGGTTGACTGGTCTTGCTTATGCCTGATGGGCTTAGCATCTGGATCCAATTCTATGGTATGTTGTGCCAACTTCGGATTGAATCCTCTCAAGTCTTCATAGCTCCAAGCGAAGACATCTAGGAAATTCTTGGCAAAGTTGTATGAAATCTAATTTCTTCTGCTCAGTGGCCACTTTACCAATTTGGAGTGTTTTTCCTTCCCCAACCGGAATTGGCTCTGAATCTTCTCTCTTGACCTGTATGTTAGCCTTTTCCTTATGGAATTGGTCGTTAGGGTTGAATGATAGACTCCAATGTTACTAAACCCTTGGGGAAGCTTGTTTGTCCGTAGCTGCACTACTTGATCCCCGTACTGCTGCTCTCTAGTCTGTCCTAATTCCTAGCTGAGAATTCATCCTCTTCTTGTAAAAAATTGAATATTTGTTGATCATTCTCAAACACCTGCCAGCTTGTTATTATTATCTGGAACTACTACTGGCCTCACAATCACATGCATATGTGGTTGTGTTTTTTTCCCTTTTGATGTTTGTCAACCACATCAAATGTTGCTCCAACTGCTGCGAGCCTATCTACAGCTTCATTTGTCTTCCTAGGTATGGAGATGATGTTGAAAGCTTTGAAAATCCTCAATGAGGTCCCATACCCTGTTCTTGTAGTTCTTCAGTAGGTCATTCTTCTTGTTGTAGCATGTTGTCCCCTGACTTGATTGATGATTAGCTCGCTATCCCCGAACACCTGCAAGTTCTTTATGCCCTTTTTCTTGGCCCAATGAAGTCCATGAATCAAGGCCTCATATTCAACTGTATTGTTTGAACAGGAAAACTTGAAATGTAAAGTTAAATAATATTTGATTCTTTGAGGTGAAACAAGCATAACTCCTCCTCCTACACCTTGCCTACTCCTTGATCCATCGAAAAAATAATTTCCATACCTCATTGTCATTGTCATCCTTATGGTCTGGTTTGGTGATGCTAGGAATAGGCTGGTTTTCTTCATGTATGCAATAGACTCCTAGCTTCAGACTCTTCTACTTCTTGGTAGGGATCAAAAGCCATGTACCTTGCTTGCCCATTCATCAAGGGTCAAATATGGGATGCTTCCAACTTTGGGGTCAAATTCATCTGTGCCTGGATAATCTTCTTGATCAAATGTTGAACAGTTTGGCATTGATTTGGCTTGGAGTATGAGGCTCAATATGAAAGTTTTTGAAAGTTTGTGATTGGTTCAGATATGATTGTGACCTTAGTACCATATCTTGTTCTGAACAACATGTGTGACCAGTCAGCAGATAAGTAGACTCCAATTTTAGCTATGAAATCCCTTGATAAGCATAGGGAAAAGAGTGGTGGCAAATCTATCACTGACACATCTTGCAAAATGGTTACATTGGGGGGCATGCATGCAAGGTAAGATTCAAACCTTTAATCACTCCACCATTGTACTGTTGTCCCATCCAATTGCACTACCCCTTTGATATGACTTCATATTGGAGACCCAGTGATCAGCTATTTACTTGGGCATGATAGAACTACTTGCCCAGAATCAATCAATCATGCAATTGTGTACTAGTTTATCCCCAATGATTAATGAAACGTAGAATGGAGGGGGTTTCAAAACTTTACCTTGTTGTCCTCCATGATTCCCTTCAGGCTGAGTAGCATTTGTGAGGACATTCTCTTGCATATGGACCTGCTGGTTTGAAGTTGACTAATCCTTCATGGCAGCTTGTAGAAGATCTCTTTGGCCTGGGATGGATAAAGATTCCCACATGATATATTCACATTTGTCTTCTTCTTCATTTGATCAATGATGCTAAATGGGGATGAAAGATCTCTTTGTTGTCCTTTAGCCTGCACATTCCTTTCTTGCGCATGAGCAGCAACAACTGGCATTTGAGTGGTTTTAAAAGGTGGTTTGGGCTGTCCTTGCATGTTTGGAGCTGTATGCTGTATTGTTCTACCAACACTTGGGGAGTGATTGGAAGGTGTAGATCACTTAGAGCCAATGACTTCCCTTCACCAATATTCCTCTTCTTTGATCTTGTGTTAGCTGCTACACTATGAGAAATTGTTTGATTCATGCCACAAAAATCTTCATCTTGTCAATTCACAAGTGTGGTATCATTTGGCGCTGTGTTTTGCTAAGATGTCCCTTGTTGCTGATTTTTTTCTTGACTCACTTCACCCTCTACGCCGGTATTTTTCAACATCAAGGCTTGGTTCAAAGCACCATTGAAGCACATAGATTGGTTGTGAGGTTCATTGCATGGGAAACACCAATCATACTCTTGAGCTATGTTGTTTTGCACTGGCACTAATGCTTTAGAAGAAGATGCAACATTGGGGTTATAGAGCTGAAATGGTCTATTGGCGGGAGGCCTTAATTGGCTTTGATTTATAGTTAGATTGGGTGGCCTATTGGGCTGGTATGGTGGCCTATTAGGCTGAGCTTGAGGCTGAATTAAATGCAACTTGGAGGTGGTTGGGGTAGATTTGGAATTTCTCTCTCTTTTCTCTCTCATTCTTCCTATAAATTGTAAGAAGGGTCTTCTTTCTAAAGGTTGGACATTCTTGTTTTGCCCCTCCCTTCTTCTCTTTGGCAGGTGAATTTGTGGAAGTTCAAACCTCCCATTTAAAACTGTAATGCAACTTTGCCTCTTGGTATTTTGTAGTGTATTGTGTCAATCTTTGGAGCAAATAATGCATGTCTGTGGATGATTCTCAACCCTCTCTGTGTTCATTTGTATCCTCTTGATCTTTCACTACAAATCTAGTTATTTGTGCATGATCTTGCATTGCATTTTAATGGTTTGTGTTTATTGGCAAGACAGGTGTTTCTTCATTCCTTGGTGCATCACCTTTGTTAGTTTAGGTTTATTTTTATGCATCTTCTTACCCTGTCTCTTTGGCAAGTTAGTTTAGGTTTTTGAGTAAACCCTCTACATTTTTATGTGTGCATCTGAACAGAGGTATAGGAACCAGCCTTCATTTGGAGAGCTTTCCCGATTCGCAAGGTCCCATACTTGGGAAAAGCTCCATGTTATGCAATCGCACTGAGAATCTCAACCCATCAAATTGCAGACATTCAAGGGTGCTATGATTCGCCATCAACAGGTTGGTCATGCTAAGAAAGATTTTTGGGCTCTTTGGGATAAGAAGAACAAGGAGGAGGAAACTAAAGAGGTAAATGTGGTAGCAGGTGATGTTTTTTAGGATTCCTTAATTATTTCTTTAGATAATATTGCTGAGTCTTGGGTGTTAGATTCAGGGGTTTATTTCCATGCTACCCCACATAGACATTACTTTATTGATTTTGTTCAAGGATATTTTGGACATGTATATCTTGGTGATGATGAACCATATATAATAGTAGAGAAAGGTTGTGTTCAGGTGAAAATGAATAATGGGAACACATGGATACTTAAGGATGTCGGGCATGTGCCTAAGTTGAGGTGGAACTTGATATCAGTGGGTCATCTTAGCAATGATGGTTTTACGGTCAATTTTATAGCAGATTCTTGGAAGGTTTCCAAGGGATCTCTTATGGTTACAAGAGGTAAGAAAACTGGTACTTTGTATTTAACCAGTGGTGTTGAGTATTGTAATTTAGTTGGTGCAGATGGAGATGTAACTTTGTGGCACTAGAGACTCAATCATATGATTCAAAAGGGCATGCAAATTATAAAGGATGGGTTTCTTGGATTAAAGGAGTTAGATTTAGACTTATGTGAAGACTATGTTTATGGAAAATAGAAGCGGGTGAGATTCCTCAAGGTTGGACCTACCAGAAAGGAGGGTAAGTTGGATTTAGTGCATACAGATGTATGGGGGCTAGCTAAGGTAAACTTTGTTTGTGTTTCATGTTATTATGTCACTTTCATTGATGATGCAACTATAAAAGTTTGGGTATATTGCATTAGAAAGAAATTTGATGTGTTTGAAACCTTCAAAAGATGGAAAGCCTTGGTTGGGAATGAAACATGTATCAAGTTGAAATGTCGCAGGTCGGATAATGGAGGGGAGTATTATAAAAATTAATTTCTTGATTATTGTTCGGTAAATGGGATCCACAGGCAAAGAACAATTCCAAATAATCCATAAGAAAATGGAGTGCCAGAGAGAATAAATAGGACAATCATGGATCATTCTAGGTGAATGAGGTTACATGCTGGGCTGCCACTCATGTTTTGAGTGGAAGTGGTGAGCATAGCTATTTATCTAATTAATAGAGGACCCTCTATGGATTTAGATGGAGGTACACCTAAGGAGGCTTGGTCTGGTAAGAAAATTAATTACTCATTTATTAGATTATTTGGATGTAACATATTTGTTCATTTTGATAAAAATGATAGGACCAATTTATAGGCTAAGTCTTAGAAATGCACTTTTGTTGGATATGGTGAAGATGAATTTGGTTTTCATGTTTGGAGTCTCAAGGACAAGAAAATATTTCGCTCTATAGATATTGTATTTAATAAAAGTGTAATGTATAAAGATCAGTTGTAGGAACAAAAAGAGGAATCAAAGAAATAATACATAGTGTTAGAGGACATTGTGGACAACAAGGTGTCCAAGGGGCTGGTTTAGGTGTAGAATGTTCTGGCACAGCTAGGTCAGGAACCTACTCATCAGGAACCCCAAACTCCTGAGGTGAGAAGGTCTTTTAGGGTAAGAAGGGAAGATAAAATATTTACTCCATCTTTGAATTATTTATTGCTCACTAACAGTGGAGAGCTAGAGTGCTTTGAGGAAGCAGTGCAGGTGGATGCTAGGAAAAAGTGGGAGCAGGCCATGGATGAAGAGCATATATCTCTTATGGAAAACCAAACTTGGAATCTAATGGAGATACCCGAGGGCAAGAGAGCATTACAGAACAAGTGGGTGTGGGTGTATATAATCAAAGACGAAGATGAAGGTAGGAAAAGATACAAGTCCCAATTGGTGGTTATGGGATTTGCACAGAAGAAAGGTATAGACTTTGATGAATTTTTTTCTTCTGTTGTTAAAATGACTTCTATTAGAACTGTTCTTGGTTTAGTAGCAGTAGAAGACTTGAACTTAGAGCAGTTGGATGTGAAGACTTCATTCCTTCATGGTGACTTGGAGGAGGAATTGTATATGCAGCAGCCATAGGGTTATGAGGTCAAAGGGAAGAAGAGGTTAGTTTGCAAATTGAAGAAGAGCTTGTATGGCTTGAAACAAGCTCCACGGCAGTGGTACAAAAAGTTTAATAGTTTTATGTAGGAGCAGGGTTACTCCAGGTGTCACTCAGACCATTCCGTGTACATCAAGAAGTTTCTTGATGGTATTTATATTATGTTGTGCCTGTATGTGGATGATATGCTTGTTACAGGGAAGAAAATGCAAGAAATATTGGTACTCAAGAAACAACTAGGTGACTCCTTTGCTATGAAGGATTTGGGGGAAGAAAAAAAAATCCTTGTTATGAGAATAACTTGGAACAGAGAAGAGAGGAAGCTAGTGTTGTCTCAAGTAGAGTACATAAAGAAGGTCATGGAGAGGTTTAGTATGTATGATGCTAAACTAGTTAATACCCCTTTGGCAGGTCACTTTAAATTATCAAAGGAGTGGAGTCCCTAGACTAAGGAGGATAAAATCTAAATGTAAAAGGTACCATAATCATCAATGATTAGTATCTTGATGTATTCTATGGTATGCAATAGGCCTGACATTGCCCATGCAGTGGGAGTAGTGAGTAGGTTTGTGATTGATCTAGGTAGAGAGAACTTGCAGGAAGTGAAGTGGATCCTTTGGTATTTGAGAGAGACCATAGGAGCAGCATTTTGTTTTGGTAGATCAGACACTACATTGCATGGTTATGTAGATTTAGACATGGTATGAGATTTGGACAGTAGAAGGAACATGACAGGTTATGTATTTATGGTTGGTAATACAATGGTGAGTTGGATTTCACAGTTACAAAAGGTTGTGGCTTTGTCAATCATAGAGGCTGAGTATAATGCTGCCATAGAGGCAAGCAAGGAGATGATTTGGCTATGATAGCTTCCTTATGAGTTGGGTCATAAGAAGGAATTTGGGAGACTACACAGTGATAGTTAGAGAAATATTCATTTAGTGAGGAACTCCACTTTTCACTCTAGGACGAATCACATTCAACTAAGATATAATTTCATCAGGGAAGCTTCGGAAGAAGATAAGTTGAAGCTAGAAAAGATTCATACCAATCAAAATCCTATGGATATGATGACTAATGCAGTCACAAGGGAGAAGTTGAATTTGAAGTTGGTTGATAATGAAGGGTTGAGAACTTTTCTCAATAGGAATATTCTCCAAGTGGGAGATTGTTGGGGTGTGGAACCTGATTTCGGTCTTCTCAAATCAGTATTGAAGTGTGGAGTTTGAATTGGGAAGATGAAAGGTCATGACTATTTCTTTTCCAGCCATGGGAAGATGAAAGGTCATAAAAATTTCTTTTCCAGCTGTGGGAAGTTGAAAGGTCATGACTTTCAAACTTCTAGGGTCGGCTTTTGGACTTCTTAAAGGATTGCAATCCTATAAATAGAGGTTTTAGGGTATCTTGAATATATGTTGTGTTTTCAAGAGGTCTTGAGTCTTAGTGATCAAGAGGTGATCAAAAGTGATCAAGGTTAAGAAATTAGGTTTCAATTGTGGTTTGGATGTGGTCTAGCATCTTTGGAATTCTATTGCAAGCTCATAACTGAGAGAAGACTGTGAGATTTTTTTTACTCTTGTTGATAATTAAATTTGAGCAAGTTCTTTGTGGATGTAGCCCACATTTGACAAGCCACATTAAATCTTGTCTTGTCCTCTTTTGTGCATTATTTATTTATGATGTTATATTTATGCATGTATACTTCTGCTATATAGTTTCCTACTGTTGTGATTTAAGTAATTGTTTCCACATATTTGTTCTCTAATTTTTAACATGATTCATGGAAGGTGAATCAGCCATGACAATGGACTTTCCATTCCATATACTATTCAGCATACATCATGGATGCATCTAGAAGATCCAGACATAAAGGTTCCATCCTCAGTAAAGGAGCTTCTGCCAACTGATCAACCAATACCTATCCTTTCAAAGATTTTTGATTTACAAAATCCATATCAATTTTGCCTAGGATAATGATCCAATCAGTTGTTTTTCCCATAAGGGCAGGTTTGGACAAGAGGTATTTGAGAGGGTTAACTATGGATATTATCTTGGTTTTGTTATTAAGGAGATAATGGTGAAGTTTCTGAAAGGTGAAGATGATTGCTAAACAAGCCTTTTCAATCTATGGGTAATTTAACTCATAGGAAATTAAGGTGTGACTAAGGTAATAAACTACCCTTTCTCTATGGTGTAGGTCATATTAAGCAAGTAGTGCACCAATAACGAACTGGGTAGCAGAGATGTACAAGAGGAGAGGTTCACCTAGGGTAGGCAGCATGAGTACATGTTGGTTAACAAGGTATTATTTTAGCAATGCAAATGCCTTTTGAAAATTTGGTCCCCATTTGAATGAAACATCCTTCTTGAGGAGATGCCTAAATGGGTGGCACTTATCCAAAAGATGTGAAATAAAACAATGGATTTTCTAAATCTTCCCTTGCAAACTTCTCATTTGTTTGGGATTTGTAGGTGGAGGCATTTATGTAATAGTTGTAACCTTGGCAGGATATACCTCTATGCCTCTCTAGGAAACAATGAAACCTAGGAGTTTTCCTGATAAAACACCAAAGACACACTTATTAGGATTCAAATGTACCTTGTAATCTTGGAGATGCTATAAAATATGTCTTAGCACTTTAAGGTGATCTTCTCTGCTTTTGGACTTTACTAAGATATCATCAACATAATCCTCCATGATTTCCTTCATCATGTCATGGAAGATGACAGTCATTGTGCACTGATAGGTGGCCCCAACATTCTTGAGTCCGAAAGGCATGACCTTGTAACAAAATGTCCCCAAAGGGGTGATGAAGTTGTTTTATGTCAATCCTCCTCTGTAATTCTGATTTGGTTATAACCTAAAAAACCATCCATTAAGGACAACATTTCATAACCAGCGGTGGAATAAATGATCATGTCAATATTAGGCAATGGGAAGTCATCTTTGGGACATGCTTTATTGATGTCATGGAAGTAGGTTCAGATCCTTATGCCAATTAGGTTTCTTCTGAACAAGAACTATGTTAGATATCCAATTTGAATAGTCAATGGGCTTAATAAAATCAATAGATAATAAATTTTCAAGTTCTTCTTTGACAAGGAGTGTAATTTTAGGGTGCATTTTTCTCAACTTCTTCTTGATGGGTTTGGCATTTGGGTGCACAACGAGGTTGTGCACAACCAAGTCTAGGTCTAAACTAGGCATATCGACATATGACCATGCAAATATATCAATATATTCTCATAATATCTCCACAAAAAAAATTCTATTCTTAAGCTGAGAGTGAAGCCCCCAAATTTATCATTCTAGGTTGCTCTTCTGAGCCAATGTTAACACTGATGGTTTCTTCCACAAGCATTTTAGAGGTATATGTTGGTAGGATCATCCTTAGGGGATTAGAACGTCAGATTCATAGGAATCCTTAGGTTAGTGGGACGTGCACCCTAAGGAGACCTCCAAATTTTAAAGAAGTTCGTCCTTCTCAATAGTGTGAGATGAGGGTTAGAATTTCTTGAAAAAGAAACACAAATTTTAGCGGGGACGATGCATCGAACGAACCTTCTAAGAGATCAATCGAGACCGCAACTGTCTAAAAAAAGGAAATGCTGAATAAATCCTTTCTTGTGAAAAGGGTGGATGAAATTGCACCATAGGTTATAAAGGATCACAAAGAACACTACCTCAAACTACTTAAGCATAGCTTCAAATATAGAAACAACATTGAAATATGCACACTTTCTACATGAAAAATAAAGGTGATCAAAGACAATAAAGATATAAAAATGATGAACAAAATGCACCACAATTCATATATATTACTCCAATAATTGTGCACAATATTACATTAGAAAAGAGGCAAGATTGTTGTTACAAAACCCAAGAAGAAGGTTTGATCTCTAGGCCCCTTTATTTTATAGAAGAGGGACTTCAGACAGAGAAGAAAATTGACTGACTCCCATAATTTTGCTCTAACTACTTCTATCTATAGATTTCTATATCTTTTGTGTATAATATATATAGGAGGAGGAAGAGGAGATAAGATTCCCTCTCATACTCCTTTCCAACTGATTTTAATTATGATAAATGGAGCGAAGTGACAGGAACATATTTTTTGAGATCCTTCTCACACTTTCCCATTATCTACTCTTTTTAAAGAGTGAGACCCATGGCTATTTAATGCATCTTTAACTATCATGTAACTGACTCATTTGAGATGGACTCACATTTTGAGAAACATCCCCTCAGTTCTTTAATACATAATCATATATTTTGATCCCTTGTGCATTGGTTCCCGTCCTTATGACTCAAGTGGCACATATTTTGTCATTATACTGAATTGACCCTTTGAATGCAAATGAATAACTTGAGTCTTTGTAGGTTGGAACTCTTCACACGGGGCTATGCATTAACTTGCTACTAATGTGACAAGCCAAATGACCCTTTACCTCTGATCTTTTGAAAAATTCCTGAGTATTTATATCCTGCAGATAAGTCTCATAAGCACTTATACGTGATACATGGCTTGTCACCTTTTGTGACCTACTTTGAACCTGGAGCTTATTTTTTGTAAGATCCATGTGGGAGGCCCGCGCATCCTTAATATTTTTTGGCCTTCTCTTCAGGATTTGGGAATACGTTGTGTTGACACTTGGCATCATCCATGAGCACACCGTTTTTCTCCTTTGGGAAAGTAAAGGACCCCACTACATATAATGTCAAAAACCCCTTTTTGGGTGGGACCTTTGTAGTTAGCTCCATGTGGAAAACCCTACGGGTTTTCAAGACTTTACTCCCTTCTTTGACTCTTGAATTTTCACCAGTTGGACACTTGGCATTATCCATGAGCCTACTGCTTTCTTTATGATTTGGCTAAGTCTTTTCCATTGGTGAATATTTGACTCCGAATGGGCTTCAAAAATGTAGGAATCTTCTTGGCTATGGAATTTAGATAATAGTATCTTCCATCCGTGTAGGATCAGGCGGAAGAGTAAGGTCAACCTCCTTAGGTATCTCATTGTCATCCTTGAACAGATAGATCATTTTTTCCATAGGTTCTTCATTTTTTTTGTCTACAAGTGCTTCAAAACATTTGTCTCTATGAGACTTGCATTTATTCCTTGCACAAGGTTTCTCTGGAACATCCTTACTCTTGCTTAGGAACTTCTTATTCAAGTGTCCACACATCTTTACTTCTTCTCTAAAGTATGCACATGTGTCTAGTTGAATTGCAAATCCTTTCTTATGATCCCCATCTGGAATAGAATCTATAAGACCCATGAATTCTGAAAATTCCTCATCATTCTCAAAGAAATATATTGGCACATGAAAATGTTGATCCCAATCTACAAGTTCAGGATATATAAGGTTTATTTGTTAATTGGTTTGAGGATTGGATCTAGATAAGGTAAGGATATTTGAATGAGGGAATAGGTTAGTGGAGGTAAGATCCTTTTAGAGGCTACATTGGGAATCTATGTCGTTATCTGAATGAGATGAGTCATCCTCACATTCAGAAGAGGTGGCATCAATCTCAAAGGATGGATCATAATGTGGTCTTAGTCCAAGACCATGCTTCGGTTTGATTTGAAGTGAGGGATAGGAATGGTTCTAATCACCCTTGTGCATTGATTCCACATCTAAACCCATTGTAACCCATGACGTACATCATATGATGGCCTGATAGTTAGAGGCATGAAGCCATGGTACCTTCAGGTACTCTGCTGGTGGAATTTTCTAACATATTTTCCTCATATAATAAACCACTAGGAATGAAATTATCCAAGGGTTTAGGGCATTGATCCTGAGTTATTTTGAACTAAAAATAAGGTTTTCAACATGTCCTAGGAGACACTAATAAATTTGATATTAATAAATCTTGTTCAAGAGTGAATGCCTCCCTTGGGCCATATTTTGCCAATGTTACCTTCCATTATGCAAAAGGGTTGACCAATGGAGGAAAGTCTTGATTATAAGGAGTGAGTGAATATGGATCCACATGTTCTTTGATAGCCTTAGTTTGTAAAGGAGCAACAATGTCTGTAAAGGGCATTCATAAGCTACACAATAAAAATTGTGTAAGGCTCTACAATGTGTAAATGGTTCTAGATCACCATGAATGGTGATTATCTATCCTTTATGGAACATCTTGATACACTAATGGAAAGTTGAAGGAATGGCCTACATGGCATGGATCCATGGGAATCCTAAGAGCATGTTGTATGGTAGATCCAAGTCAAGGACATGGAGTGTTGTATAATGACAATTCATCCCTACTTACATTGGAATCACTATAGTGTCTACTAACTCTCGCTCCTCATTATCATAGGTCGTGATTGTAATTTTTTTAACACCTAGATCAATTTCTAAGTGGCCTAGTTGCTTAACCAGCTTCAAAGTATGGATGTTTAGACTTGATCAATCATCCATAAGTACTCTCTTGATCTTGCGACGGGTAATAATTTTTTCTAGATATAAGGGTAAGTTGTGCTCTGGGTTTTTACGTGGGTTTGCAGCGTGATCAAAAGTGATATGATCATTAGATTCAAGGTGCACAATCATGACTTGGAGGTGCATGGGATCTACATTGGTGGAGACTTCCAAACTTTGTAGTGTTTTATAAAGTATGTTTTTATGGGTAGTAGAGATTTGGAGGAGATCTAAAATTGATATCCTAGCAGGTGTTTTCTCTAACTAGTCTATCAAATTGTACTGACCTTCCTAAGGGATAGGTAGGTGTTCTGGCATGATTAAACAAGCACGTCTTGTCCCTAGTGCACAACTCTTTTCTAAGATCCTGATAGTATTGACTTGTTCATCAAATGAACGGATACATCCTATGAGGAAATCAAAGGGACTATCATTAGTGGGATAAATATAAGCGGCAGTCCTATAATCATATGAAGTTTTTCTATGATATGGCTTCCTTTTCTTTTTATCTGCACGGTTAGGAAAGGGATCTAAAAAAGATACCCATTTTTTCATTTGGCCCTTATCTTGGGTTAGGGGGAGAATCTATGACAACTTTACCCTCTTTAATGAAGTCATGTATGTAATGACGTAGTCTCAAGCACCTATTTATCTTGTCCCCTTTAACTTGATGGAAGTCATAGTACTCATGTTATTTGATCCAAATGGATTTTGGAGAATTTTATGGGTATGGTACCATCGCAGTTGGGTACTCCATCATGTTTACGTTATCTAACTATTTTAGTATGGTAGATAGGGATTATGTTAACGGAGTGAACTCACATTTGGTGGGTGCCTTGGGATGAGGTCCTTATGAGAGATTTAAAAGCAGACCAGTCTACATGGCTAGGACTCTCTTGGAGTTTGTAATGCCATCTCTAATGAAATGTTTGTTTTTGTTGAAGAAATTCGGTTTAGTTAAGGATTTTTCTTCATGTTTTTCTTTGAAAACCAGTTTAAGTGTTCCCTTTGCAATGAGGTCCTTTTTATTTGACTAATCTTCTCTATGATTTCTTTGAAGTTAGAGCCGCAGTGCATTTGTAAATGGAAGGCTATTTACGGGTTCAAGTTAGGCACAAATATGCTTACCAACTTATTTTCTGACAAGGCACAAGGGAAATGAATTGCTAACCCTTGCCATCTTGTAAAAATCTCAAAAATGTCTCATTGGGATTCTATTTTGCATTGCAAAGGTCATTCATTGTGATATCATTTTCCATGTTGTAGGAATAATGTCGTACAATGTTTTCTGCTAACGTGGGCCATTTTGTAATGGAACTCTTAGGTATGCTATAGAACCATTCCAATCCTAGTGCTCCTCGGCTATGAGGGAAGAGTCGTATTAATAATTTATTGTTGTATGTGACCTCTTGGCAAGCCATATAAAAGTATTTTATGTGATCACGAGGATCACCTTTGCTTTTATATTTATTGAATTTAGGAACAGTAAAATGATTTGGGAAGGGTTTTCGTAACATGTCCTTATTGAAGGGGTGAGGGCATAGTTCCTCATAAAAATATTTCCTACTGTGTCATATGTTTCCCTCTTGTAGTGTAGTAAGTGTGTCTTTCATTGATTGTAATTCCCATTCAATGATTTTTTCTTTGGTAGGTGACATTGGTATTTTTCCTTCGTCACTTTAAAAGTCATGTCACTATATGGATCAAAGTGGAACTCGATAGATTTCATTTTTATTTTTTCTTTGTATACATTCCTACTTGAAGTGCCTAAGTTTGCTAATTTTTGGCTCAGTTTCATGATCTTCTTTTAAAGGTTCCTCTTCCTCATCAAACTTGGGAGGTGACAAGGATTTTTGCTCAATATTCACTTTACAAGAAGCTTTGTAATAGGTTCATCATGGATCACCAAGTGACTTGGATGGGTCTCCTTCAGCAGTGTTATGATGTTGACTAGAAGTAGAAGCGTACCCTACATCAAAGGGGTTATCTATGTTTAAGAGGTATCTTCGTTCTTCTATTTTATGATTAATGACCTTAGTTTCTACTTTGTGTTCTTATGGAAGCTTAGCCCCTAAATATAAGAATCTTACAAGTACTTGATCCCTGTTGTAATAAAGGAGTTCATCAAAGTGACCTAGGTCTAATTGTTGTTGTTCTTCAAAAGATTTAGACTCCTCTCCACTATGATCAATCAATGGCTTTGTGTCATTGACCTGAGAAAAGAGAGGTGCTAAGTTTCTTCCGCTAAATGGGAAGGACTCAAAATGATTTTCTCCTAATTTGCAATCATTTGGTTTGGATGTCATCTTCGTGATTCTAGGCATCAATAGTCAAAGTTATACAAGGTTTGGTCTAAATGTGCTTCAAAGTTTGTGTGAAACCTAGGTGTATGTTTGTGTGAGTCACTCGATTTGATGTTGAAATAACATAATGTGTTCTAGAAATAACGTTATGCAGTTATTTTTATGATTCAAAGAAAACTCAAATTGTCACCTTGCCAAGTTTTATACCCTAACTAAGATTCAGGTGATGGGTCTAAAGAGGATAGCGACAATATGGTATCAATATGTAGGTCAAGTTATAATTCTAACAAGGCCTAAACATTAAAGTGGTACTGCCACAATCTCTCGACAAGGTATACTAAAACTAGTTCAAATGTCGATGAAAGCTAAGTTTTCTAAAAAAATGGAAGTTGAAAGTATGTATAGTGTAACAACACTATCCTGATACATTAACCAATCAAGCAATGTGTTAGTATCAAGATGATGTTATTTCGGCATATATAAGGAAATATCGACACTCTCAAAAAATACTTAGATGACATCGGAACTGAAACCAAGTATGAGTATAGCAATATGTTGTTAGTTATACAAGCATGTAACAACATAATAAAGGGACTTATATCAAGTTCTCAATAAATTGAAAACATGACGTAAGTACAAAACTTTTGTGACTAGAATGCAAGAAAAACTATCAACCTAAGGAGAGATAAATGATGGACCAAAATCATAGAAGTGAAGACAATCTTGAAACCAAGATCAAAGGACTATCAAAGATATGAAAACATACATGTGCACTTTAGACATTTAATAACCTAGCCACAAACAGGGATGGGTGTAAATGGAAAAAAAAGTGGCGAGTACTATCTTTTATAAAACGTGTGAGGTATTCCTCCTTCTCACTCTAAATGGGCAATGAGAACACAAGGGTATAGATCAAAATGATGAAAATAAACTAAGCACCACTTGAGCAGAGTTTCACCTCGCCTGAAGGTGAGAAAGAAACTGAGATAAGTGAGACGTCATTTAATTTTGTGATGAAAGACACTTAGCTCAAACTTATGTGGGATTTTTACCTTGTTCGAGAAACAAGGTTCAGATCCCAAGTGATTCGTCACTTCGTGATGGCTTGACACGACAATGAACTAAAAAAGGTGGGCTCTAAGACATAATGGCTTCCCTAATAAGATCTCTCAACTAGGTTTCACAAGTTTTCTAGAAGTGAGCTTTATTTTCCCAAAGAGTCACATTGACTGACTTGGGGGTATCTTAGTTTTACTTTACCCCCTTCTAATACAATTAGAAACTAGTGCATTCATTTGTACCATCACTAGGGTCATGATACATACAACTTTGACTCTCACTTACAATGTAAAATCTAGTCAAGTGGGTAAGTAGAGTGTTTCCTATTTCATCCACAAGGTTACTCAGCTATCAATTACTTTAGGGTTCCTGGAACAACACCAATTGTTTTAGCTTAAGGCATTATGCCAAAGGGGTTATGTTCTAGTTGCACAGATAGGGACGTATCCTTTTCCAAAACCTACAATATAAGGTGAAGTGAAATGGTGTGTTTTTTATCTTGATTAACTTTAATGTGGTTTTAAGTAGAACACCATTCAACAACCTGTACAAAAGCACGTGTATTAGAAGGTTTTGTTTTGTCCTGAATCCTCCTTTCCTTGACAAGCATTAGGCCCTACATGCAAAGAGTTAGTAATTTTCTGTCAAATAAGAAAGAGAGTTTTCATGTTGTTTTTTATTCCTAAGATCACCAAAAAGGTGCGAAGGAAGAGCATACACAACATGAAAACCATACTCAAATAAGCCTTTGTGAAAAATACTTAAAAATTAGAGTTCATTTTAGCCAATTTTGATCTTAAGATTAATCCAATTATTTAAATGTAAAGTAAGTGTTTTTAAAAGTGACAAGGTGTTTTTAGAAGTGTTTTTTATTCCCAAGATCACCTAAAAGGTGCGAGGGAAGAGCATATACACTTTGAGAAACTACTTTTAACTAAGAAAATGAAACACTTAAACTACTTTAGTCAAATAAAATTAAAAAACCTACAATTACTTGTTAAAACCAGCAAACAATTTATAAAACCAAGAAAAAATAGTAAATTTCATAAATCTTTGTAGCAATTTTTCAATGGTTTTTTAGTATTTTACATTTTTATAGGTCTCTGAGGAAATTTGGGAGTTTGATGATAGAATTAATGCTACTAAATTTATATTATTTCTGAAACTTCCCTCACAAATGTATCACTTTATTCTCTTTTCGATGCCTATTGAAACTCCAAAAACAGGTCAACGGGTCAAAAGATATGACACAAACTAGGAGCACTAAAACTCATATCAAAAAATTCAGATCAAACAGATATTCCTGCACCCCCTTCAAGGTGTATGCATGCCATTTTGGGTATGTGTGCATGGATTATGGTGTATGCGCCCCTATGTGTAAACCTAGTGGGTCTGCAGGGTAAGTGTGTCTGCGTCAGAGAATATGTGCCTACATTAGCAAAACAGGAAATGGTAAAAACTATGATAGTGCATGTGCACTAGTAGAGGGTTACTTGTGCCAGTAAAAGGGTGTATGCGACATGGTTTGGGAGTGTGCGCACCTAGTAAAAAAAATTGATAGAGGGCCGAGAATACACAGGGTGCTTGCGCATAGGTTTGGGTGCATGCGCGCCTAGTGAAAAAAATAGGTAACATGATATCTGCACTGATAGAAGGGTGTGTGTGCCATGATTTAAGTGTGTGCACCTACTTTCAAGTACTTGTACATGGTTTTGGGTACCTGCGCCCCTCTACTAAAAATGATAGTCTAAAGGCGCCTGCACTGGCAGAAAGGTGTGTGCGCACCTGCTTGAAAAACCACCAAAAAACATGGAAAATGAAATTTTAAAAGTGTCAACAGGGTAGAAACTAGCCATTAAATGCAATTTATAGCATAAAATTAACAAAGAAGCATGAAAATGAGGGTTAACTACATAAAATCTAGCTAGAAAGCTCAAGGCAAAATATTTAACGCTACAAAAACTGTAAAAAGTTAGAAACTGAAATAAAAGCTTCAAAATGACCCCATTAATGGAGGATGGACTAAGTGTCCCACTGGGCATGCCAAATGTGTTCAAAGAAATTTTTCAAAATTCATTGACATGGGGTAAGAATGTCTAAAGAAACCCCAAAGGCTCTTAACAACTAGTCAGCGAGACCATCAGATAAAAGATAAACAAGGATTCATCACTTTACATACATTAATATTGAAAGAAACAATCAAATCTATCATTTTTAGTAATCCTCTACTCTTGAAAGCTTTAAAATGAATCTAGGTAGATTATAAGCAATCAGTTATGTGATTATGAGAATGAAAGCTCATCATTAATGGATTTAAGGCCAATGGTTCTTCCCATTTATTGAAGGCTTGGTGTGTAGTGCAATGGCAAAGCAATAGCTCAATGAAAGAAATGAAATAGCTCTAAGCCCTAAGCTAAATGATATAGTTTATGTTAGGAAGAAGTAGAGTTCTTAGAAATGAGAGGGGGTAGTGGGCTATTTATAGTTTTTCATTTGGGAAATTGGGGGAATTTGGTGCATGTGGGACTAGAGGAAAAAACAAAAAGTTAATTAGGGAGTCAAAGTAAGATTTGACTATGTTTAGAAGAGGTTAATCATGGTTAGGCTAGTTAAACTAGGTTACGCTAGTTAATCTTGTTTAGAGAGGAATTAGGTTTTTGAGAGAGTTTTGAGAGGTCTAATCAATCCAATGAGATGGATTGATAGACTAGGAAGTTAGTAAAAGTGTTCTATAAGGGAATAAGAAGATGGTTTAGTCAAAAAGAGGCTATACTAGCCTATTAAATTGATTTACAAGAGGAATAAGACCAAAAGAGTGTCGTAAAAAGGGAGTTAGATAGGTCTAACTGATGGTATGTCGTCAATTTCCAAGAAGGAGAATAGTTAGTGCAATATTAGGAAAAATAGTGCTTTGACCAAACTACAGGTGTCTACATCAACCAAAAGCAACCTAAATATAGCATGCTTATAAATAATACATGAATATAAATAAGATAAACATAAAAATAAAAACTCCTATCTACTAATAAGACAATGTTATTTTTATCCATGGCCATGCATTCCTCTCAAAATCAAGGATAAAGCAAACTACCACTTGATCTTACAGTTAGACTCCACATCTTCAACAATGATATGTACAACAACAAAAAATATATTGTATTAATTTATTTTTATTTAGTTACATCTTCTTGCAAACACTTTATGAATGCCCCATACTATGGAAGCCACTAAATTTTTATTTCCTCTGTAAAGTTTTATTCAATTGTCTTCTTCGATTCTCCTTCTTACTTAGATCTGCAACAAAAATGTTTTAGAAAATATGTTAATTGATGTGGGATTGTGGGCAATATGGAGCCGTATGAGTTAATATTAGATCTCACCTTAAATTGATGTGGGTTTGTATTCATTATAAACTTTTAGGGTTATATGGACATTTCTTTTTCCTGAAGGGCTTGGCTTCGGGCTTGAGTGGTATGGAGTGATGCATTTCTTTTGGCTTGAAAGATTTGAGCTTATCATATGAATTTTCTAGTATGTATCAGAGTATTTCCTAAATAATGAGATGAAACTCCTTTTCTCCTTTGGTGAGAAACACTTTCCAATATTGACCATTCTTGGCTGCTCTAGAGTACCAATGCTTTCCTTCTAAAACTCAGCATTGCACCGAGAGGATTCTTTTGATTTTTCCTTGATAAACCCATTGTGCTTATCAAACAAGTCTCCAAGAGAGAAAAGTCCTTTTGTAATGTTATTTCTATTTAGTCTGATGACCCATTTTGAATCAATATCGTCTATCTGTCCCTTTTCTTCATTTGCAACAGACTCATTATTTGGGCAATTACTTCCTTCGTAGAAGAGACTATTGAAGTTGTCTATTTTCTCCAAGAAAGAGATAAGATTACTATCATCGCAATTTATAGCGATTGACATTATCCATCACACTTGGCTTGAAAATCATTTCAGTCCAGTAACCTTTTCCATTTTGAAGGTCGAGTGTGGGGACATGAGAGAAGATGAGATTGTAAGAGAATCAATTTTATCAGTTTGCTCACGGGGATTAACCTTAATTGAGAAAGCATCAAAAGACTCAATGCAATCCCGTACTCAATTCCTGTAATGCTTGAGCCTTGGGTTCTTGGCTTGATATTGGTTTCTAAATTTCTTGACAATCACTTCAGCATCACCAAGCTATTTCAATTTCTTATTACCCATAGATTCAACTACATTCATTCGTATAAGAAGGGCTTCATATTCAAATGTTTAATAATGTTCTCAAATTACAATTTATAGGCAAAAGGAAATAACTCACTAGAAAGAGAAGTTAGAACAACACCTACTCTGGAGCTGACACTAGAGATGTTAGAATAACAACTACTCTAACAATTTTTTTATAATTTATAATTTACAATGAATTTTAAATTATAGTAATTTATAAATTTTAAAGTATAATTATAAGTTATTGTTTATAATATTGTAATATTATTATAAATTTATTATAACTTAAAAATTATAATACATTTCTTATTATTTATAATTTATTCTAATTTTTAATATTGTATTATAATGAATTATAACAAATTTATAAGATTATATTATATTAGTTTATAATATTGTTTTAAATTATAATTATAATATTAGAATTTATAGTATTCCATTATAATTTAGATCAAATTTATACTATTTTATCGAATGGCCCTTGGTTTATTGGTGATGATGCTAGCTCCTATGAAGTGCACCAGGAATGAACTCTTGTTGAGTGCAAGGATAGGAAATACCGGAGATGGAGTGTCAAAACTGTTGAGGCCAAGATCATGCCCTAGGTGACTTTGACGGTGTGGATGCCCCTCACTCGTAGCTACCCACTAGTATGGTTGTGTGCTTATTCATGATTGTCAACCCACTATATGCTTCCTCCAAAGTATGAGCAGAGATGCTAAAAATATATATACTAGCAATCGTATGTGTATGATGCAATGTGAATGCCGAACAAAATATGTTATTTGATTTAGAGGGATAGTTATTTCTTTTGTAGTTGATGTGGGTAAGGGGTGTGATTGACAATTCTGATTTTCTATTAAAGCCAAAAAAAAATGTTGCAAAGTACATTGGAAGTGATGTTAAATAATAGTTAGTTGTATAATAATCGAATAGAAATGCAAGTGAGACATGTAATTTTACTAACACTCACTCTTGAGAATGTAGTGAATGTGAAGTGTTGGCATCAAAGTAGATTTAAAGAACCACTCAGCTCTTTAACATATTAGCTCTCCAAGAAACATAAATGAGACAAAATATGTAAGCAAATATAAACGAACCTTGAATAGCCAGGGTACATTGTAGAGTGTTCTATTACCTCAAAGATTTTAAGAGCATCATTGTCAGAGCTATTTTGTGCATATCCTATAGTTATGACATTCCATGAGACCACATCTGTTTGAGGCATTTTGTAGACAAAAATCCAATTTCTATTATACTTTTATGGATGTTCATACCTTTTACTAAGGCTCCCATATTGGTATAAAAAGGGGAGTATGCTGACTAAGGTTGTGGAAGATAGGTTTTCACTTGTCAAATGCATTCACCTAAATTTTTGAAGTCATTTTCAACAAACCCATTTTATGCATATCCTGCAATCATTTAACTCCACGAGATCACATCTCATTGAAGCATTTTATAATATAGTTCACATGCCTTATGTATGCTAACATAATGTATAGGGGAAAAATAACATCTAGAATAACCAGAGTCCAACACTTCAATGGAAAAATAACATGTTGTATTTGTTGAGTACCATTGCACATGACAATGATGAGATGGCGTATAAGGAGATTACAGAAAATCCCTGAGAGAATAATATACCAAAATGATACTTTTAGCCTTTTTTTGAGACACAAATTTTTGAGCAAGAAAGGAAGAGGCAGAAAGATGAACGCGTAAATAATTTAATTATGCATTCATATCTCAAGTATTGACTACATAGGAGACTTCTAATTTTGAGGCAAGTGAGGTGCAAAGGGGAGACTTGCAAACAGATTAGGAAATCAAACCAATTCACAGGAATATACTTGGACGAGGACATAATTATCAGAATGAAAGGAAATTATTAGGTGTAGATGCATCTAAAAGACTAAGTGAGAATCAGAAGGTGAACCTGTCATCGAATACCAAATGAGTGGCTGAAGTACAAAAATGAAAAAAGAATTGGTTATGCAAAAACCTTAACACCTGTGGCTAAAGTGATCACCCTCTAATGTGTCCTTGCTTTGTTTTGCTGGTTTAAGTAAAACATAAATCATCTGTATGTCAAGAATACTTTGGTTAATGATGAAATGAGTTGCAAAGTCTATATGGAGTAGTCATGTGGATATGAAAAAGAGAGCAAAAAACCTCTACTGTGCTGCCTCAAAAAGGTGTTGTATACATTGAAAGGTGAGGGGTGAGATGGTATTGTCCAGAAAAATAAATTTTTGTTGTCAGAAGGGAACATGAATAAAAAAATTATAGAATAGAAATAGATAAAGAAAAATATGCAAAATTATAAATTTTCACCTCAACAAGCTTTTGAATGTCTGAAAAGTTATAACTGAACCACTAGAAAAATGCAAAGACATCCATGATCCATGAAATAAAAAATCTATTGTGATGCATATTTAACCTACATTGACACACTCTCATACCAAATAATTTCTATATAATTTCATTTCTATAGGATTTTGATTCAGTGCAATCTCCTTCCAATAATGTAGACAAGACATATATAGAAAATCACTTTCTAACAATGAAATCATTTTTACAAAATTAAATATAGGTAATGTTGCAAGATTAAATATAGGTGCTACCACTAAGTGAGATAGATGTCAAATAGCTAAACCAAAAGAGCCTAACATAAATCTTCAAAACAAAAATAGAATTTAAAATAGTTTTGTCTAGCTGCCTCCACAGTCCATGGAGGATGAGTGGTTTGTTTATAAATGAGATTTTTTTTTCTTTAATTTTATATGTTTCATTGCTAAACACTGTTGGGGATGCCTAGACACCCCCTTGAGGCACCTACTATTCTCTGCAAATTTCAAAAACTATTTTGGTAACATCTACCAAGGCCAGGGGAGGGAGAAAACTTGAGTAGACATAACAGGGATGGACAACTTTTAAAGTAGATCATAATATGAGATATGTATCAGTTCTAGTATGGGAAAATATGACAAATCTATATCCTTTTATAGAGCAACATGGAGAAAAAGCACTACTATCTAGGAAAGTATACAAGCAATTAGAAGAACACCTTGAAGAGATGAAGACAAGGAAAAGAATGTTGCTTAAGCTGAGGCATCTTACTTTTGACAATGGTCTATGCAGGGATAAATGTCTATTTGCATGTATGAGGTTATCAAAAAGTGCATAGGATCTCACTCGGTATACTGAAGGGCTTTCAATTTGTTTATCACATGAGAATCAACTCCCACAGTCTAGCTCCAAACGTCCATTGTGTCTAAAATGGGATTTTAGCATTTCTGACCTTAAATAATTGAGTTTAGGGAGCAAGAATTGCATATATTCTAACGAAATTGCTTTCAGATTCTTAAATTCTTTGCTTATTTTTGCTTTCCATAAGCAAATGCACAAGGGTGTAGCCTGGGATGTCTAGTATGTGTAGGTATGTTGGAAGCATGTGATATTGCTTGTTTATAAACATGTATTCTAATTTGTAACTTGATAAAATGAAATGTAGGTGAATGGTCTACGACTTTGATCCACTTTCCAATTCAAATGTAAAATTCCTATGTTGTAACTTAAATTCTTTGCATGTGAAACATATAAGTAAGAAGAGAGAAGTTATATCTTCCTCTTCATAAAATTGTTTCTCTAACCAAATTTTAACTATTTGAGACCATAAAAATTAGTGATCATGTGATCTGTAATACTAATTTCTCAAGTTCATACTTGGATTGAACTTCAACTTCTGCGGATTGAATGTAGTTTGCATGTTAAAATTAGTGTGTATCATTCCATTTCCTAAATTGATTTTCGATGCTGGTTCAACTATCCTGCACATGGAGATGCATCAATATCCATCAAAGAAAAAAAATTCACGAGGGTTCACATAAAGAAACATGCCTATCCGAACAAAAGAATTTAAATGCATACCTGTAGAATTCAATTTAATGTAGGGGATTGACCAGAACTTGGAGAGCCTGAAGAATAAAATTATAGTATTAGTGACCAGTATTTAAAGGTTAATGCATGCAAAAAATATAAAATAAAATTTAAAAATAGTAAAGCCAAAGCAACATGCAAAATCAAAAAACTAAAATTGTTAGAAAAGCAAAAATCAAAATTGTTAAAAATAGCAAAAGCAAAATTGTTAAAAATATGCAAAAGCTATAAAATAAAATTTAAAAATAATAAAGCGAAAGCAACATGCAACATCAGAAAAACAAAATTGTTAGAAAAGCAAAAAGCAAATTTGTTAAAAATAACAAAAGCAAAATTGGTAAAATTAGGTAAAGAAAAATTGTTAAAAATAGCAAAACCGTCATTTAAGCCATCAAATTTAACACAGTCCCATGAATGTCCGTAAAGCCCTTTCCCACAGGAATAACACGTTTGGCGTAAAAACTAGTGTTCAATTGAATACACACCTCATTAATTTTTTTTTTATGATTTTTTATAACTTATTATATAATTTATCATTTAAATTATAATAAAATTATAATATTATATTATATTATATAAAGAGGCCTATCTTTATACACCTTGTTTTATGAAGAAAATTGTCTTGCATCATTAATGTGGAAAATTGTTTAATGAAAATTTTTCGTAGAGTTTTTGTTATACAAAAATTATATACTAATTAAATCAAAGCAACATCGTAAACTATAAACGGACGCCGAACAAATTTGATGAAGGAAAGTCGTTTATAATTACGATAAAAAATCACATTAGAAATCGGGAAATATTTAAGCAAATCTAATTACGGACTATGAAATCTAATTATGGAGGGTTTTCTATAGATGGATTACTTGGTTCACAATCCAACTCAAAAGTACAAACTCCGAAAATCACACAATTGTTAATCACAGCCGCTTTTTTGTTACTTATTTTGTTTACCGGAGCAGGATCTGTCATTATCCTCTGATGTGAATAATTGAACAAGTCGCTTTATCATGGTTTCAGCGGGAGATTGGTGTGTGGAATTATTACGTAAAAAATCAAGAAGAATCCTCCCAGAAGACAATTAATCAGAATCGAGAAAGTTTTTCCCAAATTCTAAACAATGCAGGAACGAGGAAATTGATATAATAGCACAAAGGAAGCTTGGACCAGAGGATTTTGAATTACTAAGGGTGATTGGGGAGGGCGGTTGTGGTAAAGTATTTCAGGTGAGGCGACGAGGCACAACAGACGAAATATATGCCATGAAAGTTATTAGAAAAGAAAAACTTCTAACAGAGAAACATCACTGCTACATGAAAACAGAGGGATATTTTGGCAAGGGTGGTGCACCCCTTTTATAGTTCAGCTTCGTTACTCTTTTCAGACTGCATCAAAATTGTATTTAATTCAAGATTGTATCAATGCGGGATCTCTAATGTTTCATCTAAATATACAGGGAATGTTTTGTGAAGATTTGGCTCGGTTTTTTTACAGCAGAAATAGTTTGTGCCGTATCATACGTTCACAGAAATGGCATAATACACAGGGATTTTAAGCCAGAGAACATTCTCATTGATTGTGAAGGGCATATTAAGTTGGTGGATTTTGGGTTGGCGAACGAAATGGACGGTGCATCCTCAATGGAGTACAATTCTCTGTGTGGGACTCCACAATAGATGGCACCTGAGATAATGTTTGGTAAATCTTGTGGGAAAGCTTCTGATTGGTGGAGTGTCGGAATGAATTTATATGTGATGCTCACAGAGAATGCTCCCGAAGAGTTGCAGGATCTTCAGGGAAACATTGTTGAGGATGAAAACAATATGGAACTCCCTTATTTGTCGTGTTAAGCTCGTTTGTTGATAAAAGAATTGTTGCAGGAAGATCGCTGTGAGCGGCTGGGGAGTGGAGTGAGTGGGTGTGATGAAATCAAAAGCCAGGTTGACTGAAAGAAGGTTGAGGCAGGCTGTGTAGAGCCCCCTTTCAAGCCTAATGTGAGTGGTAAAGATTGCACTGCAAATTTTGATGAAGAGTGGACAAGCATGAAAGCAGAAGATTCCCCATCTTCGTCATCAAGATGATATAAACATTTATCAGGCTATACATATAATTATATGTCTCCACGATCCAGACATAATATATTCAACCTTGCCTAATTAATTTGGTAACATTTTCTACCATTTGGCTGATTATGCAAGCTTATTGGATTCTGTTTCAAATCAATTTATGTCCATTGTTCTACAATATTCTCTATTTTGCTCTTTTAAGTTTATAACAAAAAATAAAAATAAAAACTATTTTAGTTCATACGTTTCTTTTAGTTGCTGTTTTGAGAGTTCTTTAGATCTCTTATACTCTATATTTCTTTATTTTTTTAATTTGTAAGAGAGAGAATCGAAATTTTGGGGTTTTTTTTAACTGTATTATCTTCGAATCATCCCCAAACAATCTATATAAGAAAGAATCTGACCTCATCTTCTGCTATGACACCATATTACACTACATAAACTACAATCATTGCAGGCTACATGACCATATTTCTTTCAGGTATTTTGTCGAACAGTTCACATGCATGTTTTGGTGGATGTCTATACCCTCGATTAATTGCTATCTTATGATGTGTGCTAGTCCTTTTATGGATATTCTTTCTAAACAGAGCGATACCCTGCATAAGGTTGTAAATAATATGTATAAATTTAAATGAACTGGACCCAGTTCGAAACTCAAACATAGCTTCATATTTATATATTAATGCTTAATTTATGTACACGCATGTAGTGTATCTCCGCTTAATTAAATTATGATAAAATACAGCGGAGAAGATAAATATTTTACTATAAAAAAAGAAAGTAATCAGTGAAATACAAAGTTAAGTCAAGCCCAAAGAAGAGAAGGGTTTATTATTTTACATGTAAAATGCTAGATGGCATGTTTATCTCGACTATGAGATAGTTCCGTTCTGCGGAGCCACTTAATCCAGAGTTTGACAATGCTCAATGTCCTAATCCACATGCTTGTTTAACATGCAAGCCACGGAATCCCTAATCGACTTTCCAAACCCCGCAAATCAGCCGTGTAGAGTCAAATGGATGAGACAGGTTGACACGGTCCATCCTCAAGGAAATTTTAGTATTGATTTTTTTATTAAAGGAGATTGTGGGCCTCACCAAGTTTATGAGAGCTAGACAAGCCAAAATAAATGGAGGTTACCTAAACTGGTGTGTAGACGAATTCGACGGTGGACATCGACTCTATGATCTGAAGCTAGCTGTGTAGATTTCTCGATAGCCCTAGAGGAGTGCCTTATCTAGCAAGCAGAAACGCGTGCCCGTGCTGCCTGGGCACTACCGACAAAAAAAATTCGGGCGGCAGTTGAAAATGTAAAACTTAAATAAATACAGCGTCGATTTAGTCGTACACAACGCACGCAGGTGGAATGGTCAGGCCACCGCGGTGGGAGGGCGCAGGTGAAGGAGTCGTATCCCGAGTAGGACGATGGGCATGTTTTTGGTCGACCATCATCGACTACAAGCAGTTGACTAGCACGTTTGTGCATGCTAGTTACGCCTAGGTAGCCCTACATGCAGTCTCAATTTCAATGGGCTTGTTTAATTCCCAGGAATCTGTTTATGGTAAGTAATTATTCAAATAGCCATTGTTTCCTCTACTACCTCGCCCAAGACAAGGTCGAATAATACTCAACATCCACTGCAGAATGCTAAACAGACTACAAAACCCTAGGCAGGGTAAGAAACCTAAGAGTGTTTGGCCGAGTATAGTCGACGAATCTCCTTCTCCAATGCGAATTGTTTCCTTCATGTTCTCGAAATACCATTTCAGGTGTGCCCTTAAAAGACGGACATTCGAGACCCTTCTTGAACAATCCATACCGCGAACAACGACACTTCTCAATTTGATAGATTTGCATGCGTACAAATGAAACATTAACCGTGAATGTGTACGGTGCAAGTAAATCTCCATTGTAGTATACTCCTATCAACGTAACAAGATTTGAGTTTATTTGTTGCCTTTGGTGTGCCCTACACATTTGATCGAAAAATAATATTATTGATAAGCTTGGTACAAAACATCTTGCATGATTAATGAATTTCAACATACCATGAATTAAATATGTTAAACCATGTGCAACTTCAAACCTTGTAGGGTATGGTGGGTTTGGCGCAACAAACAAATCGGTAGGTATAAACATTTACACAACACTATTTCTTGTGCATTGTTGTGTGATTGCACGTGATTTATATCATTGTAGTCTTATGTTCACCCTTATATGTCACATGTCAATGCAAAGTGAATTTTGAATGACCATTATGTCTTAGAACAAATAACTATAAGAAGTTGAAGGATTGCGAGTAGATGATTGGTTTAATAGAAGATGAACAATTTATTATTGGAACTACCCTTAATATTAAATTAAAATAAAGAGAGTTACATTAGTAAGGGCGACCCGAAAAATCACAGTCTCATAAAACACTATAAGGGAAACAAAAAAATGCCAAAAAGGGAATAGAAAACGTCAAGAGAACAATTTGAAATTTCATTGCTTCTTTTTGTGCCTATAAATGCAATGGGTAACATCATTGATTTGTGGTTAGCTAATGTAGCCAAATTCTAAGAAAACTTGATATACTGCAAATAATATGAACTCCAAAAGAAAATAGATCTCGTTCTTCATTATTGAATAATCAATTACAATTTTTCCTAAATAGGAAAACAAATCCCAACTCGAGTTACCAAGCAAACCCTAACTAACTTTGACTAAATCTATTCTAGGTGGCGGAATTTACTATTTTTAGCAGTTTACTAGAACATGTTATTCTTAGTAAGTTGACATGCTTATTCGTACGGGCACAGAAATTTCCACGAATCTTCTACATTCCTAAATTAGAGGAATTGCCAACTTTTAAACTCATAATGCAACTAATAGACTAAAATTAACTAATGCCCCCAAAATAGGAAAAAACCGAAATACAACTTAAATCCTAATTTTCGGCCTCTAGATGGCGGACTTAGGGCCTGAAAATGTGCCGAAACTTTCCCCAACTAGTAGGGCGGGTTTCTAGTGCGTTTGTCTCATCAAAACATGTGGTTTAAAAAAAAAGGACTCAAACGGACACCCGAAGCTCAAGTTATGACCTTGTCAAGTTCTTGCTAATTTTGGCGCCTGCTTGGAAAAAATGCAGCTCCTGCAAGTTCTCTTCTTCAATCTGCTTCCATTTATCTACATCCAACTTCTTAATCTCCCACTCTATGAACCAAGTATTGTCCTCTTGTTACAGTTCTTTCCAATGTACGAAATATTTGTTGTATTTCCCATGTCGCGTGTCCATTGTTTTCTTATCTAGAATGTGATGCACTTCTTCTTTCTTCTTCACCGGCACTTGTTGCTTCCAATCTACTACTTCATCAATAACATCCCCTTCTGCACTATCCCCATGAAAAGAATACAAATCTGAAACATTAAACACTGGAGAAATATCAAAATTCCATGGCAATTCTACTTAATAAGCATTATCATTTATTTTTTTCACGATTTTGCAGGGACCAATCTTCTTGTACTTCAGCTTGTTATAGGTTCCTTTTGGAAACCTTTCCTTTCACAAATATACCATAACCAACTCACCAACTGTAAATACCTTTCTTCGTTTGTGCACATCTTCTATTTCCTTATACTTATCATTACTATCTTGCAGCTTCTTCCACACTTCTTCCTGCAATTGTTGGATATGTCTAGCAAATGCTTCTAAATCATCACTGACTTTGCCATCAACTGGTAGTTGTACCAAATATAAAACCCCGTTTGGATTAATCCCATACACAATTTAAAATGGAGACTTTCATGTGGATCTATTTATGGAACTGTTATATGCAAACTCAGCTTGTGGTGATGCTAAGTCCCATTATTTCAGCTTTTCCCCAACAATGCACCTTAACAGGTTTCCCAAACTTCAATTGACCACCTCTATTTTCCCATCAGTCTGAGGATGATAGGCACTTATGAACTGTAGTTGAGTTCCCAATTTCTTCTATAAAGTCTGCTAGAAGTGACTTAAGAACTTTGTGTGCCTATCTGAAGTAACGGTTTTTGGAACACCATGCAAAAGAACAACTTCTCTGAAAAACAAATCTGCTATGCCTGTCGCATCACTTGCTTTCTTGCAGGCAATAAAATGAACCATCTTAGAAAACCTATCAACAACCACAAAAATTGAGTCATTACCTCTCGTTGTGTTTTTGGTAATCCCAAAACAAAATCCATACTCAGATCTGTCCACGGGCCCTTTAGGAACAGAAAACGACATATACAACCATGTATTATGTGCATGGTATTTCAAGACTTGGCAAATTCGACACCTCTCCACATATCTTACCACATCTCTTTTTAGCTTTGGCCAATAGTATTTCTCTTTCCTTCACAGCACAATATTTTTAGAGCGCAGTTAACAAATTTAAGGAGGCCAAGAAACTTAGATTTTATCTAAGTGAAGTAGATCAAGAGCACTGCGTGCTGCGTAGGACATTGGTGTATCCTAAGAAGTAGGCATATGTATCCCATGACATACATATGCTAAGGCCCGTAACATTTCCACTTGTAGGAACAACGGTGACAAGGGTGTATATACACCTAAGGTTGAAGTTTGACAAGGGAACTTATGTTGAGGATGATGTCTCCATCCCTGAAGACCCTGCCAGAAGGAAAAAAGGGGTGAAGCGAGATACGAATGAAACTCCATTGAGCAGGGGAACCGAGCGCGCATATGGTCTAGACCACAGGAGCATAGGAGTCATGCGCGGGTATAAGCACTTATTCTCAGAGGAATAAGTATCCCATGAAGGAGAATTCCCCAATGATGGAGGAATCTCCAGTCAAAAATAAGTAGAAGATAACATAACATTAAGACTCTGAGAGGATGGAGAGCGTGAAGGGTAATGAGACTGAGGAGGAGGATGAGGAGCATGAGAAGGAAAAGAAACCACTTGTATTCAATGTGGATGAATCTGATGAAGAGAGGGATGAATCCTCGGAGGGAGCTCATGAGGGAGAAATAAGTGAAGAAGAAGTGGGGACTAGGGCACATTAGACCTGGCACCTGTCTGATGAACAATTAGAGGACACAGTTAATAAGGAGGTGGAGCGCAACCTAGGAGAAGTAGAAAAGGAGAAATATGGAAGCATGGTCGGAGAGACAAATTTAGCAATTAGTTTCCTGATAGGAGCGTGCGCAGGCGGTAAAGGCACAACAACAACATCTAGAGGACCCGTAATGACTTACGATGATGATCCAAACAATGTCCTATGTGCATGTTTCCTGAGTACGCTGCCTTCAGATCAAATCTTATGTTGGTCATCATTTGACAAAGATAATGCGTACCCGCACACCATGAAGATGTTGTCATGGAATTCTTAGTCCCATGTTGATGAACTAGAGTTCGAAGTCAAGGAAAGCGCATTTCTAGATACACCGAACCCCGATGAGGTATATCCTATTGTGGATTCACAACAGCTAACGGATGAGTAGGCATGTAATGCGTTGGAGAAGGTGTCAGTGGAAATTGAAGCACAATTGTTCGGATGGAATAATAGAATGAAAGCATTAGAGACAAAGAAATCATAGAAAGAGACAAGGAGATAAAGGGGAAGGAGTCAATAATTGTGTAGCTGAGGGCTGAGTTGAGAGAAGAAAATGGGAAGGTGCAATAGGTATACTACAAAAAAGTAGAGAATATTAAAAACTCCATTATTTTAAAGTGCCCAGATTTAGTCCCCCCTTGAGAAGAAGTATGATTCAACCTTCCACTACCTCGAGGATTTGACATGATTAATCACGATAGAGTGGCAACCACTTATACTGGAGTTAGCGGAGGAAGTTATGGCACAACAGAAAGAACAGGAGAAATCAAAGATTAAGGGAAACCATAAATCATTACTCTAAAGTCCTTACTTCAATAAATACCGCAACGCAAATGGCCGAGGTTGTCTACGAAAACTATGAAGACAAATACAGAGTGGCAAGTGTGCTAGTTACTACACATGAGGCGGATCTGAAGGATTTCGAGGCCAAAGATTAAGGTAATAGGGCGTAACGCGACAAGATCTTGGCAGAGGTTGAGAATAAATGTGAGGCAATTGAGATTCTAAGGGCCTCTATTAAAAATAAGGTTAAGGAAGTGTATCTATAGGTTACACATAAGATGGATGTGTTGAACGACCTTGACAAGACAATGGAGAACATCATTGACACACTGAAGGATAAGGGTGAAGAGTTGACATATGATGATGTTGACATGCTAATAGGAGATTTTTTAACACAGGTGCAGAAGGAGGTGGATGCTTGGAATGATATTGAAGCATTCTTGAATAATACTCTCCCAATCCTTATACAATAGTAACAAAATTCTTTTGTTCTTTGGTGTAAGCCAGATACAGGTTATTATTTCCTTCCATTCTTTATTCTTTGTTGGATATCAAATTGTTTCTGACGACAAAAAACATGTTTTGTGTGGGGTAATGTTGAGCCCAAAAAATGACTAAGTCCTGGAGTAGAGGATGAGCGTGCACGAAAGGCAAGGTAGTGAAGAAGGTGCGTGTAGAAGAGTGCACAAATAATCTGAACAATTCAGTTTGAGTGAAGGGCTTGAGTAAACATGGAGCACACGGAGGTTGGCACGTAGAAGCCAAAGAGGATTTTTGGGACTTAGCCGTATTATGTAATATGATGTTTCATGGAAAACACATGAGGAGGAAGGCATGCGTGATGATTGGATAAGGTTAAAATTTGGAGTCTTGCAGCTCAAGAAAAGAATATTCTAGGAAAGGATTATTTTAGTATGTAATCATTACAGTTAGTGGAGGCTAATCAGGGTTTTGGTGAGCTGACATAGACACTCAATTATGGAGGAGCATGATTCCATTTGGCATGCGGCCTACCCATGAGTGAAGTTGAAGTAGTAGAGGAGAGATATCAATTCTATTTAAGAAGGTGTTTAGGTCCGAAACAAGAGGTTTGTGTGCATGTGTAGGGATAAGCAGAGGCATAGGTGTGTATGGGGATGTTAAGGACGATGAGAAAATAAGATATAATGAGAGAGGAAGAGGATTTGTGATGCACAGCACAAGGTATTTTTGGGTGCATATGATAGAGCATGGATAGAACCACTTTGATTAGAGTCATTTGGTAGTGCTAGGATGTTATATCATGATGTATTCAGTTTGCTATGACCCCTTTGATGTAATCTAGCTACTATTAATGTTTGTTAATCAATATATGATGGGTTGTTTTGAATATCTCTATTCATGGGGCCAAACCCTGGTGTTCTTCATATTTATCATGGTTTAGATTTTATTTCTTTGTGATATTGTTGTATTTACTCTTACATTATGGTGCATATGTGCTTAGATCTAGCTTCTTTACTTTTTTGCTAGAATGAATGCATGTATTTATTCTTCTACAAACATCCCTCCATTAATGATGAACCATTCTTGCAAGGATCACATAAAGGATGGGCTTGACGCCCTTGCACACCTTGGGCAAGCGTATAGTCAAAGATGGGTGATATGCCGATGCGCTTGGGGTTTAAAGGCAGTAGGGAAAGGTGACTACAATATCCAAGATTTTTGATGGATAGAAATAAATTTAATAATCTTTTCTAATATTCATTTAGACTCAAATATATTACAAGGAACATCATAGAGGTATTTGGAGAGGGAACCAACTCTATTAAGAGAATAAGTATGAGTAATAAAAATTCTAGGTCTATAATACATGAATTTATCATGGATTTTATTAGTAACCATATTATCATGTTAAAAAAAATAAAGCATGATTTCATACAAATAAAAATATGAAATGTACATCACACAAAATGAAAAAATCGTAGAATGAAATGTGTGTTACAAAGGGGACATTATTTATATTCCAAGGAATTAAGTATTTCTTCCTTTGGCTTCCGTTTTGAAAGTTGTTTAACCTTCTTCATCCTTTGATAACGCTCATATTTAAATGGTGGAAATATTCTTAGAATTTGCAATGACTTTACTTGAGAGATAGCCACAAATGTCAACCCCATTGTTTCCCTTTGTTCATTACCAATTGTAGCCTTAGAAAGAGTTAAACCTTTCGATTTATGTATTGTCAATGCCCATGCCAACCATAATGGTAATTGGTGTGTGCATCCCCTTTTTATTGGTGTAATTGGGATGGTGCATGGAGTTCTATCTTCAAATGGTATTCCAAAGTACTTATCAAATTCAACCATTACATATGTTTGTGGTTTTGGTGGACCACTCCCAGGTGTATATATTATGCTTTGGATATATCCTAGAGCTCCATCTACGAGACCTTCTTCTATCCAAAGATTGGATGTTAACACAACCCTTGTATCATTGGAAATTAATAATTCAACATCACATTCATCATTCAGACATGTTGTCAGTGTGTTGGTAGTACTTGTTATAGTTGTAATGCTACATGCAACAGGTCTCTTCAACGAATGAAATTTTTTGTTGTTATCATTATTCACGTTAATATTTGTCGCAACAAGGTGAATATTATTATCAAATTATTCATTGCTAGCTTTTTTGAATGCATAATTTGTTCTAGTCATTAATAACCTCCAATCATCTAGTGTCGTATTTATATCTATGTAATTTGTGAGAAGTTGTTGAAAATGTTTTTGGTCTTCGTTTTCTCCTTCTTGTCTAAATACCTTATCCAATGTAACAGCTGTTGTGAATACCTCCCATAACAAATTTGCACGTTAATTACTATAATATCACAATTTTTCTGTAACATGGGGAAGTTGCCCCAAATCTCGTACCAAAATCATACCAACACCACCACAACGGATGTCTTCTTTTTTAAGGAATGCTTGACAAAGTCAGGAGTCTATGTTTTGTAGAAAACTTTGTCCGATGATGCTCATTTCATTAATTAATATATATTTTATCTGGAATATCTCTTATTGGAATGTTTAAATTCTTGACCCTTCTAGTTCTGTAAAATCTGAAATAGGTATTTGAAGTTGTGAATGGATTGTTGAGGCGCCACTTTTAATTGTTACAACTCATGTTGGTGAAATTAATAGAAGAGGATAACGTTCTTGAAATGATGCATCAAAAATTGCTTTACGAATTGCACCAATCACATAATATTTTCTAGTTCCTGTTGTTCTTTGAACTATCATGAGCAATGACATGCTATTTTGACAATGATTATAATGTGTCATTATTATATCAAGTGCTTTTTTTTTTATCACCTAACGTGTCATAATTTAAATTTGGGGCTAATTTCTCATCTATAACCAACCCATTATCTTTCTTATTGGTTATAAATTTTATTGCTTTACTTGTGTATTCTTCACCTCGATATTCATCATTCCATGGTGATTGTCTGTCAATATCTCTTCTTCCCAACATATTTATTTTAGTCACTTGAAAAATTTGAGCATGATGAAGCCCACATATAATTTTCCATTCATGGTCTGTTGTATTTTGTTGAATATGTTGATTAGTTTCATCTTTAGAATCATTGTTATTATCAACATCTAATTCTGTAGTAGTCCTCCTCTCAACATGCCATGGATTATAATTGAACGAAACCCAGTTTGAAGTTATTGAACATAATCAAGTTTGATATATCTCTCTATATCACGAAACAACTTGTAAAGAAACAATTTTGACCAACAAAATCAACCCATTTATGTGATTCACGTGAAGGGATAGAGGAAAACCTTGGGAATACTCTCACAATAAATTCCAAACTCCTAATCTACCATTTTTTTATCTCGTATTCTCCTTGAATTATAAATCTAAATATTTAGGAGCATCAATAAGTAACACACTTTCCATGGAAAAAAAGCCTACTCTTGTACCTGTCAATGAAAGTTTTAACATGTTCTTCATGGTCATCTTCATTAGTTTTAGTTACTGGTTTGAACACCTCGCGTGAAACATTCAAATTGATAAAAACTCTACTATTCTCTACCAATGGAAGCTCCAACAACATGTGACATGTTTCTTGTGCGTCAATGTCTTTTTCAACAATTGTTTCAGTTAGAAGTATCCTATGTGTTGTTGCTACCATTTCATCTGGGTTTTCAATGTTTGTAATCTGCAACAACATTTCAAGATATTTTTTTAGAAATATTCTCTTCTTTTTTTTCATATGTGTAATATGTAGCGATTGTGTGTATTTACTCTTTCATCATTTCTCACAGGTTTAAAATTTTTATCTTCGGTCTCAAAGTCTTGATATAACATTGATCCTCGAGATTCAATGAACACGGTGTATTATACCTACAAAAGATAATAATCCATTATTATTTCTTCCACACATATTTTTTTTAATTTAAATTTAATTATTCAAAATTTTAACATCTTACCTATAAACCATTCTTCCTCTTTTCTTACGTAGATAGACACCCTCTTTACACATTGTATGTCACTCTACACAATTGAGAATCTCTTCGTAGTCACATTCCATATCCTCCCGAATTATATATATGTTCCATATATTTTCAGAACATAAGAATTCTATATAAATTACATGTATGTTTCATTTGTGTGTGTTCTCCCGAGGATTCCATGCATGGATAATAAAATGGACGTATTTTTTAGCGTTTGTGCATTTTAAATCATCATTCCAATCAAGGTTTTCCATATTTGGTGCCCCTTCTAACCATATAAATCCATGCACATGTGGAAAACCTCTATATTTTCATTCATATCTAGACCAATAATCTTTAACCTTCATTCCTTTTTGCAATATATCCTTTCAAAAAAAATTATGTCGTAGGTGCATGTAGTGTGCCAATATATTAGGATATTCAATGATATTCTTCCTTCACCAATTTTGCGCTTCTCGTGGATTATCTGGTGGTGTTCCAGGAATTAATGCGCGTAGATCAGACCAATACATATCCATTGCAGTCAATGTGAAAAAATGGTAGGTCATACAATTTGATGCAACATGTCAGTCAATTTACCATGTCATTTTTCCCAATCAGACCTTGTACCCTTAAGGATGTTCCAAACCTCATAAAACGATCAACTAAATGTGAATGGGACACATTTTCCTTATGCTCGTGTAACGTCATTGCTGGTGATTGGACAATATTGGAGGTTTTTCCTCACAAAAACCGTAGATGAATTTTTTGCACAATGTCTCATGATCATTTTTGACATGTACTACCTAAATCGGGGATGTCGCCTAGACCTGTGATCCCTATATCAAATTAAATGTTTTACAAATTCATGAAGATGTACATGTTTTAACCATTGGTTCTAACCAATCACATTTTTCATCAAGAAACAAAGTAGGGAATGTCATATCAAGTAATCTTAGTGTCATATACTCATTTATAGGATATGCTCCTATCCCTGACCAATTAATCATTACTGTAGGGTCCATATGATGGTTATTTACCCATGCATTTATTTATTCCATATCCCTTGGGGCATTGGGTGGTATCGATGCAATAGATGTTGTGTGACTAATGAAATTTGCTTCGTCTATCTTAATCGTTGGACCTATAAATACAATTTCATTTGCATCAGAATCAAACTCCATATGGATAGAGTTCAACTTCTTAAATACATTTTCATTAGAATGACATGGAAATTCATTTAGAAAATTTTCATCAATCTGAAAATCTGATTAGAACTTGTTCATTGTCTATTTTATATTTTAGTGCATTATAAACTCGCTGTCTATTGACTGTAAAATAGTAATTTATTCCACATTGATCTCTCCTACAAACAATAATCATTAGCAAATCTTTCAATATATGTGGAATTTTTTTAGAAATTTCTTTTACTTCTAGAGGAAAATTTATCGTGTGATTTTTATGTATGTATTGACCTCTAGTTGCATTTGTCACTTGTAGGATTGGGTTGACATGGGATATTAACATTTCCTCAACTTGAGTTAAGTTTACAAGTTATAGCAGTTATGGCATAGGATCCATATTGTTTGATGCTAAAAATTGGTGATGACCTTTATCTTGTTGACATCTAGTACACATAGGTCCTTCAAATGTTCAAGAAAATTTTATTCCAAGGTAAAATTCTTGACAAATATAACACATGATTGGTGAAGCAAGGTTATCAAGAACATGCTGAAAAATCATTTGGAAGGTATTCAAATCCCTCCCAAGCATTCCATTAGTGATAAAATATATTTTGTTCTCTCTCAAGATGTGATTCATGCATTATTATTATTCTTCTTTTTATAGGTTCTATTTTTGAATCCTCTTGTAAATCTCTATTTTTCATTCTTGTTTCTTTCATTGTTGTTCGTATTGGCTGTAATATTTTTTCCTCTTACACACTATTTTTATCTGCATTATTTATAACGTAGACATCCATTATATCTTGGGCTGAGTTATCTCGTGTTTCGAGCACATGATCCATTGATGTTGAATGTTGTCCCATAGAATTATCTTCAACATTAATAACCAATCTACGATAATGCATTTGAAATGTTTCGCGGTGAAGTTCTTGTCTACGCAGTCTTTCTTCCTCCAAAAATTGATCTAAATGTATTTTCCTTTGTAACCTTATTTTTGGTACATGCACGCCATTTTGAGATGATTGTGCATGAATTTTTATCATGTTATTTACATGTTGTCATATTTCTTCAGCTATTTCTTCATTTTTTTAATTCATCCCTCCGTTTTACAACGCTTTATATATCGTTATCATTTAGACGTTTCCTTTGTTCCTCTCATTTTACATCTATCATTTCTTGTTGTCTTTTTCTACGAGATTGTCTTTGATATGCTCTTATTTCATCTTCATGTTCAAAATGTAATCTTGGTTTAGCCATACTTATAATCTAATTTCAAAAAAAAATATAATTAATTATATAACTAAAAACTCCGTGTACAGGTAATAGATAACAGTCATATAATATATAGGTTCTAAAAATTAGCAAGGCTAGTCAAAGAATGATATGAAATAAAGAGAATAAGAGATTAGAAAAAGGGGTTCCTTTGCCATATTTATGACCTTTTGTTTTATTTTTCATAGTTTTTTCACCAATGTACTTAAAACACTATGTAATTTATAAAATCATTTACATAAATAATGTAATCAAATATTTACATTCTTATCTTTCTTCCTCAGCAAACTGATCTAGACAAATAAAATTGTGTAGCCTTTTTTTGATACATGTGAGTCATCTTGAAATGATCGTGCACAAATTGTTATCATGTTATTTATAATTTTTTGTCTTTCTACATCTAATTCTTCATTTGTTAATTGAACCCTATGTTCAGAAAATATTTTTCTATCGTTATCATTTCGACATTTCCTTGGTTCCTCTCGATGTGCATTTTTCATTTCTTGTTGTCTTCTTTTTCAATATTTTATTTAATATTCTCTTTGATATGCTCTTCTTTCCTCTTCATTTTCAAAATTTAAGCTTGGTCGCGCCATACCAATATAACATTTTCAAAAAATCACAACATACAGATATCAATAACATAACATGTCATCCGCACATCAAAATGAAAAGCAACATGATGGAATTGTAGTTTACGAGAACATATACCAAAACATTAAGCCAAGCATATACAAAATATGATGTTACGGTTTCACTCTAGAAGTATCAAACATTTATATTTGATGTATGTTTGACATAAAAAAATCACATCATCGCAAGATACATATGTTTAACATACATTGGGAGGGTCCCTCATTACGTTGCTTTAAAAAACTTCTTGAGAACATAGTCTAACATCTCAAGTTGGATGTGTTATGAAAGAATTAATAGGAAATATCACATCTTGCAAATCCTAGCTTCTAGTATCAAAGAAGGCACGTGCAACACTAAATTACAAGTTGGAAAAATGTCCACACATGTTCCTCAATGTGAATAAGGCAAATATATATAAACACATACAAATAAAATAATGTTGAAATTCACAATTTATAAAAATATCAAAAATTTGTCGAGTTGTGGAGCTCAATTACTTCAGATTAGCATGCAATATTAAACTTGCTGGAAAACATAGTAACAGACATCCGTTATGAATGGGAATGCCATTGGTCAAGCAAGGGAGAACAAAAATTGGTTACAGTTAACCGGGTTCAGTTACCTGTGTGGGAGTGTTTTATTTAACTCTCAGGAATTAGATCTAATTTTAACATTAAAATAGATCTACTGATTGTAATTGCATAGCTAAGTGACCTAAGTATGTATATTCCTATATAAGCATGAGAGATAGGGTTTTGCAATAAGGATTGTAATAATTGATTATTATTGTGAGAATAATTGTGAGAGAGAGAATTCTTGGAGAATAAGGAGAAGCTTGAGAGAAATAAAGTAATGTACATCATGAGAGGTGTGGAATAATTGTGAGAGAGAGAATTCTTGGAGAAGAGGGAGAAGTTTGAGAGAAAGAAAGTACTGTACATCGTGAGAGGTGTGGAATATTGTAAATTTTGATTGTATATCTTCTGAAAGCTTTTGATAATAGATTGGCTTGTTTCTTGGTGGATTTAGTCCACACTGGGTTAGCCATGTAAAATCTGGCATTGATTTATATATCTTTTTTGTGTATAATTATTCTTGTAGAATATTTGCTTTTATTACATGTATGTTTAGATCTAATATATTATCTATACAACCTTGTGTTAATCCCAACAACTTATATGAGATATTTGTTTGACTGGTTTGTGTGTTGACATATTTACTCACAGAGGGTTTTCTGATTGAGTGGGAGCTACAACAATGGAAGAAGAAAACAAATACAAGGTAGAGAAGTTTGAAGGCTGAAATTATCAATTATTGAAGATGCAGATTGAGGATTATCTATATCAAAGATATTTGTACTTACCGTTGGATGAAAATTCTAGACCTATGAAGATGACTGATGAAGAATGGAAGATTCTTGACAGAAAGGATTTGGGATCTATAAGATTCATCCTGGTAACATCCCTGGCTTCCAATATTACAGAAGCGACTTCTACAGTAGAGTTAATGAAATCTCTTGCTAATTTATATGAAAAACCTAGTGCTTCAAATAAAGTTTATTTGATGAAGAAATTATATAGTTCTAAGATGCATGAAGGTGGATCTGCATCTAGTCATTTGAATGATTTCTGATATATTGTAAATCAATTAAAATTGGTTGATATTTCAGTTTGATGATGAAGTGAAAACACTTTTTTCTTATGTTATTTTCCTGATAGTTGAGATAACTTGGTAATGGTTGTTAGTAATATATATGCTAATAATATTTTGAAGTTTGATGATGTGGTTTGGAAAAGTACAAAGGAATCATGAAGGAATGCTTTGAATGTAGAAATCAGAGGCATGCAGAAGGAGAGATCCAAGAGTAAGAATAATGGGAAATCAAATTCAAGGGATGAAAAGATCTAAATCCAGAGGTAAGGGAATTATCTATTGGAAATGTGGAAATAAATGACATGCAATGAAATATTGTTAGTCAAAGGATAAAAAGAACCAACACCCAGACAAAGGTAAAGAGTCAAATAAAGAGGCAAATATTACAACAGAGGTAATGCAAGATTCTCTTATAATTTATTTGGATAATAGAATAGAATCATGGGTTTTAGATTCAGGAGCTTCTTTCCATGCAACCCCTAATAAGGGTTATTTCAGAAATTATGTCTAGGGAAATTTTGGACATGTTTATTTGGGTGATGATGAACCTTTCAGTATCACTGGTAAAGGGGAAGTTCATCTAAAATTGCAGAATGGAAATACATGGGTATTGAAAGATGTGAGGCATGTGCCAAGCCTCAAGAGGAATATTATTTCTGCAGGGCAACTAGGTGAACCTGGTTGGTTGGTTACATGCACAACAAACTCTTCAAAAGTCAGTAAGGGATGTTTTGTTGTGGCAAGAGGTAAGAAGGTAGGAACATTATATTTATCTACTGTGTTATTGATTCATTTTCTGTGTTATCTACTTCAGATTCTAGATGCATGCATGTGGCATAATCATTTGGGACATATGACTCAAAAAGGAATGCAAATCTTAAAGGCTAAGGGTAAGTTATCATATTTGAAATATTTAGATCTTGATTTTTGTGAGCATTGTATCTTTGGAAAGAAAAAGAGGGTGAGATTTCTCAAAGTTGGGGCATACTAAGGAGTAGAAATTGGAGTTTGTACACTCAGATGTGTGGGGACCAACCTAGGTAGCTTCTCATGGAGGATCCCTATATTATCTTACTTTCATTAATGATGCTACAAGAAAGGTATGGGTTTATTGTATTAAACATAAATCTAATGTTTTTGAGACTTTTAAAATATGGAAATCCCTGGTTGATAATGAATCAAATTCATTGTTAAAGTTCCTTAAATTTGTCAATGGTGCTGAATACTGTAGCAAAGCTTTCAATGATTATTGTTCAGTGAATGAAATACGTAGAGAAATGATGGTTCCAAGAACACCACAAGAGAATGGTGTTATAGAAAGAATGAACAGGATAATCATGGAACGTGCTAGAAGTATGAGGATACATGTTGGATTTCCCTTGCAGTTTTGGGCAGAAGCAGTTGATATAGTCGGTTTATTTGATTAAAAGTGGGCCTTAAAGTTCACTAGATGGAGGAATACCAGAGGAAGCTTAGACCGAGAAAGAGGTAGATCTTTCTTTTCTTAAATTTTTTGGTTCAAAATATTTTTTGCATATTGATAAGGAAAATTGGAAAAAGTTGGATGCAAAATCTAAGAGATGTAGGTTCATTGGTTATGGATCTGGTGATTACGGATTTCATTTTTGGGATTTAGAGAATTCTAAAATTATTAGGAGTCTTGACATTGAATCGAATGAAAAGAGAATGTACAGGGATCAAATTTTGGTACCCAAGGATGAACTAGTTGAGAAGTTTTTGAATGAAAATGAACTCTCGGATTTAAAAATAATACTGAAAAGGTTACAAAGTAACTTGTGTCAATTGACCCCTGACTGGCATCAGTTAGCTAAACCGGTATCGGTTACAGAAGAGCCAAACTGGCATCGGTTATCAGAACCGATGTCGGTTATAGATGACCGATTTCGGTCACTATTAGAGTTGGAAACAAATGTCCAGGTGGTCCAGAATGAGCCTATAGTACCCCAAATTTCTATGAGAAGGTCACAAAGGGTAATTAAACCTCCAGAAATATTTATACCTTCTCTATCTTATTTATTATTGATTGATAATGGTGAACAATAAATTTTTGAAGAAGCAATGCAGGATAACACCCACGTGCAGTGGGAGCATGACATGGATGAGGAGATGGAATCCTTGGAACAAAACCAGAATTGGGATTTTGGTTAAGTTTCCTATTAGGTAAGACAACATTACAGAACAAGTGGGTTTATAGGATCAAGGAAGAAGATGGTGGACATAAAAGATACAAGGCAAGACTTGTAGTAAAGGGATTTACATAAAAAATAGGTATTGACTTTGGTGAAATATTTTCTCCTATTGTTAAAATGAATTCTATACGTACTGTATTGAGTTTAGTTGCAGTACATGATTTAAATTTAGAGAAACTAGATGTGAAGACAAATTTCCTTCATGGTGATTTGGATGAAGAGATCTATATGCAGTAGTCACTTGGGTATGAGGTCAAGGGTAAGGAGAAATTAGTGTGCAGGTTGAGAAAGAGTCTATATGGGCTCAAGAAAGCTCCAAGGCAATGGTATATGAGGATCTAGTATGGAGGAAATCGGTTAGCTTAAGGAAAAACTAGCTCACACATTTTCTATGAAGGATTTAGGAGGTGCAAAAAGAATCCTTGGCATGTAAATACATAGAGACAGGAAGAATAAGAAATTGTATTTGTCTCAGGAGGCTTATATCAATAAGGTGTTCGAAAGGTTTAACATGAAAAATTCAAAACCGGTGAGTACACCTATGGCTAGACACTTCAAATTGAGAAAAGATTAATGTCCTTCATCACATGAGGAGGTCAAACACATGACACAAGTACTATATGCTTCAATAGTTGGGAGTCTCATGTATGCTATGGTTTGTACTAGACCATGCATTGCACATGCATTGAGAGTTGTGAGTATATTTATGGCTAATCCAGGTAAAGAGAATTTGAAAGTAGTCCAATGGATTCTCAGGTATTTGAGAGGGACATCTAGCATGCAGTTATGATATGGAGGTTTGGATATTTCTTTATGTGGCTATGTTGATTTAGATATGGTTGGAGATCTAGATAGTAGAAGGAGCACTACTAGATATATTTTCACTGTAGATGGGACGACAGTTAGCTGGATTTCAAGATTGTAGAAGGTTGTGGCTTTGTCTACTACAGAAACAGAGTATGTTGCAGCTATACAGGATAGCAAAGAGATGATATGGATGAGCAGGTTCATGGAAGAGTTGGAAAAGAGAAAGATGATTGCAAATTGTCCAGTGATAGTCAGAGTGTAATTCATTTGGCAAAGAACTCAGCGTTTCATTCTAGAATGAAACCCATTCAGTTGATGTATCACTTCATATGGAAGTATTGGAGGATGGATAGCTAAAACTGGAGAAGATTCATATGAGTAAAAAACCCTACAGATATGCTAACAAAGCCATTAACAAAAGAGAAGTTATACTACACTCCACTTCTATTGGTCTTCGAGTTTGAGACATGAAGAGGAAGAAACAACCTAAGGAAATGATCCAAGAATGACGTTGTATAGGTATAATGCAATAATTTATCTCAAAGTGGGAGATTGTTGAGTTGAGGAGCTCAATTACTTTAGATTAGCATGTAATATTAAACTTGCTGGAAAACACAATAACTGACATCGGTTATGAAGTGGACCAAAATTGGTCACCTATGATCTGACATCGGTCATGCAAGGAGGAACTGGCATCAGTTAGGGCTAACCAGCATCAGTTACCTGTGCGGGAGTGTTTTATTTAACTCTCGGGAATTAGATCTAATTTTAGCATTAAATCAAATCTATTGATTATAATTGCATGACTAAGTGCCATGAGTTTGTATATTCCTATATAAGCATGAAAGATAGGGTTTTGAAATAAGGATTGTAAGAATTGATGATTATTGTGAGAATAATTGTGAAAGAGAGAATTCTTGGAGAAGAAGGAGAAGCTTGAGAGAAAGAAAGTATTGTACATTGTGAGAGGTGTGGAAGATTTTAAATCTTCATTGTATATATCTTATGAAAGCTTTGGATAATAGATTGGTTTGTTTCTTTGTGGATGTAGCTCACATTGGGTGAACCATGTTAAATCTGGTGTTGATGTATATCTTTGTTTTGTATATTTTTTACTTGGTAGAATATCTGCTTTTATTGCATGTATGCTTAGATATGATATATTATTTGTATAACTTTGTGTTAACCCCAACAAAATTAATGTACCATTTGTGATAATATATAAAATCCAACAGTATTCCTTATGTATCTAAAATAAATGTGTGATTATTGTTGAAATAATATTGATTTACTTATTGCATTAACTAAATAATATTTTTTTTTGAAATAAAAGACAATGAGAGTGAGGTTGTATAGACCACAACATCATTGTTCCACTTGATCAGAAATCTTTGTGAGACTAATTTTGCAATGCTTCCACTTGGATAAAATGGTCTAAGTTCAGTAAATGTTCGGCCTCCGATGAAAGAATTAACAACAAACTATAAGACTGTATATATATATATATATATATATATATCCATTTATATTCTATATCTACCTATAATCTACCTATCTATCTATCTATCTATCTATCTATTACATAAATATGCACTCCTTAAATAATTAATGTATGATACATAAATAATTTATCATTAATCCATTATTGGTGTTCATTACTTGCGAGGAAGCTTCCTTTTCTACTTCAAAATCGTACTTCAAAATTTCCTTGCATGGGGGAGGATCAAGAGCTGTAAGAGTAAATTTAGACTAAATTTCATCTTTCATAATCATATGTGTTTCACTTTTCTAAGAATGCTGAACAATCAAAGGTAATATGTGGGAGAATGGGATAGTAACCCAAGTCGTCGTACATAAGAAGACTATCTCAATGAATATATTATAGGATCTATTATCCATTTAGATCAAAAAATTGGTTCCCACATTCTAGATTTATGTAATAACATCAAGATTAAACACTATCAAAACTTGTTTCTCTTATTTCAAGAATAGTAATTTAGGAATCATGGAATGTTCACCCCCAAAAATATAAAGTTTGTAGTAAGTCGTTTTTTTGTATTCATTATAAAATTTGGTGTCACTTTCCTCGCTGTATATGAACTATTGCAAATAAAACCAATGGAAAAAACAAAATATGGTCAAACTTAAAGACATTAAATAGGACATTATATTACATTTAGTCCTTTTACTTATTGTGATTAAATATTCAAAAGTGACGGCTCTATATGGAAGAAGAAATGAATGATTAGAGTTAAGATCACCTCCATTATGATTAATTTATTTGTTTAGTTACCTCTGTAATATTCCCAGAAAAAATATTATATTAAGTCTTTATAGGAAAATCGATAAGAAAACTGTCTTAGTAACATATTATAGATCTATTGGTTACATATGCCAAAAGTGATATGCTTTAGAGCGACATGAAATATATTATATTAATTTTGCACAGCAATTTTTAGGATCGAAAACATAGATGAGAAATAAAAGGGAATTAAAACTGTAATAAATAATATAAGCATGCAATCACAAGATAAACCCAAGATTTAATGTGGTTAACCCAATGTGGGCTACATCCACTAGAAACAAGCCAACCTTCCCCTTTATTCAGTCCTGAGGAATACAATACAATTTTCTCTCTTTTTCATATCAAAGAGTAAATCCATGCACATATATATAAGTATGTGCACATATTTGTAAAATTTTCCTTCAACCACAAACAACCTCGAAAGTATAGCATGCTTATAAATAAGACATGCATATAACTAAGATAAACATAAAAATAACAGATCTCGCATCTATTAATAAGATAATGATATTTTTATCAATGGTCATGCATTCCTCCTAATATTAGAGAAAAAAAATTCCACTTCAATCTTGTAGTTAGACTCCATATCTTAAACAATCTCCCACTTGGAGACTAACTATTGCAACCCACTGTTACAACTCATCCTTGGAACTTTTCTCTAACTTGTTTCTCTTCTTCAAGATCAATCTTGAAGACCTATTGAAGCTTAACAACCTTCCAGCTTCTCTTTTGTCACTGCCTTTGTTCAACATATCAGTAGGATCCTGACTTGTATGGATCTTCTCTAACATCAGTTGTCCATCCTCCAAAACTAATCTAATGAAGTGATACCTGAGTTGTATATGTTTGGTTCTCGAATGGAATGCTGAGTTGTCGGTCCAAGATGAATTTCACACTGGACTATCACTGAATAACATGTAATCCTCCTTCTTCTTTCCTAACTCTTCCATGAACTATTGCATCCATATCATCTCCTTGTTTGCTTCTATAGTAGAAATAACTCTTCCTCTGTAGTAGACAAGGCAACAATCTTTCTGTCAGTTTAGAAATCCAACTAACTGCGCCTGTGCCACCAATAGTGAATACATAACCTGTGATGCTCTTCCTACCATCCAAATCTTCAACCATGTCTGTATCAACATATCCACATAAAGAAACCTCTGACCCTCTGAAGCAAAACTGCCTTGCTACTAGTCCCTCTCAAGTATATGAGAATCTCACTAGACTGCATTCCAGTGTTCCTTTCCTGGATTACTCATGTATCTGTTGACAACTCCCACTGCATGGGTAATGTCTAGTCTTGTGCATACCATATCAAACATCAAACTTCCAAACTGCTGAAGCATATGGAACTTTAGACATATATCCAATCTCTTCATGTGTTTTAGGACACTTTTCTTTACTCAACTTGAAGTTAGCCCTACCAATGGTGTACTTACTGGTTTTACATCTTTCATCCTAAACCTATCCAACACCTTATTCACATACTCTTCTCTAAAAAAAGTCAATATTCTATTCTTCCTATCTCTATTGATTACCCTCATGCCAAGAATTATCTTTGTTGCACCTAAATCCTTCATGGAAAATGTATTTGCTAATTTTCTCTTTAGCTCATTTATATCGTGCATGTTTGACCCTGTCCACAAGCATGTCATCCACATACAAAAACAAGATAATATAGGTGTCATTATATAGTCTTTTAAAATAAAAACAATGATAAGAATGACATCTAGAGTAACCTTGTTCTATCATGAACCTGTCAAATCTCAAATACCACTACCTTGGAGCTTGCTTAAGGCCATACAAACTCTTCTTAACACCCCTAACAATTTTCATCTTCAGGAATATTTTCCAAATTCTGGAATATGATGGATGTAATCTTTCTGTTTGTCCCTGACTTACAACTAGAATCAAGATGTAACTCTTACTGGTTGCTCCAAATGAATTGGTCAGGTTCTAGATACAATATATACCTTTTTCCTATCCTCCAATTCTTACCATCTGGTTATGTCCATTGTCACCTGGATCCTTTCCATCAAACTTAAAACCATGTAGTGCTTTGTATTCTTGCAGGAAATTACATTTGATTTTTGACCTCATATAGATGCAAATACATTCGTCACAACTGGCCACTCTATCAATCTCTTAGGAGGTCTGTACTTACCCCTTCTAGTTCTAATGGATTTTACCCGGAGTGATGGAATTCTTGTTTTTCATTTTAACAATAGATTGGGTCGAAATTTATGTTTCAGATTTCAATAGGAATTTGGAAAATTTTCCATAAAACTCGAAAAATTCATCAAAGTAAATAACTTTGAGACTTTTTTACCCTATGTACCTTTGAAAAAACATAAAACCCTATTGTAAATACCCTTCACAACAAGTCTTTCCTTGTACCTCTTTTTGTCACCTTCTTCTTCCTTCAACTTGTAAACCCACTTGTTCTGCAATGCTCTCTTTCCCATAGGCACACATTGGGTGAACCATGTTAAGCTGAACCAAATCCCAAGTTTGGTTGTGATCCAAGGAGTCCATCTCCTCATGCATACCTTACTCCAACTTTTTTAGTGTTTCCACCTGCATTGCTTCTTCAAAACTTTATGATTCTCCACCATTTGTCAATAAACAATAGTAAATAAGAAAAATATCTTACTCATACGAAGATAATCATGGAGGAGGTCTACCTACCCTAGTAGAAAGTCTCACAAGATTTTTTGGATTTATTTGAGGATCTTGTTATTCTTGCTGATTTTGATCTACAGAATCAACAATGACTGTGTCAGGATTGATGCCAACTTAAGTTGTGCAACTCTTTGTAAAAGTTTGCTTCAACCAAAAAAAACCTAAGTATAGCATTTTACAGTCCTTTGAGAAATTCTCTATCTTTTATCTCATCAAGTTCTACATACTTAGACTTTTCCATCTTCTTATCGTGTACTTGTTCCCTGTACATAACCCTTTCATTGAAAATAACATCCCTACTCCTAATGATTTTGTAGAAACCTATTCTCATCCAAACTCCACAACCGAAATCCAAAATCATTAGTTTCATACCCAATGAAAGTAAATTTCTTTGACTTAGCTTTTAGCTTGCTCCTATTCTCTTGATCAATGTGCCTTGGAGCTTGCTTAAGGCCATACAAACTCTTCTTCAACAATTCTCCTTGAGTATGTTTCACAACAAAAAACTTTCAAAAAACAATAGTTTACCTCCTTATCGGTCCAAGCCTCCTCTGGTACTCCACATTCCAAAGCACTTTAAGGTCCTCTGTTTATCAAGTAAACCGCAGTATCTATAGCATCCACCTAAAGTTATACTTGTTCCCTGTACATAACCCTTTCCTTAAAAATAACAGGACAATCCAACATGCAATCTCATGTTCATTTAATGCTCCATGATAGTCCTGTTCATTCTTTCTGTAAACTGCAGTATTTATACACACCATTCTGTTGAGGTGTTCTGGGAACTGTCTTCACCCTATGGATTCCATTTTGTGAACAATAGTTATTAAATTCATTTTTGCAGTACTCTCCACCATTATCTGATCTGAGACACTTCAACTTCAAACCTAGTTTCATTCTCAACCAAAGCTATCCACTTCTTGAAAGTACTAAATACATCATATTTCTTCTATATACAATAAGACCAAAACCTTCCTAGTAGCATCATCAATAAAAGTAACATAATACCGTGAACCGCCAAGAGAATATACCTGAGCCAACCCCCACACATCTATATGAACAAGCTCTAATTTGTGCTCCTTCTTCATTGATCCAACCTTGAGAAATCTCGCACACTTTTGTTTCCCATACACACAATGCTCACAAAAGTCCAGGTCTATGTTTTTCAAATCTGAAAAAATTTCCCTATGAATATAAAATCTTCATCCCCTTCCCACTCATATGGTCAAGTCTATGATGCCAAAGAGTTGTGTCATACTTGTAGTAGCTAAAATAGAATATGGATCAGTACTAAAAGTGGATAAATACAAAGTACCTACTTTCTTACCTCTTGCTACCACAAGAGAACCCTTGGTAACTTTCCAAGAATCTACTGTAAATATAACCATACAACCATCATCTCCTAATTGTCCCTGCATAAAATTAGATTCTTCCTCAAGCTACAAACATGCTTGACATTATTCAACACCCAAGTTTTACCATTTTGCAATTTAACATGAACACTACATTTTCCAACAATGTTACATAGTTCATCATCACCAAGATATACCTGCCCAAAATTCCCTTGAACATAATCTTCAAAATATTGTTTATGAGGAGTTACATGAAATGAAGCACCAGAATCTAAAACCCAAGATTTTGATTTATTATCTAAAGAAAGAATAAGAGCATCTTGTAACACATCACTTACTACATTTGCCTCTTTTCTCCCTTCTTGTTGATCTTTCTCTGATTTTAAAGACCAATAATATTTCTTTGCATGTCTCACTTTTCCACAATTCCAACATACAATCCTACTTATAGATTTAGATCTTCCTTTCTTAGACCTTCCACGGTGTCCAAGACCTTTTGTTTTTTCCTTATGTCTTCCCCTTTTCTCTACACTCAAAGCATTACCAGATAACTCACCTACACTTTTTCTTCCCATCTCTTTACTAAGAATCACACCAATAACATCATCAAACTTTAAAATGCTTGAACCAAAAGCATAGAATTACTCAAAACAATAACCAAAGTATTCCAACTTTCAGGCAATGAGCAAAAAATCAAAAGAGCCCAAACATCATCATCAAAACTTACTCCTACAAAGATTAATTGATTAGTAACCATGTTGAATTCATTAAAATGACCATTTAGTGAATCACCATCTGACATCTTCATTTTAAAAAAAAAAATCATGAGATATACCTTATTGGAGGCTGAGGGTTTTTCATACAATTTACCAAATTTTTCCATTATATTTACCGTTGCATTTTCTATTGAACTACTGTAGCTTCCATGCACAACCGTATCATTCACAATGCCTTCTCGATCAAGAACATCCCATTCTTCATCTTTCATAGTTGACGAATTCAAAGCTTTCCCTTTCAATGGTAGATAAATATCCTTTTGATATAGGTAGTCCTCCACTTACATCTTCTATAGCTGAAATTTCTGACCGTTAAACTTCTCAACCCTAAACTTGCTATCTTCTGTCATTTCACCCACTCAAACAAGAAACCATCATGTGATTTTTTTCTACCATAACAAAATACTTCTCCGATACCAGTTGTTAGGATCAAAAACATAGATGAGAATAAAAAATGGAATTAAAACATATATATATATAAGCATGCAATCACAAGATAAACCCAAGATTTAACGTGGTTCACCCAATGTGGTCTACATCCACTAGAAACAAGTCAGTCTTCTCCTTTATTTAGTACTAAGGAATACAATACAATTCTCTCTCTCTTTCATATCAAAGAGTAAATCCATGCACATATATATAACTTGTGCACCTCTTTGTAAAAGTTTTCTTCAACCAAAAGCAACCTAAATATAACATGCTTATAAATAAGACACGCATATAAATAAGATAAACATTAAAATAACAACTCTCATATACTAATAAAACAATGCTATTTTTATCCATGGCCATGCATTCCTCCCAAAATCAAGGAAAAAGCAAACTGCCACTTCATTTTGCAGTTAGACTCCACATCTTCAACAATGATATGTACAACAACATAAAATATATTATACTAATTTATTTTTATTTAGTTACCTCTTCCTGTAAACACTTTAAGAATGCCCCATACAATGGCAGCCACAGGTAGAACCATGGACATAGATTGCAGAGAAGCTACATTATTCTTATTTCCTCTGTCAACTTCTATTCAATCGTCTTCTTCGATTCTCCTTATTACTTACATTTGCAACAAAAAAGTTTAAGAAAATATGTAAATTGATGTTGGATTGTAGGCAATATGGAGCCGTATGAGTTAATATTACATCTCACCTTAAATTGATGTGGGTTTGAACTCATTATAAAATTTTAGGGTTGTATGGACGTTTCTTTTTCCTGAAGGGATGGGCTTCGGGCTTGAGTGGTATGGAGTGATGCATTTCTTTCAGCTTAACATATTTGAGCTCATTCATACATGGAATATGCTAGTATGTATCAGAGTATCTCCTAAACAATGAGATAAAACTCCTTTTCTCCTTTGGTGAGCAACACTTTCCAATATTGATCGTTCTTTGCTGCTCTAGAGTACCAATGTTTTCCTTCTAAAACTTATCATTGCACCGAGAGGATTCTTTTGTTTTTTCCATGATAAACCCGTCATGCTTATTAAACAACTCTTCAAGAGACAAAAGGCCTTTTGTAATGTTATTTCTCTTTAGTCTGATGACTCCTTTTGAATAAACATCGTCTATCTCTCCCTTCTCTTCATCTGCAACAGACTCATGATTTGGAGCATTAGTTCCTTCATACAAGTGACTATTGAAGTTGTCTATTTTCTCTAAGAAAGAGATAATATGACTATCATCATTGAACAATTTTCCATTGATTGACATTATCCAACACACTTGGCTTGAAAATCATTTCAGTTTAGCAACCTTGTCTTATTTGAAGGTCAGGTGTGCGGACATGAGAGTAGTTAAGATTGCAAGAGAACCAATTTTCTTGTTTTGCTCATGGGTATTACCCTTAATTGAGAAAGCAACAAAAGACTTGATGCAATCCCATACTCAATTCATGTAATGCTTGAGCCTTGAGTTCTTGACTTGATATTGGTTTCTAAATTGTTTGACAATCACTTCAGCATCACCAAGCTATTTCAATTTCTTAATACCCATAGATTTAGCTACATCCATTCCTATAAGAAGGGCTTCATATTCAAATGTTTAATAGTGTTCTCGAATTACAATTTAAAGGCAAAAGGAAACAAGTCACTAGAAGGAGAAGTTAGAACAACACCTACTCCGGAGCCAACATTGGACATGTTAGAACACCTACTCTTTCAAATTTTTATAATTTATAATTTACAATGAATTTTAAATTATAGTAATTTATAAATTATAATAAATTTTAAAGTATCATTATAAGTTATAACTTATAATATTATAATATTATTATAAATTTATTATAGCTTAAAAATTATAATAATTTTCTATTTATAATTTCTTTTAACTTTTAATATTGTATTAAATGAATTATAATAAATTTATTACAATTTATAAGATTATAATATATTAGTTTATAATATTGTATTAAATTAAGATCATAATGTTAGAATTTATAGTATTCTATTATATTTTAGATCAAATTTATAATTTTTTATCGAATGGATTTTGGTTTATTGGTGATGATGCTAGCTCCTATGGAGCCCACTAGGCCGATTAAGTCTTGCTAAGTGCAAGACTAGGAGATACTTGACATGGAGAGTTGAAATTTTTGAGGCCAAGATTGTGGCCTAGGTAAATTTTTCGGCGTTGATGCCCCTCACTCATAGCTGCCCACTAGTATGGTTGTATGCTTATTCATGATTGTCAACCCGCTATATGCTTCTTCTGAAGTATGAGAAGAGTTGTTGATAATCTATGTAAAAACTAGTGTCCAACTGAATGCACACCTCAATAATTTTTTAATAATTTTTGATCAATTAATATATAAGTTATATATAATTTATCATTTAAATTACAATAAAATTATAATATTATATTATACTATTATAGAAGTTGAGGCCTATCTTTATAGCACATTAATTTATGAAGAAAAGTGTCTTGCATCATTAATGTGAAAAATTGTTTAATGAATCCTTATTGGTAGAGGTTTTGTTATACAAAATCATCATTTGGAAATAATTTGAATGTGGAGTGAAGACAACGACTGAAGTGTCAAAGAATGAGATCTAAGAGAAATTCGTGATAATTGCGAAATCAGGAAGTCAATGAGATGGCAGGATCTAGGTGGATCTAGCAGGCTAGAGATATAATGTAGTCATTAGGAATTTGGGAAAAAGGGGACATATAAAGAAGTGATTGTTGGTTCAGTGGAAAACAGCAGAGCAATCTACTTGATAAAGGCCCAAATAAAAAAATAAAGAAGAAAATGTTGCCCTAACCCTAGGGTTCCATTTAAGAAATTATGACTTCAGGTTAATTTTTGACATGTTTATTTAGGAGATGATGAACCACGCAATATTTTTTACATGAAGATTGGGTTCGGAATTGTCAAAAATAATTGGAAGGCTCGACATCTAGTAGTCCATAAAACAAAGCTTAAATCAAAGAGGCGATGACTACCATCAGGTGGCTAAGCTCTTAAGAAAGACTAATCTAGCAACATCCTTACATTAGAAATACTTGAACAAATATTCAAACTAACGATGTTAATCCATTAATCGCTATCTCTATTGCCAATGTTAATAAAATGAAATGAACCTATTTAGATCCTTACAAATCAAAGGTTTTAATCTCAGTATGTTGTGAATCCCAAGGTTTTCAAGAATGGGGTCTTGTCAATCCATGGCTACAATACCTTTTGACATATCCCCAGTATGACTTGGAAAACTTGGATGGATGAATAAAAGAAATGAAAGTAACTAGCTTTGTTCCAATGAAGAATTATCAAATATGATAAATGGCATTATAGGGAATCCGAGGATTTATTGTCAATGTATATCTGTAAAGGTGGTAAATAGAAAGTTCTAGGAGACATGCGGCTCCTTATTTATAGCTCCAATGGCATCCAGAAAAATCGATCTACATCCCTCTTCATGTGTGCCATAAATGCCAGTTTGGGTCAGGCTGTCTAACCTCCCCCTGGATAAGTGGTAGGTTCAAAAAGATATTGAGTCAATGCTCTAGGAAAGTTTAGTTAAAGAGGACTTTAGATAGAACCCATTCGGGTCTGTGTTCTGATGCCCGAATGTGTGTGGAAATTCAATTGAGACCAAAGTGATTAATTGACCATAGGTGTGCAAGCTTAAATTCGGTAAGCTTTCTAAAGGAATAATTAGCATGTTTTAGACTATGAGAATACTGCATTTCGGTGTAGAATATGCAAGGATACGGGCCATTTACAAGATTCTTTCCCTTTTAATAAAAATTAAAAATCGTTAAAAAAGAATGGATTGACTTCATCTAGTGGTTGGGGTTCTGTTAATCTGGATTTGGTATCCGCTTCAAAGTTTAAAGATAATATGAGTAATCCTCACACAAGTAGTAAAGTGGTTTAAGAGAAGGATGGCTCAGAGGATGGTATGCAGGAAAACAACTTGGTGGTAGGGGGAATAAAATGGGGACATACTTCTGAAGGCTAGAATTGGATCGGGATTCGATGTTAGAGAATGGGATGGCTGTGGCAAACTTCAACAAACTGGCGATGGTGATTTCGTTTGACCTTGGAAAGTGGCAAGAAGTAAAGAGGAGGAAAAACAAAAAAGGACAAATGGGAAGCATCGAAGATTATTTTCCATCACAGGGTGGGAAGTAATTCTGGTTTAATCTTACATTATGGTTAGTATATAATTTTTAGATACTTTTGAAAGCTGGAGAGAAACTATTGTTATTGTTTGTTTCCGTCTTTTTTAGCCTGTTGTTTTCCTGAGGTTTTTGGCCTTTTTTTTCATAGGGAATGGGTCCCTTCAACCCACTTTATCAATAAAAAAAAAAAAAAAAAAGCAATATGGTAAACTATAAACAGATGCCGAATTTGAAGAAGAAAAGTCGTTTATAATTATGATAAAAAATCACATTAGAAATCAGGAAATATTTACGCAAATCTAATCATGGAGTGTTGATATCTAATTACGGACTATGAAATCTAATTATGGAGGGTTTTCTATACATAGATTACTTGGTTCACAGTCTAACTCAAAATTAGAAACTGCGAAAATCATAAAATTGTTAATCACGACCGTTTTTGGTTACTTATTTTGTTTATCGGAGCAGGATATGTCATTATCCTCTGATGTGAATAATAGAACAAGTCCCTTTATCATGGTTTTAGCGGGAGATTGGTGTGTGGAATTATTACGTAAAAAATCAAGAAGAATCCTCCCAGAAGACAATAAGTCAGAATCGACAAAGTTTTTCCCAAATTCTAAACAATTTAGGAACGAGGAAATTGATATAATAGCAGAAGGGAAGATTGGACTAGAGGATTTTGAATTACTAAGGATGATTGGGGAGGGCGGTTGTGGTAAAGTATTTCAGGTGAGGCGACGAGGCACAACAGACGAAATATATGCCATGAAAGTTATTAGAAAAGAAAGCCTTCTCACAGAGAAACACCACTGCTACATGAAAACAGAGAGGGATATTTTGGCAAAGGTGGTCCACCCTTTTATAGTTCAGCTTCGTTACTCTTTTCAGACTGCATCAAAATTTTATTTAATTCAAGACCGTATAAATGGGGGATCCCTAATGTTTCATCTAAATATACAAGGAATGTTTTGTGAAGATTTGGCTCGGATTATACTGCAGAAATAGTTTGTGTCGTATCATATCTTCACTGAAATGGCATAATACACAGGGATCTTAAGCCAGAGAACATTTTTATTGATTGTGAAGGGCATATTAAGTTGGTGGATTTTGGGTTGGCCAAGGAAATGGATGGTGAATCCTCAATGGAGTACAATTCTCTATGTGGGACTCCACAATACATGGCACCTGAGATAATGTTTAATAAAACTTGTGGGAAAGCTTCTGATTGGTGGAGTGTCGGAATGAATTTATATGTGATGCTCACCGGGATTCCTCCCAAAGAGCTGCAGGATCTTGAGGGAAACATTTTTGAGGATGAAAACAATATGGAACTGTCTTATTTTTCTTGTGAAGCTCGTTTTTTGATTAAAGAATTGTTGCAGGAAGATCCCTCTGAGCGGCTGGGAAGTGGAGTGAGTGGGTGTTGAATGGAATGCGAGGATCTACAAAAACTGCAAAATCTACATAAACTACAGAATCTTCAGACAGCAATAGAAAATATAATGCAGCGGATTTAAATGATGCAAAATAGGGGGAAAAGGAGAAGCTACATAAATTTATAACAGCAAAATAAAATAACACACTTGGCTGCAAATAACACAAATCTGGGCATCAAATTGCTTCAGCAAAACATATATATATATTTGAGGAATGAACATCAGCTACAGCTACAGACAAAACATTCATTCATACAATAACAACTTAGAAATGAAGTTTTTCTATCAGCAAAAATAGTCCATACTTGAGCTAGGACCGCTCTTTTTCTTCTTCTCACAAATCTGATATTCCTCCTCCTCCTCCTCCTCCTCCTCCTTCTTCTCTTTCTTTTCTTTCTTTTTCCTTCTACTTCTTCCAATAAAACAAGATGCTATTAATAATAAACACCTACATAAAAACTTGCCTTACAAGTCAACACAAAATCTCTAACAAGAGATAATTAGGGAGAATAATCAACCAAAAATAAATGTGCAGCAGTCATAATTAAATGCAAATCTGATATGTCAAGGAGCTAAATCTGGAAAAGACAAATATTAGTTGCAAAAAATCTTGACTTGATTTTCCAACACTCCCCCTTAATTATGAACAACTGCAGATCATGGAAATTTGAATCAAGTTTGTTAAAAAATTGTTGTAGCATTTCCGGAGCTAACTGATAGTTTTCCGGAGCTGCTAACTTGTGCAAAGTCAAAAACTCCTAAGCCACTTCGTAAATACTCAAATGTCTCTTTTGCCAATGCTTTTGTAAATATATCAGCCAATTAATCTTCAGACCTACAAAAATCAAGACAAATTTCTTTTTTGTTACAAGCTCTCTGATAAAATGATACCTCGTATCAATATACTTAGTTCTCTTGTGAAACACGTGATTTTTAGATAATGCTATGGTTGAACTATTATCACAGAATATTGTAGTGGCTTCCTTTTGATCATGCATTAAATCTTTCAACATCCTTCGCATCCAAACAACTTGACACGCAACACTAGTGGCTGCCACATATTCAACTTCAACTAAAGAAAGGGTCACAATGGGTTGTTTCTTTGATGCCCATGACACAACACCTATACCAAAGTGAAAAGGATACCCAGAAGTACTTTTCCTATCATCTATGTTGCCTCCACAATCACTATCAATGTACCCAACAAGACTGAAATCATCTGAAGTGGAATACAATATACCAAAATCCTTTGTACCACTTACATACCTCAATATCCTCTTACCATCCTGCCAATGTGAGTCTTTTGGAGACTCCATAAACCTTGAAATCAGACTTACACCATACATAATATCCGGCCTTGTGGCTGTTAAGTACATAAGGCATCCAACCAACCTCTTGAACAATGTAGAATCCACACATGCTCCATCATCTTCCTTGTTTAACTTCATCCCTGTCATAACTGGTGTTGGGGATACCTTTCACCTTGTCATATTAAATCTCTTCAAAACTTCATTTGCATATTTAGATTGCGAAATAAATATACCATCATTGGATTGATAGACTTCAATCCCCAAGAAATACCTCATAAGACCCAAATCAGTCATTTCAAATTCATTTTTCATTACTGATTTGAAATAATCTATGTTTAGATCATCGGTAAAGATTAGATCATTCAAAAAAAAAACAATCAAAATGTTACCTTGTTTGTTGACCTTGATATACAATGTTGGTTCACAACCACTTCTTTGGAAACCATTTTGAATGAGATAGGAGTCAATGCGACTGTACCAAGCTCTTGGAGCTTGCTTCAATCCATAGAGTGCCTTCTTCAACCTATACACCTTGTCTTCATGACCCGGTAGCTCATAGCCTTGTGGCTGTTCCACATACACTTCCTCCTCTAAATAGCCATTTAAAAATGTAGACTTTACATCCATTTGATATACATGCCACTTGTTGTGGGAAGCAATAGCTAAAATAGTCCTAACTGTATCCAACCGAGCAACCAGAGCAAATGTCTCATTGAAGTCTATACCGAGCTATTGTGTAAAGCCCCTTGCAATTAGCCTTGCTTTATGCTTTTGCACTTTTCCATTAGCATCTTGTTTAGTCTTATAAATCCATTTGACACTAATTACATCTTTGCCTTTTGGCAAATCAACCAACTCCCATGTTTGGTTCTTTTCAATGGATTCAATCTCCTCATCCATGGCTTTTGCCCATATATCACTACTCACAGCCTCTTCAAATGTTAATGGATCATCAATATGAGAAAATAAAGCAAAAGATGAAAATGAATTAGTTGTGTCAACATTATACAAATCACTCAAACTCCTTGTTTTTCGTGGCATCATGCTTGCTAGAGTTGGATCCAGAGATGAAGAACTACTTGAAGTGCTAGATGGTGTTGCTCGAAGGATACCGATTGATGTAGATGCTTGTGAAGTTTGTTGTCTTGTTGGTGTGGACAACAGCCTTGGATATCTCCTTGGTGTGAATGAAGGTGTAGCTTGAGCTACAACTTGTGGTACCATCTCGCAATTGGAAGGAGATGTTGTTTGAGTTATATTTGGTGTGGGAAACACTTCATCTGTCATATTATCATTTGGGACAGCACCTGCAATTCTGATAGTCCTCTCTATGCTTCCATCCCATGCTTCATCCTCCACGGACTGAACATCACGGCTGATTATAACTTTCCTATTGATAGGATCAAACAACTTATATGCTTTTGTTTCCTCTGAGTAACCAACAAATATACATTTTTTTCCGTTATTATCTAACTTCTTTCTCAAGTCATCTGGAACATGCACATATGTTATACATCCAAATACCTTCATATGAGAAACACTATGTTTCCTTCTTGTCCATGCCTCTTGAGGAACTTTGTTCCTTACGCTCTTTGTTGGGCACCTATTCATGATGTAAACAGCAGTTGCCACTGCCTCAGCCCAATATTCATCTGGTAGATGTTTGGCTGCCATCATGCTACGAGTCATCTCCATAATTGTTCGGTTCTTCCGCTTTGCCACACCATTTTACTGATGTGTATAGTGAGCTATAAATTGCTTATGTATGTATGAGATCTGCAAAAATTTATAAATTCATTAGATATAAATTCTCCGCCTCTATCCATCCTTAGAACCTTGATGTAGTGGCCACTTTGCTTCTCCACAAGTGCCTTGAAATGCTGGAAATAAGAAAATGCATCAGATTTGTGTTTCAAGAAATAAACTCAAGTTTTTCTTGTGAATTCATCAATAAAAGTAAGAAAATAAGTGCAGCCTCCTATAGACAGTGTTTGCATTTGCCCACAAATATCTGAATACACAATCTCAAGTGGAGTTGTAGCTCTATTTGCCTTACCAACCGGAAATGACTCTCTATGTTGTTTGCTCATAATACATCCTTCACAAACTCTTTCCGGTTTCTCAATTAATGCTAAACCTTTTACCATATTCTTCATATGTAGTAATTTTAGCGCTCCAAAATATAAATTCCCAAATATAAAATGCCATAGCAAAGAATCATCCTTTACCACTGATTGAAACACTGCTTGAGTTTCTACAGAAACATTTTTTTCCTCTTTGCAGCTGTTCTAGCCATTTTCGTAGCTGTCTTGGACATTTCTGTAGTTGTCTTGAACATTTCCGTAGCTATTTTGAACTTTTCCATAGCTGTCTTTGGCTACTACTGATTTTGTATCTTCTACCTTAAAAGCTGCTTGAGAATTTACAATATGTGTCTCATGAACAGCTTGAGCTATTTTTCCTTTCATAACCAGCCTTATTTTTAATAGAAACATACAGTTTGTAGTCATTTGTACCTTGGCAATAAGCATATTGCTTGGAAGCTTGTCCAAAATAACACACTCATTGTTTTCCATGTACACTCTATAGCCCTTTTGTATTAGCTGTGCAATGCTCATCAAGTTGTGTTTTAGACCAGCAACATAATATACATCAGGCATAAATTTCAGCTCCCCCTTTTTGGTTAGAATATTAACCGTACCTTTACCCAAAACAATGACTTTGTTGTTGTTACCAAGTGTAACATCAGTTTGAACTGATTCAACCAAGCTAGAAAACAAATCTTTATTACCTGTCATGTGATTACTGCAGCCCGAATCTAAATACCATATGTCACATGGGCTTTCCTGAACAACATTGCACTCAACTGGAGAGTTTGTAGTGATTGCTTCAACAATCTTTGTGTATGCAATGAACATGCTGCATGAGGGAGTGCTACTTGACTGATTTTGACCTTGTTTTTGCTGATCATATTGTTTTTTCTTACATTCATGAGCATAATGCCCAAACTTCTTACAATAGTGACATTGAATGTGTGATTTGTCAAATATTTGGCCACTTGTGTGACTAAAATTTTGATTTTGGCCTCTACCACCAGTATTTGCATGACTGCTACTACGTCCACTTCTAGGAGAACTTATCCCTCTACCTCTAGGAATGAAACTCCACCTTCCTCTTCCATGATTTACATAAATCTAAGATGAAAATGCATTTTTAACTGAACTATTTGATCTATTCAGTCTATATTCATGATTGATAAGAGAGACATGTAGTTCATCAACACTAAATTGACTCAAATCTTTGGTTTCCTCTAGATCCATAACTGTGGGATCAAATTTAGTAGGGATACTTCTAAGTACCTTCTCAACAACCTTCCTATCCTCTATGACCTCTCCATGGGACTTGATTTGATTTATTAGACCAACAACATGAGTAAAGAAAGACTCTATTGAATATGAGTTTCTCATTGATAAATTTTCAAATTCTCTTGTAAGGAGTTGTAATTTAGCAGTTTTAACCTTGTCAATACCTTGATACACAATCGGATGTGTGTCCCATGCTTCCTTGGCTTGCTTTGCTGCTGCAACTCTTGGGAGTATGCTCTCATGCATTGCTTGATGGATATAAAACAGTGCTTTCCCATCCTTCTTCCTATGTTCCTTCAAGACGTCCTTTTGAGCTTATGTAAGAGCATTGTATGTTGCCTGGTCTACTAGTTCCTGGTAACCGTTTTCAACCATTTCCCAAATGTCTTGAGACCAAAACAAAGATTTCATGGTCAAAGACCAATACTCATAGTGCTTTCCTATGAAAATAGGAGTTTGCACACTAACCAGCGATGCACTAGACATAGAAGCCATTTTAAATGGTTGTCAAAACAAAAAACCCAGAAAAAGAATAGAAGCAGGGTTTAGCCTGGCTCTGATACCAAATGAAGGGAATGTGAGGATTTACGGAAACTGCAGAATCCACAAAAACTATAGAATCTTCAGACATCAATAGAAAATATAATGCAGCGGATTTAAATGATGCAAAACAGGGGGAAAAGGAGAAGCTACAAAAATTTATAACAGCAAAATAAAACAACACACTTGGCTGCAAATAACACAGATCTGGGCATCAAATTTTTTCAGCAATAAAAATATATATACTCGAGGAATGAACAACAGCTACAACAGCACACAAAACATTTATTCATACAATAATAACTTAGAAATGAAGTTTTTCTATCAGCAAAAATATTCCAGACTTGAGCTGGGACTGCGTATTTTTTTCTTCTTCTCCCAAATCTGATATTCCTCCTCCTCCTCCTCCTTCTTCTCTTTCTTTTCTTTCTTTTTCCTTATACTTCTCCCAATAAAACAAGATGTTATTAATAATAAACACCTACATAAAAACTTGCCTTACAAATCAACACAAAATCTCTGACAAGAGATAATTAGGGAGAATAATCAACCAAAAATAAATGTGCAGCAGTCATAATTAAATGCAAATCTGATATGTCAAGGAGCTAAATCTGGAAAAGACAAATATTAGTTGCACAAAATCTTGACTTGATTTTCCAACAGGTGTGATGAAATCAAAAGCCACAAATAGTTTGATGGGGTTGATTGGAAGAAGGTTGATGAAGGTTTTGTAGAGCCCCCTTTCAAACCTAATGTGAATGGTAAAGATTGCACTGCAAATTTCGATGAAGAGTGGACAAGAATGAAAGCAGAAGATTCCTCATCTTCGACTTCAAGATGTTATAAACATTTATCAGGCTAGACATATAATTATATATGTCTCCACGATCTAGACATAATATATTCAAACTTGCCTAATTGATTTGGTAACATTTTCTAGCATTTGGCTCATCATGCAAGCTTATTAGATTCTATTTCAAATCAATTTATGTCCACTGTTCTACAATATTCTCTATCTTGTTCTTAAGTTTATAACCAAAAATAAAAATAACTATAATTTTAGTTCATACGTTTCTTTTCGTTACCATTTGAGAGTTCTTTAGATCTCTTATACTATATATATATATATATATATGTAAGTAAAATATAGAATCAAAATTTTGGGGTTATTTTAACTGTATTATCTTCAGATCATCCCCAAACAATCTATATAAGAGAGAATGTTACCTCATCTTCTGCTATGACACCATATTACACTACATAAACTACAATCATTTGCAGGCTACATGACCATATTTCTTTCAGATATTTTGTCGAACAGTTCACATGCATGTTTTGGTGGATGTCCATACCCTTGATTAATTGCTATCTTATGATGTGTGCTAGTCCTTTTATGGATATTGTTTCTAAACAGAGTGATACCCTGCATAAGGCTGTAACTAGTATGTGCAAATTTAAATGAACTGGACCCAGTTCGAAATTCAAACATTTCTTCATATTTATATATTAATGCTTAATTTATGTACATATAAATAATGCTTCATTTATGTACACGCATGTAGTCTATCTCCACTTAATTGAATTATGATAAAATACAGAGTAGAAGATAAAGATTTTACCATCAAAAAAGAAAGTAATCAGTGAAATACAAACTTAATTCGAGCCCAAAGAAGAGAAGGGTTTATTATTTTACATGTAAATGCTAGATGGCATGCCGGTCTCGACCATGAGATAGTTCCGTTCTGCGGTGCCACTAGCATCTCCTGCAAACCAAACTGATCCGGCTGGGATACGAAATTATTCTTCTATCACATCAGAACGAGAATGATGAGCTGAGAAGCAATTGGCGTAAATAGTCAAAACGCCATATTAGATGTACCAAAACTGAGTATACCTTGCCATGTGAGAAAGCTAAAACCCATTGCCAGATAGGTCAAACACATGTTTCGAAGGCAACCCGTAAAAAACAAATGTCCACAGAATACTCCGTCAGGACTCGCAATACGGAGTTTGACAATGCTCAAAGTCCTAATCCACATGCTAGTTTAGCATCAAAGCCACAAAACCCCTAATCGACTTGGCAAACCCCGCAAATCAGCTGTGTAGAGTTTCACAGGGCTCAATGCTCAAATGGATGAGACGGGTTGACACCGTCCATCGTTAAGAAAATTTCAGTATTGATTTTTTGATTGGAGGAGAGTGTGGGTTCCATTAAGTTTGTGAGTGTTAGATAAGCCAAAACAAATACAGGGTACCTAAATTGGAGTGTAAATCGACTCTATGGTTTGAAGTTAATCTTCTAGAGTTTTGGGTAACCCTACATGCAATCTCAATTTCAATGGGCTTGTTACGCCGAAGGCGTTCCCCCTATGGTAAAGGACCTCCGGATGTTTCTGCGACTATCTTAAAATTGACGGTTTGACGGTCGTCTAGAAGTTTTTTCACATTTTTAACAATTTTTTTTACCTGCATTGTTTGCAATTTGGTTAAGATAAAAACAATGACCCACATTCTCTGATATGAACATCTCCACGTCGTGACCCGCGCTAATCATTTCTCAGCAATATTCCATCTCTGTATGACAAATCAGGTCTTTGTCCGTGATGCCCACAAATAAGGGAGGAAAACTGAGTGTGTTGAGAGGGGGAGCTTGAGGTCCCATGGGATTCGTTATTGGATCATCTTTAGTGCTTCCCATAGGCAAAGACAACGCCATGAATCTGTCCACCATCTCCAGCGTCAAAAGTGCAGAGTCAGGCGGAATTTCGGCCTCCGATTTGCTTTGCACAGATTTTCTTTCCATGTAGGTCACGTACTTGGGAAATTGATGGTCTGTTGACCCTCTTTTCTTTACATAGTGAGGAAATTAATAGTGTTTTATTAGGCAGGAGACGTCTCATTGTGGGCACTTGGAAGTGAGGAGACCCAATTTCTGGAATACATTTAGAATTGGTGGATGGGCATTGGGACCAGCAGGAAAGTTATTATGAAAATGGGCATTGGGATCCTTTTCTACAAAACTTAAGACTATGTTGTGCATTTCATTGGAGAATTAAATTTAATAAGTAATTAGCCACTTCAAGTCTTGCTTGCCATTAATGGTTGACTCGTGGGAGTCTTTCAGCAGTTTCACATTCGATATGATGGTGGCGTGGGAATGTCCCACTGCAGAGCAAGAGAAACAATGTGAAGAGCGGCAACAGCAAAGAGAGATTGAATCAGAGGCTAAAGAGGATGAAGACGAGTCCTCGCTCTTCTATTTTTATTTGATACCTGTGCTGGTTCGTTGGTTATGGTCATCATTGTTATTAGTAGCAGTTACAGTTAGCTGGGTATTGAATTTGAATAAAATAATTACGATTGCAGGTGGAAGTGGAAAGCAAAGTGGGGGAAAGGGCATTTGCTCGATTGGGTCCAGCCATACCATAGTAACAAAATCTATTGAATTGGTTGAGTGGGAATGCATGTGTAATGTATATTGGTGATGGAAATATTTTGAGACAAAATACAACTCCTATAGAAAACGTATATACCATAAGACCCTAAATACTAAACTATCAGCATGTTAACTCGTAAAATACAATACTCATTTATATTCATAAATGGACTATGAATGAAAAATTATGTAATAGAATTTGGATGATTTGTATTACCCCCAATGGCAGAAGGAATCCCTGAGTGCTATGAGCGGTAAAAGTCCTATAGTTTCATCTTTTTGTACGTAGCGAGAAGGCTTGCCTTGCCCAAATGGAGGCTTTACCTTTTTGGGAAACTGTAGTGTAATGGCTTATGTATCTAGTATATATTTTGTCATTGCATTTTTTGTGAGATTTTAATTCACCCTTGGAAGATGAAACTCCATGACATGAGCTTGGCATTATTCTCCATTAGATGAAACCCTTGTCATGGGCCTTAACAACATTGTTTCACTATTTGATTCTGACCTACTCTCATTGGTTATATTTGACTATAGCTATAGCAATGAATTTGGTTGTGTGCACCTTTAATTCTAATTTAGTTATATAATCCATTTTCCATTCACTTAATTATGTGTTTTATCCAGTTTCTCATCAATCATCAACTATTCAATAATTCATTTTGATTTGGTGAAGCATAGGATTCAAACAATGACCCATGTTCATTAGGATGTTTGAGTTCAAGCTTGTCTACTAGAAAAATTCTCCAGCATGGATATGCACCAGTTGTTGGAAGCCGAATGATCTGTATTACCCCCAATGGTTTATGTATCTGGTATATATTTTGTCATTGCATTTTTGTGAGATGTTAATTCACCCTTGGAAGATGAAACTCCATGACATGAGCTTGGCATTATTCTCCATTAGATGAAACCCTTGTCATGAGCCTTAACAACATTGTTTCACTATTTGATTCTGACCTACTCTCATTGATGCATGTTGACAATAATCATCAAACTGTACATTGGATAAAAGTCTTCATAGAATGGCCTGCACACCTAAGAGTAGGAGATGACTCGATAGTCTGCAAAAAAAGTGTGAGACTTTGGCAAAATTCAAATGCATACATTAGAGTTGTTTGGCTAAGATGAAAATCAGGAAATAGATTGTTTTTGTGTGTCATTTTGTTATGTAATGTTTGCATTTATTTTTTTGAAGTGAACAGAAAAAATAGTGGAGAATAATATGTTGTCATTTTTCCTTGTTTGGATGCACAACAACTTGTTGTTAGGCTTCTTTCGGGAGTGGAAAACCAGAGGCTTTTTGGAGGAACAAAAGGTAATCGTATGTTACAGTGCGTTAGCCCATTTAATGAACTTTAGAAAAAAAAATATTTTGTTAACATGTTTTCTGCTTGCTCCTAACCTTAACAATGTTTTCAACTGAATAATTCCTTCCTTGACCAACTGACAGATGGAAAAAACAATCAAATATTTTTTTGCATTTAGCTTGGTTAGATGGTTTAGTGATTTTTTTAGCTCAACTATAGGTTTTTGATGAGTTTCATATGGAAATATGTAGCATAAAGCTTGCAGATGCATCCTTCAATGGGACTCTGCTATTTATGCATTTCAAAATAAAAGCAATCCTCTTTAAAGTAAATATGTATTGCAGTTTTGGATTTTGGCTATATTTTTTGGGAATGTTTATTCTTACTTATCGATGGTTTTTGGAGCAGATTTGGAATATAAATTGACATATGTGGGATCATTTGGTTGTGTGCACATTTAATTATAATTTGGCTGTATAATCCATTTTCCATCCACTTAATTATGTGGTTTATCCAATTTCTCATCAGTCATCAACTACTCAATAATTCATTTTGATTTGGTGAAGCATAGGATTCAAACACTGACCCATGTTCATTAGGATGCTTGAGTTCAAGCTTGTCTACTAGAAAAATTCTCCAGCATGGATATGCACCAGTTGTTGGAAGCCGGATGATCTGTATTACCCCCAATGGCAGAAGGAATCCCTGAGCGCTATGAGCGGTAAAACCCTATAGTTTCATCTTTTTGTACATAGCGAGAAGGCTTGCCCTGCCCAAATGGAGGCTTTACCTTTTTGGGAAACTGTAGTTTAACAGCGTATGTATCTGGTATATATTTTGTCATTGCATTTTTGTGAGATGTTAATACACCCCTGGAAGATGAAACTCCATGACATGAGCTTGGCATTATTCTCCATTAGATGAAACCCTTGTCATGGGCCTTAACAACATTGTTTCACTATTTGATTCTAACCTACTCTCATTGATGCATGTTGACAATAATCATCAAACTGTTTGTTGGATAAAAGTCTTCATAGAATGGCCTGCACACCTAAGAGTAGGAGATGACTCGATAGTCTGCAAAAAAAAATGTGAGACTTTTGCAAAATTCAAATGCATACATTAGAGTTGTTTGGCTCAAATGAAAATCAAGAAATAGATTGTTTTTGTGTGTCATTTTGTTATGTAATGTTTGCATTTATTTTTTTGAAGTGAGTAGAAAAAACAGTGGAGAATAACATGTTGTCATTTTTCCTTGTTTGGATGCACAACAACTTGTTGTTAGGCTTCTTCCGGGAGTGGAAAAATAGAGGTTTTTTTGAGGAACAAAAGGTAATCGTACGTTATAGTGCGTTAGCCCATTTAGTGAATTTTAGAAAACAAAATATTTTGTTAACATGTTTTCTACTTGCTCCTAACCTTAACAGTGTTGTGATGACTACTTCTACACTGAAAATATATACACCATAGTATGATGGTATATCTTCCCTGGTTTGTAAACCATAATGGGAAGGTCTGGGTCTCTAAGGCCAACGTTGAATATTTCCCATAGATTGCACCTCCTTTTCCCACATTCCTATTCAACATATTGGAACTGTAAAAGAATAATAAGAAGAAAATGGCCAACCCAAAACCTGCATGAATACTCAAGCTCTCATTATTGTTGGAAGTTTTACATCCCACACTGGGGCCAATGAATGCATATAAATCATGAACAAAATAAGTTGAGCAAAGAAGACTAAAGTATTAAATTTTTTAATTGTTGATTGCCTGGTTATTATATGCTTGAAAAAATTGACCACAAAAGGCTACCTACCACTCATGATATAAGATTTGCAAATGTATACGACCGAATTTGTAACAAATTTGAAATGTAGATATAGAACCTTTAAATGTAATGTTTCATCTATATTTCTACACTTACAAAATCAATCACACCCCTTATCAACATCAACTACAAAAGTAATATATATCCCTCTAAATCAAATAACATATACCATTCGGCGTTCACATTGCATTGTACACATGCGATTGCTAGTTTAATTCCCAGTCATCTGTTTATGGTATGTAATTATTCAAAGCCATTGTTTCCTCTACAACCTCGCCCAAGACAAGGTCGAATAATACTCAACATCCACTACGGAACACTAAGCAGACTGCGAAACCATAAGCAGGGCAGAAAGCTAATAGTGTTTGGCCGAGCATAGTCTACGAGTCAACTTCTCCAATGCGAAGTGTTTCCACCTTGTTCTCACAATACCATTTCAGGCGTGCCATTAAAAAACAGACATTCGAAACCCTTCTTGAGCAATCCATACCACGATCAACAACTCTTATCAATTTGATAGTCTTGCATGTGTACAAATGAAACATTAACCGTGAATGTGTACAGTGCTTGAGTAAATCTCCATTGTAGTATACACCTATCAGCGTAACAAGTGTAGTGCCCAACACATATAATTAAATAAATTAAAAAAAAAGGGGTGTGTGTGGAAGTCATGGTGGATGGGAGTTGGTGATGTGAAGGGCGAATTGATTGGGAATTGGTGGAAGGGAGGAATGGCAAAAGGAAGAGACCTGGGGCAGACTTATGTCAGGAGAATTGATGGAGTGCGGTGGAGTTTGGCAATGTGGAAGGAGTTTGACAGGGCATAGGCTTCCATCCACGTCTAATCAAACCTGCCACATTCCTTGCAAATTAATACAAGCAGTTTATTTTAGATCCAGAGGATGTAACCACGCAGAAATCTGTGTTAACATTGTAAATTTTAGCATTATTTGGATAGTTGCTGCGAGGGCCGGACACAGCAGTGGGAGGGGGATGTACAGAACGGAGCTCTCACATATAGTTGCCTAAGATCAGTACCACGATGGGTTAAATCAATCCTGTTATGGATTTAACCAGTCTTGCACTCAGAGATCTAAGTCTGTAACACGATATCTCCTCATTTTATCATATACAAATTGACTAATCTGGATCTGGATGTGCATCTGAAGCGATTCAATTTTTTTTTAAAAGAGGGAAGCAAACTTCTTCCTGCTGTTGTTTTGGTGTCATATGCAGAAGAAGAAAAAGAGGATTGTGCTATAGGAGATGCTGGACTTGGGTGTAACGCATAACTGTATTAATTTTCTTCTTCTGTTTATTTTTCTTCTTCTGTTTATAAACACCAAACGTACCCACACAACCACCACATGTTTACTTGGCATGTTTATGGTAAGTTTAGAGTTTTGTCAAGATAGGCAACACGACTAAGAATGTCAAACATGCAGACATAATAATCAATTCTGAGCGTAATGCTATTAGAGGCACTCTTGCCGTTGAAATATTTATAACCCTCCTCCACTGAAACTTTATCAGTGTTTGTTATTAAGAGAAATGAAGCTTACAAGGTCAGGGTATGTTTTAGAGTGCCCTGGTTAACATATATGCAAAATGTGGAAGCATAGACAGGCACATGAACTGTTTGACAAAATGTCTTAGGTAAAAATGTGGTTTTTGGACAACATTGATTGCGGGATATGCAAAAAAAGGTTTTGCTGAAAAGGCTTAGAAACTTTCAAGAAAATGCAATTGGCAGGTGTAAATCCAAATTCCACAACCTTTGCCAGCATCCTCCCAACATGTGTCAAAATGGGAGCTGCGAAACATGGCCTTGTATTATTGTTGTCGTAAGGCTTTTTCCCCATGGGTTCTTTGTTTAGTTCGTGTGGTATGTATCGAATCGTGGGTGAGTTGGTGAATCTCTAGACCACTTGATAGGAACCTCGACCATTGGTGGACTCAACCATGTGGAGGGAACTCCATGAACTTTGAAATGGGAGAATTTAATCTGTTGCATTAGCATTTTAAAAAGAAGGGTGAGGTTGTGGTAAAGATGCTCTCAAAATCCTTGACCTACGAAGAATACTGAAGAAAATGTGGACACTTATTGCATTATGGAGGATGAAAGAAGATCTAGGAGATGGGCTCAGTGAAAAAAAGGCTTTGAAACCCGATAAAGCACCAACAATCGGCTCATGGAACACCAAAACATCTTAACTTCTATCGTTGATCAATTCCATGCATGGTTCATCTCTCTTTATCTTTCATAATTCTCGTATTTTAGTTTTCCATTTGCAACGAAATAAAATTCTAAAACCTAGGATTATCATAGATTTGATTGTTTAAAATAAACTTGTTTGCAAAACAATAAAATGACATATCGTAACTTGCGCAATCCAAATAATCCCTTGGTAGTTAGCCATGGACTTAAACCCTCATTTTGAGATGATCTAATGAACTTCATAACAAAACTAGATTACTACAACACCCTTTTGTATTGACAAGTTGAGGTTGAGTTCCTTGTAATGATGTCGAACATTTCCTTGTAAAAACCAGTAAATCGTGATTTTTAGAGACTCACAAAACCACCTTCGGAACCTCAGAAAGGGGGTGTCAAGCATCATATGTGCTCCTTGATATGAGAAGAGTCACATCATGCTTAAGATTGACCCCAATTCACTGTTTTTACTCTCTTCACCACTCCTCTAGGAGCCCTGTTACCCCGTTTTGCACTTTTAGGAAGTTAAAATTGAAAAGTTGGGTTTCGTATCGGATCCCTGTTTTAACCCTGAAAAATTAAATGCTTATCTTCCATCATAAACCTCTAGTATTTTTATTGTACAATTTCTCAGAACCTTCAGTTTGGGAAAATTACATCCCTGGTTAGTTTGGCAAAGGGGTTTCATAGGCCTCTAGTCATTGTTTGACTAGGTCAAATTTGGCCAATTACAACTGGTGGCTCCAGAAAACCATTCGCCAATTGTGCACCGTTTGCTAGTTATGGATTATGTCAGTCCCTCTAGATTTTTGGTATATATATGGACACGTAGGATTTGTCCTATCGTGAATTTGCATATTAGAAGACAATTTTTTAACACACTTTCTTAGACTCTGAGCCAAAATTGGGCGTTTTTGCAACTAGTAGGAAAATATAAAAGAAAGTTGTAGGACCCTAGTCAAGTTAGCAAACCATCATGGAAACTTATTAACACTTGTAAATAATTGTTTGAAACTCTATCTTATGACTTGTGTGAAATTTGACATTTGGCAAACTAGTGTTTCTCTCTCTTCTTTATCTCTTTTTCTCTCTCTCCTTAGTTAAGAAACGAAGTGAAATGAAAATATGTCTCTAAACTTCTCTTTTCGAGTGAAAATTATTTTTATTATTATGTAAATGGGAAAACTAAAAATGTTGATTATGATAGATCTAGGTGGATGCCATGCCAACGATTTATCGCGGATTTCATGCTCACATGGTTTTGCAGGATGCAAGTAGGATGACGAAACGATGTGGTTGTAACTCATTGTGTATTATTGTGATTTATGTATGTTAATGGAATATATATATATATATATATATATATATATATATATATATATATATATATATATATATATATATATATGCATTTCTATGTCACAATAAAGACTTATTATTGAAACTTGGTAATATGTATGAGATACTAGTATTAGGGGTGCTTTGGGAAATGTGCATTTACCTATAGGTGTTCTTTTGATTCATATTTACATATGGTAAAAAGGGGGTTGGATATATATATATATATCTGTGTGTGTGTTAAGTGAAATTGGAGAGGATAGTTCAACATTTTGCGAAGTATTGAAATGTTTATTAGTAAAGTTTTGTAACAATTTTTTAAAGATGCTAGTGTTTAAGGGAAATGTTCATCTAAACATTGGTGTTATTTTGATCCCAAGTTTTGTATTGTAAAATTTGGTTATTATGTTAAATGAAATTGAATTTAATATCTTATAGATTTATTCAAGTGTAAAATTGATGATTAATTAATAGGTGTGTTGTGTTCTTTACCTTGAAAATGTAATAAAGAAATATAAACGAAACAGTCAACCCTAGTATAAAATTCATGCATAATTATTCTTCATGTGTGATTCTTTTAGCATAGGAAACTAAAACCTTATGGTAAACTTAAATATTTACACTCGATGACACCTTCTAGATTAAGTAAAAAATATCCCAAGCCCGAGTATATCGTCATATATTTTATGCGTAGCGGCATCGTCATGAACCCAACGGTTAGGATCGACACGGTGAAACTTTTTCTTGAGTATGTGGTTCTTTCCTAGGTTTTATAATCATGTGTGTATTAAGGAGAATGTGTTCTCTTAAGGTAATACTCCTCAGGAAATCAACATTAAACATTGTGTAAAACCCTCTGGGATGGACACATGTATTGAGTGGTGAAGATGGCCCACTAACCTTGAAAGTCACTCTTAAGAGTTGACATCATTAATGAACTTGACACCCAATCTCAATTGTCGTTTGGGTTCTCTGGTGCAATACTAAGAATTATTTATGAAACTTAGCAACATTTTAATCTATGATTAGTTGGTGAAAATGTAACCATAAAATGATGTTATTGGAGAAAGGTGAAATTTAGATCATTCTTATAACATGTTCGAACTATCTTGTGGTGAGAAAAGTGATCCACGTTGTGTAAACTCTAATGTGAACCTTAACCCTTTAAACAATGGACTACTCCATCTTTCGCTTCCACTTTTCCTTCTATGTAATGGATGTATGATGTGAAACTATGATCATGCTCTTAGAGCTAAATCCCCTCAGATAGGGACTGTATTGTGAAGAATCATGTGCATCACCATTTTGTTTTACAATTGACTATATGTTGTAATGTTAGTCATTGTGTCCATCATACATATAATTTTTCTAATATGTGATGGTTCATGTCATGATTTAGGGGCATATGGTGAATGTATGATCCCTATTGTACAGTAGTTGCACCTTGAGTGCATTATGTTGAAACATGATGTATCGTAACCCATGAAAGTAATTATTGTGTTGTACCCTATATATATATATATATATATATATATATATATATATATATACCATGCGTAAGACAGTATGGTTAATGTGCGTTAATCACCATTGTGTTAGTGATGTATTTATGTGTTATGTTGTGAACCTTACCCTAGATGACCCTAAGGGGAACAATCGTTAAAAATGTATGTGAGGAGAGAGGATACATCAACCAGGTTTTCATAATCTTGAGCCCAATACGAGTGATGAAGTGGAGTCTTATATACACTGAAAACCCACTTCTATCTATTTAATATATTTCGACCTTGCTTAGTATATTCTAGATGCAAACCACCTCAGGATCAACTAATGCAAACTAGCATCACCTGCTCTCTCCTATCGGGTTGTCCATCGAACAATCCTATATGATTTTGACTATGTTGAGCCTTACGGGAGTATGGAGAGATGATTCTGGTAGAGATTATGACAGTTTCATTATTTGATATGTTATTTTACGAGCTGAGGCTCGATGTCCAAGTGCCAAAAACTCAATGAGTACCCCTTTGGTCCTCTATTGGGCGAGTGGTGTTCATGGAACCACATTACTTTTACAGTTCCCATTCGTAGAAATGGGTTTGTGAACTGAGGTATACCTCTCACAAGAATTGAAATAATTCTTAGAGATCCTAATGGGTGAAACTTGCTCTTCTTAGCGAGTTCTCTACATCAACCTACCTAGCACATGTTATCAATTCTATGCCTTTGATCACAACAACAAGGATTGCACTCTTTATGTGCAACATAATCAACCAGTTCCTAAGGAGGATACTGAATCCGTTAAGCCGCTGCTAGAGGAAGGGTGGAAAACAGTCGGAGGGTGGAAAAATAAGAAAAAAATGGTTGAAGCCAAGGTGACCGGTAATAATGGTTCTAAAGATCCAAATGTTAAGGAAAGTAATTCCGGTTCACATCTCTCCTCGGATCTAGTCTACGAAGATTCTCCAGTCCCCTTACCTAAGTTCTCTAGCATGCCCAAAGTATTCGCAATTCTCATTGACCCATCAAACTTCATCCAAACCTCCTCAACACCTTCTATTTCATAGTTGCTTTGACAACTGGATCACAAGGCCCATCCAATGGACCCGATGTCCCTCTCAATACCCCATGGAAATTTGCAAAAATAGTCCAACATGCAGTGTGGAGTCAATATAGGAGGAATATAACATTGAGTATACCAGACGAAGGAAAGTTGGGTTATATGATTTTTTTAAGCATAATAATGCTCAATTCCTACAAAACCAGTTCGATGCCTTGGATTGCTTAGATGTTGACGGTATGGCCCTAGATCCACATTTTTTGAAAATTATATTTCATGGAATGTGAGGGGTCTTATAGAAACCACTAATATGTATATCGTTTGCGATGCTTGCAAAAAAAATTCCAATTTAGATGTTTTGTGTCTTTGAGTAGTTAAAGTTATAGGTTTTCATTTGTTAATGGTTTAAAAATCTATTTAGCTTGACAACCTATATTTTACTAGTTATCATGATGGCATTTGTGGGAGTTTAATTTATTTTTTCACCCCAAATGGTGTCCCTCCTTTATGGATCTTGGGGCAGACCCCACTAATAGAGCCATCTAGGCCCTCTTTAATATTGAATTCCTCCCTTTTGCTTTTATTAACATCTATGCTTCTATTGATGCAGTAGAAAGTATGATCTTTAATGGTGGAAAGGTAATGAAATCCTTGATGCCTATTGGGTCATTTGTGGTGACTTTAATTGGTTGAGTTACCCATAGATAAATGCAGTCACCTTCATATGCAATGGAAGGATGGTGAAAGGGAGGCATGGTTTTATATGCGTAGTAAATTAAGGTTTTATGACCCAAATGCCTCATGCAAGCCCACCTCTAAAACTTGGTTTAATATTTGAGGAGGATCAGACCGGGTTCTTAAGCAGCTCGATAGGGCCATGATGTATAGTCAAGATTTTTTTAAGTTTGAAAACATGTATTCCTTTTCTGTGGAAGTGATGCCATTTTTGTCCTTTCTGACCACTTCCCTATTATATTTCATATCACTTATAAAGCTAAGACGCCTTTCACTCATAAAGGAAAGTTTTTTCTCAACATGGCCTTGATGGAACATGGACCCAAACTCAATAATTTCAAGCAAGTATACAACTTAACACGCAAGCCACATCATCTAAATAGCTATCATCCACATCTTATATCCAGCTAGACTTAAAGGGGAGGAGATTCAATGACTAGGACATCCAGATTCCTTAGAATCTATGGTCGAAAGTTGGCTAATATTTGATGTCGCTCCTATTCCACCACCTCCTCCACTCTCATCCTAGTGGTAGTGGCACTTGAAGGAAATCCATTCTCCGAATCCTTGCAACTCCGAGTGGAAGAGCTTAGATAGAAAATTCAAATTGTGGACAACTCTAATTATCAGGTCACGTAAAACTATTCCCGCATTCAGTTGATCAAGGTTGGGGATTGGGTTCCCAAGGAATTTTTTCAATTTCTCAAAGCTAAACATTTCATTCACAAAATTAATTCCATTTTTATAGAGAAACTTGGTTCACAGATCTCTTACTCATGTTACAGGGTTTTACAAGCTCAAGCTCTTTTGGTAGAGCGATAAGCTTCCTTAGATCAATCCTTTCCCACGGTGCCATGCAATCTTTCTTAGGCAAAAAAAATTACATGTGACTGCATGCTCTCCCTTGAGGAATTACATGAAGCGGTCATGCAAATATCCAATAACAAGGCACTAGGCTTGGATGGCTTCCCCTACGAATTTTACAAATCACTTTGGGACACAACTGGCCTGGACCTTTATCTGGTTTACATAGAAGGATTTTCAGTTCTAGTCCCTTGGGTCCCATATTGACAAAGGGAATATAATGTTCATCCCTAACCGTGGACACCCCAAGATGATAAGAAATTGACTTCCTATAACCCTGCTTAATACGTCTTACAAAGTTATAGCCAAAGCTCTTGCCATTTAGCTATGACACATTCTTCCTACCATTATCCGGGCGTAACAAGTTGGTTTCATCCAAGCGCATTATATCCTTGAAAATAACATCCTGATATTAGAAGGCATGAAATGGGTGCGTAGATCCAAAAAAAAATCTCTCTTCATAAAAATCGACTTTGAGAAATTATGACAGGATAAAGTGTCCTTTCATTCATATTATGCTTCAATCTCTAGGCTCTAGTGTCAATTTCATTCAATATATCTAGATAATTTTTGCACATCCATCAGCCCATATCATAATTAATGGGCATAATTCAGAATGCTTTAGCATTTTCAGATCCATTTGAAAAGGATGGCTGCTGACTCCTCCCCTTTATGTCATTGTAGCTAAAGGGTTTAGCTATTTGATTCTTAAAGCTCAATCTCAGGGACTTGTGATGTAAATTTTCTTTTCCTCCTCCAATAAATCCCAAATTCTTAATGGCCATTTAATGGATGAATCCTTCCTTACGCTCATTGAAGATGAAAGTAACATTAACAATGATATGTAGTTCCTTGAAACTTTTTAATTTACCTTTAGGCTCTTTCACTCAATGGCATAAAACATAATGTTACAGAAAATCCTTCCTCCCCATGCCCCCTGGATGATTATGTATGATTGGAAGATGTTATGCCATGGTGAAATGTTTAAGTTTCTCAGTATTCCTTTTACTTTTCAAGATTCACATTCATATCTTTGGTAGTATGTCGTACAATGGGTGGCTCAAAAGTTGGAATATTGGATTACTAAGCCACTGTATTTAATGGGAATATTTCAAATCTACTCCAAATTTCTTGAAGCCATGCATGTGTATTACTCCTCTTGTTGGGTCCCTTCTAATAAATCTATGCAAAATATGGAAAAACTACTCAAAAACTTCCTCTGGACCATTTCTTCCTTTATAAAAGTGTTATCCAAAATTTATCCCAAGGTGTTTTTGATAACTTGCACAATTTATTCAGACTTGGAGAGGAATAAATGGTGAAAACAAGAAAATTGGATTTTGAAGGCATCCCTTTTCTTTTCTCTAACCTCCCTATTCAAGAAAAATCCAAGGAGTTAGTTAAAATTTGCTAAAATATTTGAAAAATGGGGAAAAGGGCCTATTTTTATGTATTATAGATTTTGGGGCTGCGGGTGGAACAATTGCGGAAGGAATTAGGGTTCTTCGTACCTGACCTAGGTCTAAAATGCTAAGAAAACAATTATTTGTGAATCAGGTCCCGACAACCCACGCGGTCCAAGTTCCATCGGGCCATGAGTTGCCCGAAATATTGATTTTTGTGATTTGCAAAGCATTTGGGATGATTTTGATGTATTATGGATAAGGTGGAGTTGGACGGCCCAAATGTCCCGGGAAAGTTGGGACATGGGTGTGCGGAAAGGCCGAAATGGCCACAAACCCATGTGTTTCGAATAAGGTGAAATTTCAAGGACCGCACAGTCCAAGTACCATGGGGAAATGAGTTCCCCACAAACCCGAAATCGCCATACATCAAAGGAGGCAATGCCATGTAGGTATGGTGGGGTTTAATGGAACACCTTTCCCAGTCAACGGTGGATGCGTGAGGATGGAAAATCCCAGGATGGGTGACATGGAGAAAGGAGGCCCAAACGACACAGGTACTGCAGGGATGTGAGTTCCCCACAGAGGTGAAATTACCGCATATCAAGGAGATGGAGTACATTGTAAATAAGATAGACTTCACCGGCCTAGGTAGCCCTTGTACCTGAGTGTGATGAGTTCCTCAAAAACCCCAAAAAACCCGCAATACAAAGGAAGGTGGTGTGATGCGGATTTTGAGAGCCCGCATGGAACACCTAACCCAGAAGTTCAAACAGGCATAACTTTTGACGCAGAACTCCTATTTTCACAAAATTGGACTTCTCCAGCTCCAAGAAATCAAATTCCCAATCCCTTAGAATGCAAGAAATCCCTGAAAAACTCAAAATAGATTCTCACACTCAGAGGGTCATAACTTGAGGAATTTTAAATGGATCTTCACAAAATGGGTCTCATGTGAATCATGGTTTTGAGTCTTATGCACACTAATCAAGAAATGTAAAAATTAATGAAGTTTTGATGATGATTTTAAGGAAAACGTGCTAGGTTTTGAATAGTGATTTTAAAATTGGTTGGAGAAGCATTTAATGAGCATGGACAATCATTTTTCACTGCTACAAGTTATGGGGAATCTTGGGATTTCTTTTACAGGTCCAAAACCACCAACCACACTCATTTATCATGACTTGCAATTGATGGGAAAGAGAATTTCAGGAATTTCATCTCCTCTCTCTCTCTCTATGTCTTCTAGAATTCTATAAATTGAAGTGTTGGGCTCATTATAAAGGGGAGATAGTTTTTTATTAGCAAAACTCTGTCATTTTGGTTTTGTGAAGCCAATGTGATATAGGCCCTTGTAGTGGGCTCCTTGTATGGTGATCCAGGCCTTTATTTTTTAATAGATTGAACTGTGCATATCAATGAAGAAATAAATGCAAGTTTTTGGATGTATCTTCCCTTACTGTGTTTGTTTGTATTCTTCTTACCTCTTCAACCTCATTACAAATATGTTGTGTCTATTTTATGCTCTTACATGGATGCATTATCATTGTTTGTGTATGAAACATTGTGGTGAATGAAGTTTCTAGACTATGGAGAACTATTATCACCCTCTCTAGTATGTACTTTGATTCCTTTTTTCACACATTGGAAAACTATTCTCATTCCCTTCTTCTGGTGCAACACCTTTATAGTGTAGTTTTCCTTCAATTTCCTATTATTCCTCTCTCTGTGGTCCCTTAGAAATTGTATAATAGAGATATATAATATCTTAATTTAAATAGAGTTAGTTTGCATTAGGATTAGGAAGAAGAGCCAACTTTCTTTGGAGGTTTATCTCATGTCGCAAGTCCCACAACTTAGAGATAGTACCCATGTTACCTAGTCACACGATGTGCACGAGCACGCGCGCGCACACACACACACACACACTTGTGCAAATTAGAGGGTGTTATGATTTGGTGATAGAAAAAAGGATTCCACATAGTTCCATGGAAGACTTGTTTCCTTTTAAGAGAATCAGGTGGGTTATTTATGATTGAAATTCTACGTCAAATACAAGTAGGTTGCACCACATGGATAAACCGTTACACAGAAGGGGAAGAAGCATGGAAGGTACTTCTATGAAATGGCATTGTTGAAGGCTCCCCTATGGTCATTTTCTTTGGAAAGGAATTGGGTTTTCCAATTTTCTCATTGACCCCACTTCAATCAAATTGGTTAACACTTTTGTGATCAATTTGTTTTGAAAATCATGGGAGCAGATAAAAGCATGGCTCCTATGGAATGACAATGGCTTCCGTGATGGATTTTCATTTATCCATCACTCCTTGTGGTGGTATCTTGTCATTAAATTTTAGGATTGTTGTCTCACCAAGGATTATTTTATTCTTGCACTTCACCTTTTTAAGTGAGGCTTTCACACTATCCAAGACCTCTTTAGTAAATGCACTTAGTCTTGGTGTCACTGACATGATATCAAGGATCAATTCAATTGGCTCTACCTGATTTTGTTATCATCAATCATATCATTTCATTTTTTCCAGATCATATGATCCAAAAATATTTGTTCTTCCATCTCATCCTTGGTGCAGGGAATAGAAGTGGTATGTAGACACCCCATTCCGTAGGTACTCATATGGTCGTGGTTATGTATGGCTCTCACCTCATTTTATCATGGTGGGAAAGCTCAAGACCCCATTGGGATTGTGATCCCTTCCATAAAGTTTGAGAAGGATATTTGATATTGTTTTTTCTGCTTGTGTGGAACCCAAAATTGCCCACCTTTTGTAGTGTGTACTTCACCAAGGCCTTCTTATTGGCATCCATTTGGTTCAGTTAGGTGTTTTAGCCCCAAAATTCCCCTTCTGTGGTCATTTGGAAACCTTATCTCACATTTTCTAGTACTGTAATAAGGCCTAAATGGCTTGGAATTGGAATCATTCTGTATTCCTCCCCTTCCGACCAGAGTGTTTTACTTTGCAGTATATTATTTTTGGAGAGAATCCTCATATGCCGCATTGTTGTCCACTCAAAATTCCCCTGCTTTTAAGAAGTTGAAAATTGAAAAATTTGAGGTTAAGTGTCTTTTCTGTCGTCCTGGTAATGTGAAAAGTCAAGAAATTGGAAAAATCTATGTTTTTGGGTCATTTTGTGTGATTTTCGGGCCTGTCAGACATTTTTGTCTCGCGTGTCCCAGGTTCATTTGGGCTCTCTGTTCCCCGATAGGCCGGTTTACCCGAAGTCCGTTCTTTTCGGGCCCGTCGGAACTTTTTGTCCAAGGTGTCCCAAGCTTGCCCGGACCCGTTGTTCCCTTTTTGTCTGATTCGGCCGAATCACGTATTTCACGTAATTTCATCCCGCATGTCCCAAAAACATTTGTGCATCTTTTCCTCGCATCGCCTGAATCAGCCAAACCGCGTACTTTGCGCTTTCGCGTCCCTCGTGTCCCAAATGAACCAAGTGCCATTCATGCTAATTTTTCCTGCTCTACTCGAATATCTTGCTTTTCAATTTGGTAGATGTGTATTTAATGCGCATTTATTATCTTTCTCTCTCCTAAACGGCTATATAATGAATTGCTCCCCTATGCATTTTTGGAGACTGCTTTCATGTTATCTATTGCTCGTACCCTTGCGACCAAAATTTTTGTGCGCGTATCCATTCCCCCTGAAATTCCATGCCAAGTCCAGCCTATAGCTTTTCTCTCCAAGTTACTATCAACATGAAGATTAAATTCCAGGGGCAGGAACAAATTTCACCACTCGAGTCTTCTGTTCCCGATATCAAGGACAGTGAGGTTCGCCACCTCAACTTTGGATATTTTTGGGCAAGAATGACAGACGTGAACCCTTCACCTATGGCGCAGATGATTCATGACAGTGGTTTGGCTTTTGCCGATGGATTCCCTATCTCAGTGCAATGCGCAGACACAGTGCTCTCCTGCGGGGCTCATTTCAACCTTGAATCAAATGAGTTGACAAACGTGCATGGGGAGCTCATCGCCAAATTTGACGCTGCTACCATTGGCACTGCACTAAGGATTCCAGAAACAAACAATGCTATAGTTATTTCTCAGAATCAGGCACATGCCCTTTTTGATCAAGACAGTGAGAAATATAAGGTGCGGGTGGCGAAGTCCTGGCTAAAAAACCCTAAGAAGGGGGTGTCTCGTCTGTCCAAGATTCTTTTCCATGCAGATTTCAATGAAGAATTGTTGGATTTTATAATCCTACTAGCTTGGGTCATGGGTTTACCCTCTAAAATGAGTTCCATTTCTGGATGTGCCCACTTATCAATATGGTGTGCAAAGCAACTCATAATATCAATTGGGCAGAAATCATTAGTATGAACCTAGCAGAGCAGTTGTCAAATGTACAGCAGACCAAGAAATTCTATATGACTTCATACTTAATGTATACCCTAGCAGCATCGAGGTAATGGTTTGGGTTCTCATATACATTGATACTCATAAGGATGACCCTGTGTATGCCTACTGCCCTCAATTCACCTTGGAAACTAGCAATCGCAATTTCAGGAGGGTGAATGATGCTTTCACCATGTACATTGTCAGGCTGCTAGAAAGTGACACGGCAAGGAGATTTTCTGATGAAGCTATGAGTCTGATAGCGCATTACGGTGCCTACTTCATCCAATTTAGGAAATTTTCCTATATAAGGCTTGTAGGCTATGAGAGCACTCCTCTCAAGCTTCCTATGTTCTGCAATGACAAAATGGCCTTAATAGAAGTATGCAGGTAGCTGGATAAGTTGCACAGAACTTGCAGGGATAAGAAAATCACTGGCCTACACTTCCCTATCATCTTGGGAAACTACACCTGCAAAACAACCCTGGATGAACAAAATATAGAAAGATCCCTAGCTCCAATTACTGTCCATTTCTTTAAACAAAGAACTTGTTTTGACTTGAAGAAGTTTATTGAGAAGAACATCAAGATCACTTATCATCATAGGGTAGACACAGAGGACTATTGGTCTGACTGTGCTGATGATTTTGAAATGAGGAGAAGACATTATAGTAGGTTTTCCCTTCAATTAATCTAAGAGCTTAACCTGTACTAAGTTCCTGAAGGGCTCCAGGATGATAATTCTGACCTGTACTCATATGAGTATGAAAACGTGGTCAAACAAACCCCCTTGGAAGACTTGGATTGGTTTTAAAAAGGAAAAAGATGATTTGGCCGAAATCCTAGCCCCGGTCTTAGTGAGGACTAAGATCTAGTTTGATAAGAAAGTCCATGAGCTTAGGAGACACTCAGGGGAATCCTCCTCCAAACACCCAGATCAGAAGCAACTGTGCAGACCCCTCCTGCCTCATCAACTCAAGGACCAATAGTCTCCACTCCTTCCTCGTCCACCCAGGTATATCAAAAGAAAGTCAGAGAAGTTAAGAAGGAGACTGTGGATGAGGATCCCCTAAGGAAGCATACTGAGTTGTCCTCAGGCCCAGAGAACATCATTTTTCTCAGTGAAAGAAAAGAGAGTGAAGTGCATATATCTAAAAGTGCTCCAGAAACCCCCATGGATAAAGAAAAAGAAGTCCAAAGCATTCAGCTTCCTGGTGCCAGTGTCCCCTCTGTATTAGAAGCCACAAGTGCCCCACTTATATCTCAATTAGAGGCAACTGCAGTGCAAAACTTGGTTGCCATGAGTTATTTATCTCTTGGCCCTCTTTCCCCACCTCCTTCTTCCTCCTCCTCTTTTGCATGGGTGCAGCCTCTTGTTGACAGTAGGAAGAGAAAGTCTTCCTCCCGGATCTCAGGACCCAATTTTGATGTTGTGGCAGCCTTATTAGGCACTAATCCTCCTTCTCATGCCAAAAAAATCCATAATTACCTCCAGGGTAGTGTCTGATGCTCAAGGCCAACAATTCTTAGAGATATCCATTCCTAAGGCAGATAAGACAGAGAAGAATTTGTAAGCATCTGATCTGGAGCTCTTGATAATTCCCATGGGAGAGTCCACCCCTGAAGGTGAGATCCATGATCTTCAGGAAACAGTCACCAGAGTCATTGGTAGGGTAGAGAAAGGGTAGAAAACCATAGAACAGTTGGAGGAACAAGCCTATATTCTTACAAGTTTCATCAAGTCCCTGTTATCCAAGGATAAAGTTTTGGATCCTACCCCATTGGCTACTCTTCCACCACCTGTAATTCTAAGCCAATATGAAGTGCACAGTATCAAATACATGGACAAGTATTCTGTCTATAGAAGGGATATGGAGGCCATGGTGGAAGATATGCATTTTGTAGGATTGAAATTCATTGATGAAGTCTTCAAACTCCATGGGAAGGTGAGTAATTTTTAACAGAAGCTCTCCTCCACTATTGGGAGCATTGATAAAAAAATTAAACTTTGGGGCAGTTGCATAGTAGACCTCCATATAATGGGACAAAGAGATGAAAATATTTTGATGGCAAGCAAAGTCTTCGAGGATGTAAAGGATAATTTGTCAAATTCCTAGGTTTACTGCGTGGAATGGAAAATCAATGTGTTGGAGGATGCTTTTGGGAGAGTTAAAGAATAGCTGGTAGAAGGGTGAGGCCTTCAAAACACTAGTTATATCTGCCTTCAAAGATATACATTGCCATATTCATGATGAGACTTATGGAGTGCCTCTCTTTTTACAAGAAATCAAAGCTCAATTCAGAGCTTTTATCAAAGGCGATCTATTCAAGGAGAGTTCCATTTCCAAGGAAAAAATGATGGAGATCTGCTCTCTTCAATCTGCCATAGAAGAAGCAAATAAAGATTATCATACTCATGTCAAGTTCGACAAAGAAATGGAAAAGTGTCTCAGTATTTTGGACTCAATCTACTGCCAACACATTAGTCCCACGAGGTAGAGACATAGTAGAGGTGTTGAAGAGTTTAAGATAGTAGATCTTAAAGTCGGTGGGTCCCTCCCAATCATGAGCACCTATCATCTTCTCCTAATTCTTCTCTTTTCTTCCTCCTTTTCCTCTCAGATTTGTTGTAATTAGTTGGGGTATTGCGATTAGCAGCCCTTTAACTAAACATTAGTTAAATAAGTAGTTACCAAGAGTAACTAATTTGTAAACTATATAATGGCCTCTCCTCACCATTTTGAAGGAGGAGGAACTTGGCTTATTTTTGAAAGTGTAAATAAATCATAAAGAAATCAATACAGAAGGATTTTTCATTCTTTGTCTATCTGGTTTCCTTTATTCTCAAGCTATTCATTTAATCTTGTTAGATCATTTGTCTGTATTATGCTGAGAAGCTTTGTATTCTTGCAGATGTTATTTATAGAACTTTGTGTCTTTTCAAATTTCATCTTATTAATGTGATACAAATGATCTTATTCCAATTCGTTGTACCCTCGCATGCATAAGGAATTACTCTGTCATCTATAATTCTGAATGGTGCCTTTCTGCTCGTTCTCACATTTTCATTCCTCAGTCCTTTTGTGATTGATGACCTTTTAGGAAACACTTTCATAATATCCAAGTTCCATAGTAAAACCATGCTTTGTATATGTGTAAATAGGTTCGTTTCTGAATAAGGGAACCTCTCCCATTAAAGAGGAGGGACTTCTTGTCCCCTGACTGTTGCTCTTCTTGAAGTCCCTTTTTGACGACCAAGAGTTTTTGGTGACTCTGCTGGGGAATCATATTCCAGTTCTATAATCATTTATCGATCATCTTTTGATCTCGCGACTCCACATTTTACTCGAGGGAGAAGGGCCCTTGGTATTGAAGATTCTCAGTTTCAGCTTTTGGAACATCAGGGTTTTCCTTTCCCTTCAGCAAAAAGGAATAGAAAGGCTCATTCAAAAAGCACCCCTCCTGTCAAAGATAGAATCCCTACGGGTGGTATTCCTTCAGAGAAAATCAGTCCTAATCTTCGAGCTCTGATTCTTGCTGGTGTTTCAGTTCCTCTTCAAGCCATTTTTCCAAGAATGGTGGTACCATTGCCTTGGGGCCATCGTGTTGGGCCTCTTGCCCTTCCTCAGCCTTTGCATGAGTTACCCAGAGGTAACTAGAAGAAATTTCCTAAATTTAAGGGTGATGGCAAGGTACATCCTGATGAACACATCGCGGCCTTCATAGTTGCATGTGGAGTTCTGGGAGTTGAACATGAAGACGTCTCCGTAAGGATTTTTGTTGAGACTTTACAAGATAATGCTACTGATTGGTTCTATCACCTTCCGGCCGGAGCTATCACTAGCTGGAACACAATGAGAACTAGGTTTGAAAACCGTTTCAAACCAGCAGAAGACGTGCATGCTTTTGCTAGCCCAAATTTCTCAAATAAAGAAGGAATCACAAGAGCCCATGAGAGAATTTTTGGCTCGATTCAATAGGTTAATTAACAAAATTCCACCAAATACTCAACCTGTAGATCAAATCCAAAAATGCTTCTTCTTAAATGCCCAATTGCCTAAAGTTAGTTATGCACTGAGAAGGGCTAATCTTGTAACATTGACCGAGGATCAAACTCTTGTTGTTAGTGTTGAAGATGATTTAATCATGTCAGGAAAGTTGAGGAGAGACCCTTCTAAATCTAAGTCTTCTTCTTCCTCCTCTTCCACTCCTGGACCTAATACTGATCCATTGGTACAAAAACTTGCAAATGATCTCATCGTCATTAAGAAACAATTGGCTCAGCATACTCCCTATGCAGACGTTCCAAGGAGGAATTTTCAGCCTAGAAATCATTTTCCTGCTTCTCAAACAAGGCTAGCACTTGAAGGACCTCCTATTAAATTTCCTATCAATGAAACCTGTGAATTTGAAGAACCAGAGGATAAGGAGGTTAATGAAGATTGTGAGGAATTTGTTGAAGAGGTTGATGATGAAACAGATGAACTTGAGGGATCTCGAGTTAATTTCTTCACCACTGAAGGTGTTGATGAAGGAGATGATTATGATGAAGTAGTAGTAGACATGAATAACAAATCATATGCTATCATGACTCGAGAACAGACAAATCATAGGGAGAAAGTGATGCAACCCACCAAAAAATCTAAGGAGCAGCCGACAACTATCCCTGTAATTGCAAAAAGAGGATCTCCTATCCCCATTTCATCCACACCAAAGGTGAGTCCTGTCAATTCTGCTACTAGAGTTACTTCTTTTTCTCCTAAAATTGATAAGCCTAGGATCCCAAGCGATGATAACCCGTCCACTTCTGGGTCTTTCGATATTATTGATCACCTAAAAAAAACTAAGGTTCAAATCTTAGAGGCTGAATACTATCAAACCCATCCCAAGGCTTTTGCTAAAATGATTCACTTTGTCAATTCTCATTATAAAACTACCTCTAAAGGCCTTTTACCCACTCCCTCTTCTACACCACAGCATAATCTAGTAGCCGTTGTCACCTCACCCAATGACAAGATCAAACCATTCTATGTGACACTCCTTATAGTTGGACATAGACTCAGTAATTGCGTCATAGACTCAGGAGCATCAGACAATGTAATGCCTACCAAAGTAGCTCATGCCTTAGGCCTGAACTCTCACACACACTTACGAATCTTGCTATTTCATGGAGAGTAAGGAAGTGCCCCTGGTTGGAAGGATTAAGGATGCACAAGTGGCTTTTACTACTTTGCTTGAGAAGAAAGTTTTGGCTACTATCCTAGTAGCAGATATTCCTCCTTCATATGGGATGCTGCTAAGTAGAAATTTCTGTAAGGATGTGGGTGGAGAAATTCAAATGGATTGGTCACATGCCCTCATACCTATTAATGGGAAAATGAAGAAGTTGTTGCCTGAGAAGCAGTCTAAGTATATTGTAAAAAAAACTGATGATCCCAAAGCACAAATACTCTATGAGGATATGGGGCATGGCAACTACATGATTATGTCTATAGAAGAAATCCAACTCCCCAAAGTGTCACCTAAATATCCTAATGGTGTTTGGATATTATAGTTTGATGGAAGTTGTTCTTCAGCTGGTTCTGGAGCTGGAGCATATTGGTGTCGCCTGAAGGAAGCATTCATCCTTTCTCATTCAAGTTACAATTTGAAAATACCAATAATACAGCAGAGTATGAAGCTCTCATTCTTGGACTCTAGGTGGTAAAAGAACAAGGTGTGAAGAATCTTCTAGCTTGATGGGGATGCGGAGTTGATTGTCAAGAAAGTTAGGAACCTCTTCTAGGTAAAGATTAGAAGGTTGAAACATTACAGGAATCAAGTTTGGGACTCCATTGAATTTCTTGACGCTTTCTCCATCAAAGCAATGCCTAGGGAAGAGAATACCAGGGCTGATTCATTGGCAGTCTCAGGGTCACTACTTATACCTCATCCTGAACTTTTCTCAAGATAAGTTCACCATCGAGATGATCCATAGACCCAGTGTACCTGATAATACAAGTAACTGGAAAGTTTTCAATGACGATCAACACTTGCTTTCTTTCTTAGAACTCAAGGATAATTTTGAACAGTTGTACTTTGAAGGAAGCAATAATTTGCCTCGAGAAAGTGTGCCCTTTGACGAAGAATCCGTCAAAGAAGAAGAAGCAAATCAGGATGGATGTATCAAACTCAAAGGAAACAAGATTCCAAAAGGACTGGTGAGTTTAGAAGAACAATTTGACAAACATGATATGTATGTAAAGTTTAAAGCTTCTACTGGACCTCAACAACCAGGTGAATATGAAAAAATTAATATTGGGAGTTCTACTGATCCTAAACTCATGAACATTGGAAAATTTTACACACCAAAAGAAAAGAAGAAGGTAATTAGTCTTTTGAAGAAGTATAAATATGTCCTTGCTTATTCCTATGAAGACTTAAAAGCCTTTCAACCAAAGGAGATGCAAAATTTTATCCCTCTCAAACCTGGAATTAAGCCTTTCAAGTAGAAGTAGAGGAAATATAATCCTAAGATAGTTGACACCATTTTTCAGGAAATACAAAAGTTATTAAAAGCCAAAATAATTTTTCCTATTCACCATTCAACATGGATTGCCAATATTGTACCTGTTAGAAAGAAAAATGGTGAAATTCATATCTATGTTGACTTCAGGAATCTGAATCAAGCTTCTTTAAAGGACAACTATCCTTTACCCATGATGGATCAAGTCTTGCAAGTAGTAACGGGATCTGAAATGTTGTCTATGCTTGATGGATTCTTAGGATATAACTAGGTAGAAGTTAATACTGTAGATCAACACAAAACGGCTTCCACTACTCCTTGGGGTACCTTTTCTTACAAAAGGATGCCTTTTGGGCTCATTAATGCCGGTGTGAATTTTCAGAGGGCTATGGACTTGGCCTTTGGAAGTCTGAAAGGGATGTGTATCGTCGTATACCTTGATGACTTGACTATATTTTCTAAAACAAGGGCAGATCATTTTCAGCATCTAGAAACAGTTCTACTAAAATGTAGAGAACATGGGATCTCTTTAAATCCTAAGAAATGTATTTTTTGTGTCACGGAGGGGAAATTATTGGGGCATGTTGTCTCCAAAGATGGTATAAAAATTGATCCTGAGCGAGTTCAAGCTATTCAGCAAATTCCTCTTCCAACTAGCAAGAAAGGAGAGCACTCCTTCTTTGGTAAGGTTAACTTTCTGAGGAGATTCATCCCTGATTTTGCAGAGCTAACTTTAAATATATCTCAAATGATGAAAGGAAAATAGACGTTTGGTTGGTCTCCTGAAGGGAAAGAGGATTTTGAGGGTATTAAAAAGGCTATTGCTAAGACTCCTGTTTTAGCATGTCCAAATTTCAACAAAGATTTCATTATCTATTGCTATGCCTCAGTTAAAACCCTGGCTGCTGTTCTAACTCAAAAAGATTCTAATGATCATGAACTCCCAATTGCATTCATGAGCTACATTCTAAAAAATAATGAGCTAAGATACACCATAATGGAGAAACATGCTTTTGCAGTGGTTAAAGCTGTCAAGCAGTTTTGTTTTTACATTCTTAATTATCACTCCACAGTATTTGTACCAGATACAACCATCAAGTCCATTCTCACACAACAGGAGTTCAGATCCAAGAGAGGGAGACTGGGTGGATAAGGTCCAAGAGTATGACATTGACATCAGACCAACTAAGCTCATTTGTGGAAAAGGCTTGTGTGAACTCATTGCTGAGGGATCTGGACATGGGTTACTAGAGGATGAGGCTGATCTTCCTACCAGTTTTGTTTCTTGGCTCAATCAATGAATGGTATGTTGATATCATAAATTTTCTCACCTATGGGGAATGCCCCTCTCATTTGAATACAAAAGAAAGGAGGGATGTTAAACTAAGGTCAGTCTAATATGTTTTGTGGGAAAATGCCTTGTTTAAGTGTGGATTGGATGGGATATTTTTAAAATGTGTGGATAAGGAACAGCAGAAGAAGCTACTTTCTAATTTTCATAATCAGGCATGTGGAGGGCACTGACTAATCAATTGTTACTGCTCACAAGATTCTTCATGGAGGATATTACTAGCCTACCTTGTTCAGGGATGCATCAAAGTGGGTTGATAAATATGAAGCATGTCAGACTTTTGTGGGTAGACCTAAGTTGGCCTCTTTGCCCCTTAAACCAGTTGTAATCAAAGAACCTTTTCAACAATGGGTTTTGGATTTCATTGGAACACTTAATCCCTCTTCTAGTGCTGGTCATACTCATGTATGAACCACCACAGATTATTTCACCAAATGGGTAGAAGCCATTCCAGTAAAGAGTACTACTTTAGAATTAATATGCAGTTTTATCAAAGAAAACATCTTGGTAAGGTATGGTGTGCGAAACAAGATTGTGACAGATAATGCTTCAAACTTCTCTTTAACCAAGATGATGGATTTTTGCTATGGATATGGCATCTCCCTGGCTCACTCCTCAGATTACTATCCTCAGAGAAATGGACAAGCAAAATCAACAAATAAAAATTTGGTGGCCATAATAAGAAAATTAGTAAACGAATCCCAACGGAACTGGCACAAGAAACTCTATGATGATCTTTGGGCAGATAGAATCACACCTAAGAGAGCCATTGGGATGTCCCCTTTTCAAGTAGTATATGGAGTGGAGGCCCAATTGCCAGTCATAGTGGAGCTTCCAGCCCTGTATTTAATAAAGGCCATTGAAGATACTAGTTTCAATGATTCTTTGGATAAAAGAATCATGTATCTCCACAAATTGAATGGGGACAGATTGAAAGTTACTGATAGGATATCTACCCACCAACAGAAAGTAAAGGTATTATTTGATAAAAAATCTAGGTTCAGATATTTCAAAATTGGAGACATCATTTTATTGTGGGATAAAAGGCATGAACCTCGTGGCAGCCATGGCAAGTTTGATTCCATTTGGCTCGGACCTTTCAAGATCAGGAACTTTGCTGGTAAGAATTATTTTTACCTTGATTATATGGATGGTTCTTCTCTCCCACTTCCTTATAGTGGGAGGTACCTAGAATTGTTTAAGTCATAGATGATTAGGAAGTCCTTTTGTATATTCCGTATAGCGTTTTGTTTTTTCCTTCCTTCTCTCTATTTTGGTGTGTTGTCTTCTGTATTGTTTTGGTTTTCTTTTGACTCCATGGCCCAATGGATAAGGTACTAGTCTACTTCCCCTAGTTTGTCTAAATTATTTCCTTGTCTCATTCTTTAAACTTATGCCAAGTCATCCCCAAAGGGAGCCAGCTGTTTTCCACTCAAAATTTCCCTGCTTTTGAGAAGTTGAAGATTAAAATTTTTGAAGTTAAGTGTCTTTTCTATCGTCCTGGTAATGTGAAAATTCAAGAAATTACAAAAATCTGCGTTTTTTGGGTCATTTTGTGTGATTTTCGGGCCTGTCGGACATTTTTGTCCCACGTGTCACAGGCTCATTCAGGCTCTCTATTCCCTGATCGTCTGGTTTACCCGAATTCCGTTCTTTTTGGGCCCATCAGAACTTTTTGTCCCAAGTGTCCCAAGTTCACCCGGACCCGTTGTTCCCTTTTCATCTGATTCGGCCAAATCACGTATTTCACGTACTTTTGTCCTGCATGTCCCAAAAACATTTGTGCATCTTTTCCCCGCATCACCCGAATCGGCCGAACCGCATACTTCACGCTTTCGTGTCCCTCATGTCCCAAATGAACCAAGTGCCATTCGTGCTAATTTTTCCCGCTCTACCCGAATATCTTGCTTTTCAATTTGGTAGATGTGTATTTAATGCAGCATTTATTGTCTTTCTCTCTCCTAAATGGCTATATAATGAAGCTTCCCCCCTATGCGTTTTTGCACACTACTTTCATGTTATCTATTGCTCGTACCCTTGCGACCAAAATTTCTAAACGTGCGTATCCATTCCCCCTGCAATTCCATCCCAAGTCCAGCCTGTAGCTTTTCTCTCCAAGTTACTATCAACATGAAGATTAAATTCCAGGGGCAGGAACAAATTTCACCACTCGAGTCTGCCGTTCCCGATATCAGGGACAGTGAGGTTCGCCACCTCGACTTTGGAGATTTTTGGGCAAGAATGATAGACGTGAACCCTTCACCTATGGCGCAGATGATTCATGATAGTGGTTTGGCTTTCACTGGTGGATTCCCTATCTCAGTGCAATGCGCAGACACAGTGCTCTCCTGCGGGGCTCATTTCAACCCTGACTCGAGTGAGTTGAAAAACGTGCATGGGGAGCTCATTGCCAAACTTGACGCTACCGCCATTGGCACTGCACTAAGGATTCTAGAAAATGGATAATGCTATAGTTATTTCTCAAAATTAGGCACAGGCCCTTTTCGATCAAGACAGTGAGAAATATAAGGCACGGGTGGTGAAGTCCTGGCTAAAAAACCCTAAGAAGGGGGCATCTCGTCTGTCTAAGACTCTTTTCTATGCAGATTTCAATGAAGAATTGTCGGATTTTATAATCCTACTGGCTCGGGTCATGGGTTTACCCTCTACAAATGAGTTCCATTTCTGGATGTGCCCACTTATCAATATGGTGTGTGAAGGAACTTCAGAATATCAATTGGGTAGAGATCATTAGTATGAACCTAGCAGAGTAGTTGTCCAATGTACAGTAGACCAAGAAATTCTATATGACTTCATACTTGATGTATACCCGAGCAACATTGAGGCAATGGTCTTGGGTTCTCATACATTGATGCTCATAAGGGTTATCCTGTGTATGCCTACTGCCCTCAATTCACCTTAGAAACTAGCAATTGCAATTTTAGGAGGGTGAATGATGCTTTCACCATGTACATTGTCAGGCTCCTAGAAAGCGACATGGTGAGGAGATTTTTCGGATGAAGCTATGAATCTAATAGCGCATTATGGTGCCTACTTCATCCAATTTAGGAAATTTTCCTATATAAGGCTTGAATGCTATCAGAGCACTCCTCTCAAGCTTCCTATGTTCTGCAATGACAAAATGGCCTTAATAGAAGTATGTAGGCAGCTGGATAACTTACACTGAACTTTCAGGGATAAGAAAATCACTGGCCTACACTTCCCTATCATCTTGGGAAATTACACCTATAAAACAACCCTAGATGCAAAAAATATAGAAAGAGCCCTAGCTCACCATTACTATCCATTTCTTCAAGCCAAGAACTTGTTTTGACTTGAATAAGTTTAGTGAGTAGAGCATCAAGATCACTTACCATCATAGGGTAGACACAGAGGACTATTGAGCTGACTGTGCTGATGATTTTGAAGCAAGGAGAATACATTAAGGCAGGTTTTCCCTTCAATTAATCTAAGAGCTTAACCTGTACCAAGTTCCTGAAGGGCTCCAGGATGACAATTATGACTTGTACCCATATGATTATGACAATGTGGTCAAACACACAACCTTGGAAGACTTGGATTGGTTCAAAAAGGAAAAAGATGATTTGACTGAAATCCTAGCCCCGGTCTTAGTGAGGACCAAGATTTAGTTTTATAAGAAATTCCATAAGCTCAGGAGGCACTCAGAGGAATCCTCCTCCAAGGATGCTTCAACACCAAGGAAGGAAGTCATTGACACCCAGATCCGAAGCGCATGTGTAGACCCCTCCAGCCTTCATCAACTCAAGAACCTACAGTCTCCACTCCTTCCTTGTCCACCCAGGTACATCAAAAGAAAGTCAGAGAAGTCAAGAAGGAGCCTGTGCAGGAAGATCCCCTAAGGAAGAATACTGAGTTATCCTCAAGCCTAGAGAACATCATTGTTCTCAGTGAAAGTGAAGAGAGTGAAGTTACTTATATCTACAAGTGCTCTAGAAGATCCCATGAATAAAGAAAAAGAGGTCCAAAGCACTGAACTTCCTAGGTGCCAGTGACCCCTCTGTATCAGAAGCCACAAGTACCCCACTTATATCATCAGTTAGAGGCAATAGTAGTACAAACCTTGGGTGCCATGAGTTCTCTGTCTCTTGGCCCTCTTGCCCCACATTCTTCTTCCTCTTCCTCTTTTTCCTAGTGTATAGCCTCTTGTTGACAGTAGGAAAATAAAGTCTTCCTGCAGGATCTCAGGACCAAATTTTGATGTTGTGGCAGCCCTATTAGGCACTACTCCTCCTAATCATGCCAAAAAATCCAGAACTACCTCCAAGATAGTGTCTCATGCTCAAGGACAACAAATCCTGGAGATAGCCAAGCCCAAGGCAGACAAGTACCTGAGTAGGATTTGCAAGAATTTGAACTGGGGCTCTCAAAAATTCCCATGGGAGAGTCCAACCCTAAAGGTGAGATCCACAATCTTCAGGAAATGGTCACCAGAGTCATTAGGAGGGTAGAGAAATGGCAAACAAACCATAGAATAGTTGGAGGAGTAGGCCTAGATTCTCACAGGTTTTATTAACTCCTTGCTATCTAAAGATAAAGTTCTAGACCCTACCCCATTGACTACTCTTCCACCACCTGTAATTTTGAGCCAAGATGAAGTGCAAAGTATTAAAGACATGCACAAGTATTCCTGTCTATGGAAGGGATATAGAGGTCATGGTGGATGATATGCTTGTTGCAGGATTGAGCTTCATTGATGAAGCCTTCAAACTCCATGGGAAGGTGAGTAGTTTACAACAAAAGCTCTCCTCCACTATTGGGAGCATTGATAAAGAACTTAAACCTTGGGGCAGTTGCATAGTAGACCTCCGTCTAATGGGACAAACAGATGAAAATATTTTGATGGCAAGTAAGGTCTTCGAGGATGTAAAGGATAATTTGTCAAAGTCTCTGGGTCTACAGCATGGAATGGAAAATCAAGGTGTTGGAGGAGGATTTGGGAGAGTTAAATAATAGCTGGCAAAAGGGCGAGACCTTTAAAACATTAGTTATATTTTCCTTCAAAGATATACATTGCCATCTTCATGATGAGACTTCTGGTGTGCCTCTCTCTTTACAAGAAATCAAATCTCAATTCAGAGCTTTTTTCAAAGGTGATATATTCAAGGAGAGTTCCATTTCCAAAGAAAAAATGAAGGAAATATGCTCTCTTTAATCTTCCATTGAAGAAGAAAATAAAGATTATCATACTCGTGTCAAGTTTGACAAAGAAATGGAAAAGTGCCTCAGATTTTGGACTTAGTCTACTACCAACACATCAGTCCCATGAGGCAGAGACATAGCAGAAGGCATTGAAGAGATTCATACAATGGATCTTAAATTCGGTGGGTCCCTCCCAATCATGAGCACCTATCTTCTTCTCCTAATTCTTTTCTTTTCTTCCTCCTTTTTCTCTCGGATTTGTTTTAATTAGTTTGGGTATTACGATTAGCAGCCCTTTAACTAATCATTAGTTAATAGAAGTAGTTACCAAGAGTAACTAATTTATAATCTATTTTATGGCCTCTCCTCATCCATTTCGAAGAAGGAGGAACTTGGCTTATTTTTGAAAGTGTGAACAAATCATAAAGAAATCGATACAAAAGGATTTTTCAATCTTTTTCTATCTGATTTCCTTTATTCTCAAGCTATTCATTTAATCTTGTTAGATCATTTGTCTATATTATGCTGAGAAGCTTTGTATTCTTGCAGATGTTATTTATAGAACTTTGTGTCTTTTCAAATTTCATCTTTTTAACGTAATACAAATGATCTTATTTCTATTCATTGTACCCTCGCATGGATAAGGAATTACTCTGTCATCTATAATTCTGAATGGTGCCTTTCTGCTCATTCTCACATTTTCATTCCTTATTCCTTTTTTGATTGATGACCTCTTAGAAAACACTTTCATAATATCCAAGTTCCATAGTAAAATCAAGCTTTGTATATGTGCAAATAGGTTCGTTTCTGAATAAGGGAACCTCTCCCATTAAATAGGAGGAACTTCTTGTCCCCTAATTATTGCTCTTCTTGAAGTCCTTTTTGACGACCAACATGCATAAATTTTCCCAGATTTTTTATGCTTTTAGAGGGGAAATACGATTATGGATTTGTAAAGAAAGGAATTTTTGTTTTTAATGTTGAAGTTGACTAACAATTCTCTATTTATAAAAAATATGTGGTTATCCTGAATGTATTGTTGCATATTCAAGTTCAAGCCAATAAAGTAGTGCTCAAGGTGAAAAATATCCTAACACTCATTTCACACTGAGACAATGCCCCATCCATTATTTCTCATGAACTAATGTCTCCTCCCATTGCTCCCTGCCATAAGGAAGTGTTAGCAGTGCTAGCGGTTATACAAGAAGTGGTGGTCTTCAAAGCTGCTTGCAACGCTACTCGTTCAGTCGAGCTCGATGGTACCCACCTAGAAAGCTCCACAGAAGAAAATATACCTTTTTCCTTCAACTTTCCACAGTATTTTGGATTCCCCTTACACCCAAAAACTCATTTGGGGCTCTCAGGTTGCCCTCGAGCCACACACTCATGATGGTTGGAGCATCCCACTACTGCCCAACAAATTTCCCTGGCTGTCTCTCGCCAACTGGGTAAGTGAATGGATATGGGGTCTAAAAAGTGGACACAAGTCCATTTTCTTGGCCATTTTGGCCATAACACGCTCACATTATGGCTCGATCACATTATAATGTGATAGAGAAAATTCAGGGTCAGGTTATAACGCGAGCGTGTTATAAATCGCTCGCATTCCATATTAATATGTGGTATATATGCTTAAGGGAAGGATATATTTACTAAAATAAATGGTTTAACTTTTATTAATCTTTATACTTTATTATTCCTTATTGTTGTCGTGCAAATGCGCAACAGGGAAATTTACAATTTTTGAGCATGACAACTATAACCGTATGCCAAAATTTTCATGTCCTATCATTCCTAGGCACACCAAGTCCACCTAGTTAGTCGAGTGAAATTTTGATTAACGTTATCTCATCCACCTAGGTGATTTAGGAAATTCCATTCATTCCCCTAGGTTATTTTAGGAGTTCATTAAAAATTGCAAGCTATAGGCAACTGTGGGAAGGGTTATCATTGGCCTTCTTACGTATAGAGAAACCCCTTGGAGTGGAACATAAAATCCAAAATGGATGTGGAGGTGATTCAAAGGTATTGGGACATCATGGAAGTGATTCAAGAAGATTCTGGAAGGGCTAAGAGAAGTTAGGATAGTTTCACCAATATTAGGGTTCACTGGCCTAGTCAGTGCATAGGCCAAAATAGTTGTTGAGATTCTGGGAGCTCCATATGGCATTATGAGAAAAAAAAAACATTTCCGGAAATATAATTCCAATCCTTATCAATTTAAAGCAAGTTTTTTACAACACTTTGGAGCATTAGGTCTGCAACATTTTTTTCTAATACATTGGTGGAGTACCAAAGCAAAAAATATGTTTTTTTAGGAATCAAATGGAATAATAAAGACATGGTATCCCTACCATTGGAATCCAAAGGAAATTTCAAATCAGGATCATATAAAATTTCACTGAAAACATCCATTGGGAGCTTAATTTATGATCATCTCAAGTTGTCCCCTTGGAGCGAGTTTTGAAGTTAGCCAAATTTTTGGAGGACACATGTCAAATCCAGGATCCTAGTAGGATTTTTTGTCCCTAACATCCCTAGAGGTCAGGGACATCAACCATGAAAAAATGTTCCCAGCCCCCATATGACCTCTAAAACCTCAGGGGACCTTAAGAATCATCAGTTCAGCCCCTGGGTGCTATTGGGAGCACAAATTCCCTGCCATCAGATCTGCACCACGTGTCAACTCTATGAGCACGTGGAATTTGAAGTCCCTCATATACCTCACATGTTAGGGACATAAAACCTTAAAATATGTACCCAACCCTCTAAGGTAAAGTTCTAGTCACCGATGTGACCTGCTTCCAGCCCCTCAGTGCTTTAAAGTTTATTTTCTAGCTCTCACTCCCTGCCTTCGGATCATTGCCGTGTGTCTCCATCTTGGTCACCATGTAAATTGATGTCCCTCATGTAAATTTGAGGTCAAAGATGTCAGGGACATGAAAATGTGCCCAAATCCAACTCAAAAACTTGAAAATTTTATAACTCATGGCTGCTTCTTACTACTTCTAACTGCTTCTCCATTGTCAGAAGAAAGCTACAGAGAACACCTTAGTCCACCATTGTTCTTCCGAACCATCTCTGCCATGGAAACCAAACCCTCCACTCCATGAATATTTACAGGTTCCATAAGAAGGATTTATCAAAAGATCCATAGGAATAAATAATAAAAGATAAGAGCGAAGGAATTTTTCAGAAACCTCCATTACCATGAAATGAAGATTCGAACATATCTTGCAAACTAGTGAGCAAATTGACAAACCATTTGTTGTTGAGATCTTCTATCTTAAAGGAAATTAAAAAATCATATCCAAACCTCTCATTCACAGCAAGGAGTTATCACAAAATATAACATTTTCTTCCGGCTCCATGAAGAACAAAGCTCAATTTCCCGTCAAACTAGCAACCGGATCGAAGAAAATTTTCACCAGTGAGACAAGAAGCAAAGACATATCGCAATGGAGTTTATTTTATCATGATAGGAGAAAAAAACCAAACTTGAAAATTTCAATCTCCATTAATGGCCATCATGACACACTAGTGGAAAAAATCAGCGAGCTACCTCTCCACTTCTCAGGGTTCTAGTGCATGAAATCGCACGAAAATTGGAGGGAATGATTGTTGAAAAATATAGTTTTGCATGAACTATTTTTCACGTCATGAAGTTCCTATTTGTAGGGATATAGAGGGATGTGTTTTTTATTATAATTCTTCCCTATTTGAAGAAAATTTTAAATTCCTGAAGATTCAGTGGGTGAAATCATAAAAAATTTAGAGGGAAGGGTCTCAACAAAATATAGTTTCTCTCAAAATAGTTTTTGCACGATGAAGTTGTCATTTTATGAAGATATGAAGGACTGATTTTTAATCAATATTCTTCCTTGGTAGCTCCATACTTGAAACTCTTATCAGGCATGAATTTTCATTTTTCTTTTATGAGCTTTCTGGTAAGTGAATCATAATGAAAATTGGAGCACGAGTTTGTGACGAAGAGTCAAATCCAAAATAGTTGTTCCCATCGTAAACATAGGTTTTTTTCACCATTTACTAAAAATAGCATATGTTATACTTCTGCACATGCTATAAATGGTGAGCCCCACATAATTACAAGTTTGATCACTCAGGACAATAAAAAAAGGGGTAAAATGGAAAGTAAACAAGAAAATGACTTCTTCCCAAAATAGTAGGTCCCCAAATTGCAACATGATAAAAATAGAAATTTGCTAAAAATAGAAATATCTTGGAAACAGAGGAGGTTGGAATATGGTAGAAGTTCTAGAAGGTGAAACTAGAGCAAGATAGGTTATATGTCTTAGAATAGCAGAGCATGGGCTCATATTCTAAATATAGTCGGTTGTTCTCAAAATGAAAGTTTGGCACAATGGGACATAGAGGGATGATCATTTAGGTCAACACCATCATTTTAGATCATCCATGGGAATTGATCATGGGAATTGATCATGGGAATTTGAGATCCATCTCAGGGAACTGGACAACATTTTTTGACACTCACTACATAGTTTGGGTCATAGGTATATTGTACGTAGGCTAGAAATTATGGTAATCCGTGGAACAGTTCATTCAACTTGGCAAGAATTCATGGGCTAATTTGAAGGAGTTTCTCAGGGTGCAAGGAGTTTTAAGATTCAGAATCTCACTGCACTTGAGTTTTCAATCAACAAGAATCTACATACTTCATCAGGGGTGACATCCTTTGTTCTCCTCCTCCTTCTTGCCCCCCAACATTCTCTCTCCTCTATGTTTTGATTTTGCACTGAGGGTTTGTACTTTTTTCTATGTCTTAAAGTGACTTTAGAGACAATCATGTAAAATTTAAGTTGCCTTATTTTTATAAAAGGGACTTAATATTTGAGTAGGAATATGAATAGTATAAAGTTAAAATGAGGAATATGAAAGAGCATCAGGAAGATGAGGAGTCAAGTTTAACACTATAAATTGTAATGATCTCTTCATTCCAAGGGGTTCAAATTATGAAAATCTTCTAGATGGTTGTATTCTTGTAAGTTCATGAAAGATATTTTTCTCACTTCTGAGTGACAAGAGTTAACCACTTTTTCACTATTCTCAATGTCTTGCATTATTATACTATGTAAAATTTCTTCTTAAGCATCAATACAAGAAGGAGTTTCGAGCCTTTTTTGACTAAGGGGTTTACTGATACTTTGTGTTCATTAAATTCTAATTGGTATTGGTGTTGTTTTCAGTATTGTTTCTTCCTAATTTTAGTGCATGTCATGAAATTTCTAGCTAGTGTGTACGGGAATATGATTTTCTACTTGCAACATTAGTTCTCCTACCTCTTTTCTCACTCCCTGTTCCCACTCTTTAGACAAATTATTCCCTATCAAGATACTGCTAGCTTTTCCATAGGGTCAGTGGAGTGCCTTATTGGATCCCCGACCATAAGGTCACTAGGAAAATCCACCTTTACACATGCATGAATATACGAAAGTTGCACCGGTTAAGTAGAGGGACATAGATTCCCAGAGCATTGGCGAGAAAACCACAAGTTTTTCCACCCGAAAAATTATCTCACCGATAGTTTTTGGTGCCCAATGTGGGGCAACATTAACAACATATGTACTAAAAATATGACTGCAAGATCTATCAATTAAAAAAATCATATTTAAAAAGAAAATCATTTTTTGAAGGTGACTCCATCAAGGAATGAACCCTTGTCATGTTTGTTTCCTGCATCATGAATGAATTTCCATATTGGAATGAAGTACCAATGAGTGATAGTGAAGAAGAAGAAGAAGACATCTTCACGGAAATAAGATATTTGATCAACCATGGTTCTGGACTAGTATTGAAAAAGGAAAGTAGAAAGAACCTGTCACTGATGAAGAGGAATGGATTCGAAAGAGACATAAGATAAGGTGTGAATATTGACAATATGCCAAATTCTTGCAAGAGATGAGTGAGAAACTTGAAGCAGCCCATAGCGAGGAAGAAGAAGAGGAGAGTTTTCCTATAGAGGAAGATCATTCATAACATAGGGTTTTCATACCGAAAGGTTCTTGAATGAAGCTTAAGAAAATCCTATCCTTGAACCTTCTGATGAAGATAAAATTAGCATTCAAGAAGATGATGAAAGATAGGATGGTCCAAGATCCACTGAAGAATATTTTTGTAATCTCACACAACTCAATACAAAATTGAGAACGTTTCCTTCTTTTACCATTCTATAGATGAATTCATTACATATGGTGATGAAGAAATGACTAGTTTGAAAAGAGAATATGTGGAAAGGCTTTAGAGCATAATAGATGGAAATTCCGACCCCGAAGTCTTTGATGAAATTTTTAGGTATGATTTAGCTCTATAGATAAGATATGAACATCTTGAATCTCCACAACAAATGAAGGAAGAAGACGAGACACACCATATGGAAGAAGACACATATTTCTGCCCATACTATGAGGTATTTATTCCAAGAAGATTATTGGATGCTCCCGAAGAAGATCTTATCATGGAACCTTCTGATGAAAGCCAAAGAAACATTATGGAGGAAGAAGTAAAAGATATGGAGATCGAATCTACATTCAATAATTCCATCTAGTTTGAGGCACAACCCATAGAAGGAATAATATATTCAATAAATGAATATCCTTGATGCATAATGGATGACCCAATGCTTTCCAAAGACTCCACCAATGATGAATAAGACAACCAATTCAAAGTTAGCATGAATGATATCTTTTCAAATTTTGATCTTTCAATTAATGATGAAATGGAGAATGTGAAAAAGTGTAGGAAATTCACCCAATGTCATGGTCTGAAGATGATGAATTCAAGGTGGTCATAGATAATCTTCCCTCCTATTTTGATTCTTCAAGTGATGTAGAAATGTTGCATGAAGAAATGGAGGAAGTCAAAGAATCAAAATCTCTTTTGGATGCAATCATGGATGATCAAATGGAATAAGCCCACTCTCTTTTCAAATCCGAGGAGAATGAACAATTTAAACAAAACCTCTACTCACTTGGAGAGCAGAATCATCATCACAATGAAAACATAGCCTTTCATCTTTCACTTGAGAAAGAAGATTCAATAAGGGATGGTCAAGATGTAGCTGAAAATTCTTCTCATACTCCTATCCCAGCATGGTTCTCTACTTCTTACCAAGAAGAAGATTATATGGATTTTGATCTTGGAGTTCCCTTCCCATGAAGCTTGTATGTCTTCTCCTTTTCAGTAGGTGTCATGAATCAAGTATGCCCGTGTTTGCAAGAAAGTGAATCTTTGGCAATGCAAAGCATGGAAGAGGTGAACGAGGATGTTTATAATAAATCATGGGCCCATATGGATGAAATTTTCAAGAATCTCATATAGGCACAAAAATAATATTCTCCTAATGAAGATAAAAATGATCCTATGGAAATTTCAAAACAACTATCTGTAAAATATATCTTGAAGGATGAAGAAGAAACTGAAGATCCTCAACTCAGTCTTGAACTCTTAAACTAGGCCATGGAGATAGAAGACATGTATGAGTCAATTTGTGCTTCCTATTCTGGTGCACCAATATTTTATGTTGAGATGGAGAAGTTGGATAATCTTGATGACTTCCCTAATACTTCGGTTGATGAGAATGGACATGAAAGCATGTCTTTTCCTTCCATGTTATGCGAAGAAGTTCATGAGTGAAAAATAATAAAATTTCATGAAACTACTTTGGACATCTCCAGTTTTGAAGACAACACCTCTGTTGTGGAAGAAGATAACAGGGAAAACATTGAGCTGATTTGTATTGAATAAATTTGTTCAAAACATGGTGAAAATCTATAGCAATGTTTGGAGTATATTAAAAAATAAATTGCTCCCACCATTTCAGAATGGTTCATTAATGAAAAATAAGAGTTCATATGGAAAAATCCAATGAATGGTGAAAAATTATTACATGGCCAAACAAAAATCTACAATTTTGAAAATAATATCAAGAGGGACTCCAAATGAATGTGTATTAGCAATAATTTCTCTAGACAACAAAGTGGGAGTATGCATGATTCTTTCCAAATAATCCAAAATCAGACTGCACTCACCTTCCTCCAAGCTTTGATTCATCTTGAATATGTTCCCAGGATGTAAAAAAATATTAAGGATCAATGATTTAACCTCCATGACCGAAAAAACTTAGTAAGATAAACAAAGCGGGATGTTCATGGAAGTTCTTGAATGGGAAGAAAACCAATTTTTTCTCACTCCTTCCAATTTTTTTGTTGATATAAGAGACAATTTCAAGTTATAATTCAAAGAAGATGAATGTTTTCTTGACAACAACAATTTTCCCACTCTCAAAGACATGGAGGGATGGTGTCTCATGATTGTGGGACATCAAGAGGAATCTTTAAAATACAAAAGTTTCAAGAGGTTAACCAAATTTTCAATGGATGAAGGAACATTCTCAATACAGTATGAGTACAAGGATGGAATCATGTTGAGTATTATTCTTCTCAAACCATGCAAGGCCATCAGAAAATCATGGTTTGATCAAATAATAGTTTTTATGCTTCAAATTTCAGGCTTCAATCCACTATCTCATGATGCCATATTCTTTCCCTACCTTTGTAGTCCCACCCTCTCATATATAATTTCATTTACGTGATGTGTTTCCCTTCCTGTTGTGTGTCATGTGTTTCCTTCCCATTGTTTTATGTGTGTGTGTGTTTCCTTCTTTGTAATATTTTTCTCTTGAAAATTGTACATGACTCTGCAGGGACCAATGGATCATATGGTTTGAAATTGAGATTATAGGATTCTACATGTCATTTCTTCTCTACACTCATTCCATGTCATGTCCCCAAGCTAGAGTCAGTTGTTGTCGTGCAAATGTGCAAACAAGGAAATTGAAATTTTTTGAGAATGACAATTATACCCCTATGCTAAATTTTTCATGTCCTATCTTTCCTAGACATGCCAAGTCCACCTAGTTAGTCTAGTGACCTCCTGATTAATGTTATCTCATCTTCCTAGGTGATTTTAGGAGTTCGTTAAAAATTGCAAGCTACAAGTAGTTGTAGGAAGGGCTATCACTAGCCTTCCTAGGGCTGGAAAAACCCCATGGAGTTGAGAAGAAAATAAAAAATGGATTTGGAGGTGATTCAAAGGTCTTGGGAAATCATGGAAGTGATTCAAGAAGCATCTGAAAGAGCTCAAAGAAGTTGGGGCAATTTTGCCAAAATTAGGGTTCACAAACCTAGTTAGTGCATAGGGAAAAATAGTTGCTGAGCTTCTGAAAGTGATTTTGGGAGCTCTAGATGGAGTTAGGAGAAAAATAAAATATCTCCAAAAATACAATTTCAATCCCTAAAATATGGTGAAAGCATTGTTTTCACAAATAATTGCGCATTAGGTCTGCAAACAATTTTTCTCAAGCACAAGTGGAGTACCAAATCCAAAAATATGATTTTTTAGGGATCAAATAGAAGAATCAAGACATTATACCCCATCTATTGGATTTAAAAGTCCATTTATATTCAGGATCATATAAAATTTCACCAGAAAAATACATCGAGAGCTCAAGTTATTATCGTCTCAAGTTGTCTTCTTGGAGCGAGTTCGAGTGTTAGCCAAATTTTGGGAGGATTCGTGTCAGCTCTAAGAGCCTGAAGGGATTTTGTGTCCCTAATTTCCCTTAAGGTTAGGGACATAACACATGAAAAAATTCACCCATTCCCCATATGACCTCTAAAACCTCATGTGACCTTCAAGATTGTCATTTCAGCCCGCCGGTGCTATTGGGAGCTCAAATTCCCTATCGTCAAATCTGTATCACATGTCATCTCCAGGAGCTCTGTGTAATTTAATGTCCCTCATGTTCCTCACATTTCAGGGACATAAAACCTTGAAGAATGTGCCCAACCCTCTAAGTAAACACTTCTAGTCACCCATGTGACTTGCTTCTAGCCCCTCAGTGCTTTAAAGATGATTATCTAGATCTCAATGCCTTCTGTCAGATCACCGCCACGTGTCGCCATCTTGATCACCATGGAAATTGATGTCTGTCATGTCCCTTTGAGGTGAGGGATGTAAGGGACATGAAAATGTGCCAAAATCCAACTCCAAAATTTGAATTTTTGTAACTCCTTACTACTTCTTATTGCTTCTAACTACTTCTCCATTGCTAGAAGAAAGTTATAGAGAACACCTCATTCCACCATTGTTATTCCGAACTAGCTCCACCATGGAAACAAAACCTTCCACTCCATCAATATGCATAGGTTATAGAAGAATTATTGACCAAAATAGCCATAGTAATGAAGAATCAAAGAGAAGAGCGAAGGAATCTTCAGAAACCTCCATTACTGTGAAACGAAGATTCGAACATATCTTGCAAACTGGTGCACAGATTGGACAACCGTCTGTTAATGAGTTCTTCTCTCTTGAAGGCCATTAAAAATTCAAATTCAAACCTACCATTTGTAGCAAGGAATTCTCACAAAAAATTAATTTCTCTTCCAGCTCCACAAAGAACAAAGCTCAATTTTGTGTCAAACCAGCAACCAGATTGAAGAGAAATTTTACCAGTGAGACAAGAATAAAAAAACCTATTGCAATTGATTTTATTTTATCGTGAAAGGAGAAACAAATAAGACCTATAAATTTCAAGCTCCATTAATGGCCACCATGACACAATAGTGGAAAAAATCATTGAGCTACCTCTCCACTTCTTAGGGTTCCAGTATGTGAAATCGCGTGAAAATTGGAGGGAATGATCGTTGAAAAATCTAGTTTCGCAAGAACTAGTTTTTGTGCTATGAAGTCCCTATTTTTTAGCGATATGGAGGGCTGTGTTTTTTATCATCATTCTTACCTCTTTGAATAAATTTTTAAATTCCTGAAGTTTTGGTAGGTGAAATCATCCGAAATTTAGAGGGAAGGGTCTTAAAAAAATCTAGTTTCTCTCAAACTAGTTTTTACATAATGAAGTTGTCAGTTTCTCAAGATATAAAGGACTGATTTTTTATCTGTATTATACCCTCGTAGCTCCATACCTAATGCTCTTACTAGGAATGAATTTCATTTTTGATTTCTAAACTTTCTAGTAAGTGAAGCATGATTAAAATTAGAGCACGAGTTCGTGATTGAAGATCCGAATCCAAAATAGTTGTTCACATCACAAAAATAGGTCATTTTCACCATTTATTAAAAATAACATATGTTATAATTCCTCACATGCTATAAATGGAAATCCCCATTGAATTATAAGTTTGATCACTCAAGATAATCAGAAAAGGGGTAAAATAGAAAGTAAGCCAGAAAAAAACCTCTTCCCAAAATAATAGGTCCCCAAATAACAACCTGTTAAAATAGATATGTGCTAAAAATAGCAATATCTCAGGAACAGAGGAGGTTGGAATATGGTAGAAGGTTCAAAAGGTGAAACTTGAGCAAGATAGGTGATATGTCTCATAATAGTAGAGTATGGGCTCATATTCTAAAAATAGTAGGTTGTTCTCAAAAGGAAAGTTTGGCACAATGGGACATAGAGGGATGATCATTTAGGTCAACACCATCATTTTGGATCATCCATAGGAATTTATCATGGGGAATTTGAGGTCCATATCAGGGAAGTGGACAATTTTTTTTAACACTCACTATATAGTTTGGGTCCCAGGTATATCATACGTAGGTTGGGAGTTGTGGTCATAAGTGGAACAATTCATTCAAATTTGAAAGAATTCATGGGCTAATTTGAAGGATTTTCTTAGGGTGCAAGAATTTTAAAGATTTAGAGTCTCACTGCACTTGATTTTTCAATCAATAGGGATCTGTAGACTTCTTCACGGGTGACATCCTTTCTTCTCCTCCTCCTTCTTCCCCCTAACACTCTCTCTCCTATATGTTCTAATTTTACGTTGAGGGTTTGCACTTTTTGATATGTCTTAAAGTGACTGTAATGAAATGATGTAAATTTTAAGTCACCTTATTTTTATAAAAGGGAATTAATATTGAATAGGAATAATATTCAAAATGAGGAATATGAAAGAGCATCAGGAAGATGAGGAGTCAAGTTTACCACTATAAACTGTAATGAGCTCTTCATTCTAAGGGGTTCTAATTCTGAAATTATTCTAGCTGGTTGTATTCTTGTAAGTTCATGACAAATATTTTTCTCACTTTTGAGTGAAAATAGTTAGCCACTTTTCTCCTATTCTCAATGACTTCCATTCTCATACTATGTATAATTTCTTCTTGAGCATCAATACAAGAAGGAGGAGTTTTGAGCCTTTTTTGAATAAGGGGTTTATTGATACTTTGTGTTCATTAAATTATAATTATTCTTATTGTTGTTTGCAGTATTTTTTCTTCCTAATTTTAGTGCATGTGATGAAATTTATAACTAGTGTGCACATGAATCTGATTTTCTACCTACAACATTAGTTCTCCTACCTCTTTTCTCACTCCCTTTTCCCACTCTTCAGACAAATTATTCCCTAGAAAGATATTTCTAGCTTTGCCACAGGGTCAGTGGAGTGCCCCTTATTGGATTCATGGTCATAAGGCCACCAAGAAAATCCACCTTTACTCCTGCATGCACATATGAAAGTTGTATCAGTTAAGTAGAGGGACTTAGATTCCGAGAGTGTTGGTGAGAAATCCACAAGTTTTTCCACCCGAAATTTTTTCTTGCCAGCACTTATAGAAGTCTTTCTTTTATTAATCTTTATAATTTATTATTTCTTATACTTTAAATTTATTTTAGTAATTATAAGAAGTTAGGGTCACTCTTCACCTTATGGAACTAGTCTCACAACTCCATCTATCACAATTTAGAAGATATTTTTTCATATTCTAATTTGGTTAGTACATAGGTATTTTTTAGGATTCAACATTCAACCTAAAGCTTTTATGGTTTAAATTATACACTAGATATATATTTTGTGAAAGAATATAGTCATTGTTTAGGTTTTGGGGTCTTCTTGATTGGTTATTAACATTTGTAGGAGTTTTATATGTGTTAAAACTATATTTTATAAATCTCACAACTCCTAAAGGTAGCAATAACTACTCTAATATATGGAATCATGCAATTCATTATAACACAATAAATCAAAACACATATGTAAGTTTTTATCGATTCAAATAATCCAGGGAATGGTCATCATGAGGTTTGTGAAGGATATAAAACATCATGAGGATATTGGGTGTAATTAGAAAAATCATAAGGTTTTCCTCAAGGCTTCATTCATGCTCGTAGTGTTATCGCTATCCCAAGAATTTCCTCTAGTGTTCTATTTTGGTCCAACTCTTCCTTGACTAGTTTAATTGGGTTTGTTTCCTCAACTAAGAAGCTTCAAATCTAGGCACGGTTGAATCTATTCCTCTCTTCTGAGATAGTCTTATCATTCTATCCCATTCCTTGATAATTGAGGAGAATTCTGGGGCCAAGAGGGGTAAGAGGATGATCTTCATAGAGAGAACCATATATGTAAGAATGATAAATCATATAAGTTTCAATTGGTATCACTTAGTTGGTTGTGTTCTCAAACACTCATTTGAACCTTATAGTGTGATCAAACTTCAAAGGAGGAAGGAAATTATAACCAAATAATTTTAGTTGAATAGGTGGCCACATGAAAATAATCTCATTCAGTGAAAAATAATTCCATCTACATCGTGAATACCTATTTCATTAAATGATAGATAATCAAAAAATGGTTTGAGAATCATGGAATTGATTTATGATCACTAGGGTTAATTGTGGAGGCCTTGAAAAATAAGAGATTGATCCTCGCTCTTTCCTTGTTATTAGAAGAGAGCGTCTGATTCCCATCACAATGTAGGTCTCATAATAGTGTTTGTAAACATGTAATTCATAACTTGATATTTTAGAAACATGTATAAAAACTCATGGTAACTTATGTTTTGCCAATTTTTGATGTTATAAGTTTTTTTACTCAAAAACACAACCCTAAACCCTAAAGCCTAAACTATAAACCCTAAACCCTAAACCCTCATCCCTAAAGAAAAAACCATAAAACATAAACCTTAAAACATAAACCCTAAACCATAAGCCTTAGACTATAAACTCTTAAACACGTAACCCTAAACCTTGTAAACCCTAAGACCTAAAACTTAAAACGTCAACCCTAAAACCTCAACCATAAATCCTAAACCCTAACCCCTATTTTTACCACCGTGAACCCTAAATCCTAAGACCTAAGCCATAAACTCTAAACCCTAAACCCTAAACACTAAACCTTAACCCTAAACCCTGAGCCTTAGACCATAAACATTGATTCCTAAACCTAAAAACCCTAAACCATTAACTATAAACCATAAACCCTAAGCCCTAAACCTTAAACCATAAACCATAAACCATAAAACCTAAACCCTAAACCATAAGCCATAAACTATAAACCCTTAAAACCTTAACATTTAACCTTAAACCCTAAGCCCTAAGCCCTAAAATGTGAAACCTTGACCCTAAATCCTAAACTCTATTTTTACCAACATCAACCCTAAACCTTAAAATGTGATCTCCAAACCCTAAATCCTAAATCCTAAACCCTAAAACCTAAACCCTAAACCTTAAACCCTGAGCTAAATGGTAAAACCTAAACATGAGCCCTAAATTGTAAACCGTAAACCCTAAACAATCAACCATAAACTGTACACCCTAAACCCTAAACCCTAAACCTTAAACACGAAGCCCTAAACAATCTCATTCTCACTCTAACTCTCTTTTCCTCTCACACTCTCTCTAACTCTTTCTTTATTTTGAATAAAAAAAATTTAGTTTTATTGACGAATTGACTAAGAGGGAATGATAACCACAAGGAAACCTAGAGATTGTTTAAAATCCTTCTAGTCTATAGTAGTGATTATAAAGGGAAAACTGCTCTTGATCTTCTACACTACAAGGATCGACAAATCTCAGTAGGTCTCATGAGTGAGTTTATCTTTTTGAATATCAATATTAGGACCATATTTCCTATTCTCATGCCTAGAACCATCATTGAGTCTTCTTATACAACTACCTTTTTTATGAGAGGTGAGACAAATGACTAAATGGATGTGGCATCTACCTTGTGCCTTGCAATGTATAATAAACATCTCTTCTAAACTTATTTCTCCCCACTTATACTTTCTCTCTTTAATGTAAATTTCTTCACACTCTGAATTTTTTTTCTCATTTCTCATATTTTCATGTATGGTATTATGAAAGCCAGGATTGGAGAATGAAGATAGATTTATTGGGTAACATTTATTTATACTAAATTGTTCTTGGATATCTGGTGTTTCCCTCCTTACAAATATCAACAAATGAAAGACATCAAATTGTGATGATTCTCTTTAAATGTCTTATCTATGAAGCAGATGAACCCTTTTTATTTAAATACTCTCTATCTATAGTAATAAGAATGGTTACTACACAAAACATTATGGTGATTGAATGGGTAAGCCTAAACCATGAGCCCTAAACCCTAACCCCTAACCCATAAAACCTAAACTCTGAGCCTTAAACCATAAAACCTAACCTTGTGCCATAAAAAATTAAAATCTAACCCTGAAAACTTAAAACCTAATCTCTAAATCATAATCCCTAAACCCTCAACCCTCAACCCTAAACCTTAAAATTTTACCCATAGACCCTAAACCCTAAACCTTGAGACCTAAACCCTAAACCCTAAATCATAAAATCTGAACTATAAGCCCTAAACCCTAACCCCTCCAATCTAAACATTGAGCCTTAAACCCTAAACCCTAAAATGTACACCCTAAAGCCCTAAACCCTAAATCCTAAACCTTTAAACCTAAACTCTAAACCCTAAATCTTAAACCCTAAACCCTATTCTTAATTCCCAAGAACCCCAATCCCTAAACCCTATGCCCTAAACCATAAACCCTAAAGCCATAAACCCTGATTGATAACCACTTAAACCATAAACCATATAATCTAAATCCTAAACCCTAATCCCTAAATCCTAAATCCTAAACCCTAAACCCTAAACCCTAAACCCTCACCCTAAAAACCTAAAACCTAAACCTTGAGCCTTAAACACTAAACCCTCAACCTTGAGCACTTAACCTTAAGCCCTGATAGCCCTGAGCCCTAAGCCTTAAGCCCTAATCCCTAAGCCCTAAGCCATAATACCTAAGCACTAAGCCCTAATATGTAATCCGTAAGCACTAAGCCCTAATATGTAATTTCTAAGCCCTAATCCCTAAGCCCTAAGCCCTAAGCCCTAAGCCCTAAGCCCTAAGCCCTAAGCACCTAAGCCATAAAACCTAAAACCTAAAAATTTAACTCTCTAACCTTAAACCTTAACCCTAAACCCTAAAATCTAAACCCTAAATCCTAAACCTTAAACCTTAAACCATAAACCCTGAGCCCTATACCCTAAACCCTAAAACATGAACCTTAAACCCTATATTGTAAACCCTAAACCATGAATACTAAATGATCAACCCTAAACCCTATATTGTCAAACCCTAAAACTTAAAAATTAAAGCCTAAGCCATTAAACCTAAACCATGAGCCATAAACCCTTAAACCCTGAAACCTATACTCTATACCCTAAAACCTAAGCCTTAAACATTAAACCCTAAACCCTATAGCCTTTAAACCCTAAACCCTAATCCCTAAACCCTAAACCCTAAACCCTAAGCCCTGAACACTAAACCTTAAACCATGATCTCTAAACCCTAACCCTAATCACTAAATCTTAAATGTTGAGTCCTAAACCATAAAACCTAATCCCTAAACCATAAACCAAAAACCCTCAACACTGAAACTTAAACCCTAAAATTTACAACCTAGATCCTAAACCATAAAAAATCAACGATAAACCCTTAACTCTAAACCCTAAGCCCTAAACCCTGAGCCCTGAGACCTAAACCCTAAAACCTAAAACATGAGCCCCAAACCCTAAACCATAAAAAATATTCATAAATATTCCTAAATTACCTCAAACACTTGCAAGATTCTCTAACATCATTTCTAGATACTTAATATTTTTCTTGAACTCACCCAGAGGGTGTTTGATTCACTCAAAATGGCCTTTTTAGGCATCTGGAGGAAGTTATCTTCCATCAATTCACACTGAACTCATCAATAATCATATCCAACCATCTCTGCACATTGAAACAAACTTAAAAAACCTTGTTAATAATTTATTTTTATCCAGCTTGAGAGTAGTACTGAGGTAGGGTTGGTCAGAGGAAGGATTTACCATTGACTAGGAAGAAAAAATATGCATTCCCTAAGATTTTAAAGTAAGTACTATTACATAATAGGATTTTACCATATTTTAAGAAAAAATTAGGGATTTAACTCCATGCTCATGGGAAAATTCATGAGTCCATTTATTCAATCAGTTGTCGCTACCTTTGGGAGTTATGAGGTTTGTAAATACTAATTTTAAACACATTTAACAATCCTATAAATGTCAATAACCAATCCAAAGGGCTACAAAATTGAAACAATGACTATATTCTTTCCTAAAATAGACATCGATTGTATAATTTAAACCCTAAAATATTTAGGCTGATTGCTGAAATCCTAAAAAAAACCTATGTACTTACCAGATTAGAATATGAAAAACCATCCTCTCAATCATGATAGATGTAGTTGTGCGAGTAGTTCCATAAGGTGCAAAGATACCCTAACTTCTTATATTTACTAAAATAAATTTCAAGTATAAGTATACGAAAAAATAAAGTATAAATACTAATAAAAGAAAAAATTGTGCTTTGAATATATCGCTCCCATAAGAACATATACCACATAATTAATATGAACACAAACACATTATAAGACGCTCATGTTATAGAGCGAGTGTGTTATAACACGCTCGCGTTATAGAGTGATTTTTTTATAATGAGCATGTTATAACATGCTCACATTTCATCTTCTATGGGTTTGGGAATCCCAATCCATAGGCTTGGATTTTCCTTAGATATCACACCCTAAGGACTGGACTGTGTAATCCGTGAATAAATTTGTGTTTAACAAAAAAAATTCAAAATATCATGTGTACACCCTGATATCTTATGTGTTATAACATAATATTCAAAAAACAATTATGCTATGATGTCAAGCTGAATTTTACCTTGGTGAAAATATACTTCTTTCTAAAATATGATTGGTTTAAGGGTTTGGTCCTTAATTTATTTTACTAGTGCACTCTTCTCTTGTCAAAAAATATGCATACATTTTTGTAAAAAACCTATGATTTTTTCATCCAAATTCCCCAAAAAAAAATCCTCTTCTAAACTCCATTCTACACACACATAAAAAAAAATTGACTTTTTTTTCTCAAAGTTATGGGGGTGTACACACAAATATTTCATTTTTAGGATATGTGCACTCTGAAAATTGATAAAAAATTATATATTCATCCACAAATTATGAAAAATTAGTGGGACCTTCGTACATGGAATTAGCTAACTTTATATTGAAAGGATTTGAAAAATAATTATAAAACTCAAATAATGGTGGGGGGGGGGGGGGGGGGGGTGGCACACAATAGGTGTTATCTTTTTGACACAAAAATAAACATACTTTGTGTCTGCAGCATATTTGAACCTCTTAATCTCCACCATTTTCAAAAAACATTAGTAGTTTAGAAACTAGATTATGAGATCTACGGTACTTATTCTTATCACTTTGTAAAATTTTGAGCATATACATGTTGAATTATTAGATGAAGTTTAAGTTTTGTTGATTTCAAGAAAAATTTTATCCTTTTTTGACTCCCTTTTTCCCCCCATTTTCATGCACTTACCAATATCACCCTATTGGGCCATTGTTGAAGATATAGAAGAAGGAAGCCAACCCAACTCTGGTTGTCATGTGAAGGATAGTGGAAAATACCTACCTAGTTTTGGTTAGTATGATCAAGATCCACCCTCTTTAGGACATCAATTAGTATTGGCAGTTTAACTTCCTTGTTTTCTCTACTTTTTTATGTTTTGTAATCGGATGTATTCCTATGCTTTCTCTTTGCCTAGTTTTTAACTTTTCCATACTGCCTGATTTTTTATGAATTATCTTCTATCAATTTTCTTATTAATATAATATAAGATATTATTAATAAAAAAATCTTATTGAACAATGGAAAAGCATGCAAGTTAATACCTAATGAGACTCCATGTCCAAATGTGTGATTAACAATTCATATGTTAGCCATGTATTTAATGTTTCCTATAACATTCAATGATTTAGTTAATCTTTTTTTTTTTTGTAATATGGATTTTAATGAATAAGGAGATGTTTCTCACCCCTTATGTAAAAAGGTTCATTTTAGTCATCTTGTGATTTTGATATTAATCCATGGTCGACATGTACTAATTTAAACTGACATATCCTCCATCTTTCCTCTCAATTTCGTATTATTCATTGGATCATTTACTTCTTCTAGGTTGGCCTTTATATGATAATTCAAATTCATAATATTATATAATCAAGTCAATCTCGCACCATTTAAGAACCTATATTTAATGTGACACTACATTGAAATTCTATCTTGTAGTACTCAGAAAAGAAACCAAAGGATCCTAAATCTCACCAAATATTATGCACATTTATTAGGGAAATTTTCATTATAGGATCAAAGATTAATACCAACTCAAAGAATCATCTTCCGTCATTTACAGGAAATAAAACATAGAGCCACACTCAACTCAAGCATTTTCAAGGAGTTCTAATTTCCAAATCTACATCTACTCATTATGAATCAAATCCTAGGTGGATAATGTCATGTAGTTTGAGGCCTATTTGAAGTAGTGTCGATGTCGACAGTGCAAAAAATTACACTTCAACCAAATTTATTCTTATTTTTAGGGGTATCTTACCCCATGACTAGGGTTTGAGATCTTACTCAAAATTTTTAGGAGAACCTTGTAGTATGATCAACAACTAGGGTTTGATACCAGTAAACATTTTTGGGTAGGGTGAAATTCTTGAAACGTTACGGAGCCCTATTTAGAGTAGGTCCAAAATGGCACAATAGGGTAAAAAAAAATACAAATGATTTTGGAAGAGTTGTATGGTCCTGTACCAGGTTAGTTTCTAGATGCAATTCCATTTTCAAAACATCATTAAGTTATGAAATACTATTTATAGTAGTTTTCACATTCAAAAACTCCCCAGATCCATCTATAATAAGGTAAGTGTATTCACTCCTTTGTGTTTTTATCATAAGTATATTGTGTCCACTAGCTGCAAGAATAATTTTTTTTTTATGATATTACATAATCAATGTTGGAAGTTAATTAATGAAAAAAAAACCCATGTATCTCCCCTTACATCCTCTTAATGTGTTTAGGTCACTAAACCTAATAAAGCCAATAACGGTGTAAAACATTTCCATTAAACCGGCTTGTGATTTGATCTTTTTATCAACCCTAGTTGCCTTAACATTTCTCTTTTCTCATAAAAATATGTTTTTTTTTTTCCTTCTTAGTGCTATCATATTATTTTAGTATGCATAAGCTTTCTTCTTATACAAATAATTTGTGAGTATGTAAATAATTTTGAAATCATTTGTTGATCAAATAATTGAAGCAAGAATATCCCTGTGAGCAGAAGGGGAGTGGAGAGAGTGGGTGTGATGAAATCAAAAGCCGGTAAATGCTAAATCATTTGATGGGGGTTGACTGGAAGAAGTTTGAGACAGGTTTTGTAGAGCCCCCCTTTCAAACATAATTTTAGTGGAAAATGTTGCATTGCAAATTTTGATGAACAGTAGACAAGCATGAAATAATAAGAATCCCCCATCTTCTTCTTCAAAATGTTTACACACATTTATGAAGCTATAAATATGTGTCTTCACCATCCATGATGGTGAATAGTCAGTATAGTTTATAAGATTAAATTTTTTTATTAATCAATGAATAATTTTGTTTTCGTCCCATGTTTCTAATATGACCTCTTAGTCCATGCCTAGAGGAATAAAAAAATTAAATCAAATCCATATCAATTAATTAATGTTTTTTTTATAGATCTTAACCAACACTAAAGAATTATGTTGATAGTTTGTAGACCTTAATGAAATATGGAAAATTGTGATAGCTGAAACCATGTGGGACCCTATGTCCCAATGTGTGATTATATTTTCTTAGGTTATCCATGTTTTTAATGTTGAATATAGAATTCAAAGAGTTAAGTAATCATTTCTTTTTTAAATATGGTTTTTAATCAAAAAGAAGATATTTCTCTTCCCTCTATAAAAAGGGTCCAGTTTGGTCATCTTTTGATATCTAGTCCTGGCCAAATTATATTTTTTTGAACCAATATATCCCATATTGTATCTCAATTTAATATTCTTCTTTGGATCATCTACTTCTCTCGGATCATCCTTTTTATGGACAATTCCAGTTTACAACCCTATAAAAGTAAGTAATTATATACTTCACTTACCTAGCTAGTGTTTTGTTGTTTTCCCTTGCCTCCTCATTATTTATAGGTGAGTAGTGTACATAATTCACTTTTCAATGTTTTTTTTCGCCATGAAAATGTAAGTATAAATGTTGTTTTAGGTTGTGGAACTCTGGTATTCCCTCTCTTTTCTCACTTTCTCACATTTTTCATCATTGAGACAATATTTTCCCCATTTCTTGATGCTATCACCCTCCCCTTATCTAATGATTTCCATTTTTCTGCATCTCCTTCTAACCATATTCCCTTTGAATGTTTATATTAGCTATATATAACTTTGATTTCAATATTTAGGAGTATTTTAGCATTAAGAATAGGTAGAGGAAGCCAAAATTTTCATAAGGTTGATATCAACTTGAAAAACCAAAATTTCAGAGATCATCCCATGTTTCCTCACATCCACGAGTCTTCTTGATTCAAGTGTGGATGAAAATTTGAGCTCCAATAGTACAATAGGGTCAAAATGTACATATGGTTTTGGAAAAATTATACAGTCCTGCATCAGGTCAATTTCCATACATAATTCAATTTTTGAGACACCGTCAAGCTCAAAAATCCTATTTATAGTAGTATTCACATCTAGAAATCCCTAGGTCCATCTATAATAAGCTAAGTGTTCTCATTCCTTTATGTTTTTAGCATAAATATATTATATACGATAGTTGTAAGAATTACCTCATTTTTATGATATTACATAATAAATGTTGGAAGTTAATCAATAATAATAACCTCACGTATCCAACCTTACATCCTATTAGTGTGTTTATGTCACTAACCTAATAAGTTTAGTTGGGGTGTAAAATTTTCCATCAACCCATCTTGTGATTTGATCTTTGCATCAACCCTATTTTCTTTAGCATTTGTATTTTCTTATAACTATGTTGTTGTTGCTCCTTTTTAGTGCTATCATATTATTTTAGTTTACATAAGATTTCTTCATATGCCTTTAGCTATAGTGCCTGGTTCACCAATCAGCCCATTGATCACATTGATATTTCTCCTATTATTTACAAGTATCATAGTATTATTATTTCTTCTCCTATGCATATTCCTATCAATCCCCCTACTTTTGACTATGTTAATGAGATCCCCTTGCAAAAAATAGAAACTAACAGTTAACATACTTATGATTGCAGCCATGATGAGAGTAACACTGGGGATTATGAACAAGTGGAACTTGTATCTCATTTATATGAACAATTTTGTTATAATAGTCATCACATTTATCCTATTATAAAAACTATTCTTACATTTAAACATTCTTGTGAACATAAATCTAGTAAAGAATCCATTTTTGAGAAATCCAAATAGTTTTCCACTGTAAATACATGTAATCTTCCTACATCTTTGGGGAAACCTAATATTTCAATGTACAATGTGTATATGCCTCTTCTTACAACCACTATTGTTACTAAATATCATATATGAAATAATAATGGCTCACATGTCTCTTCATTTATTATACAAGATCTTTAAACCCTTATTCATAAAAACAAAGTGCATACACTTTTCCATATCCTATGGATTCTACTCAGCTGATTCATAACCCACTTACACTGATAGTGGTTTTATATCCTTTTCCTATTGGTTTTGTTACTCATAAAATCCATATCTATGATGGAAAAGTGGAAACTATAAAACATCTTCGATTATTCCATGAAGATTGTATCATGACATATTACTCACTAATCCTTTTCCTTGAAGTCCTTAAAAAATTTCATTACAATGGTTATATGATCTTCCAACACACTTTGTATGTTTTTTTGACACTTTGGAAAATACAATTTTCACATTATTCTCCATGAATATTGGGGAAAAGTTTTCTTAGATACAAATGTTTAAAATGCGACAAGTATTTAATGGACATATCAATAAATTTGTCTTACAATTGAAGACCGTGCATATGAAGATGAGAAATATATTGGTTGAAAGTAAATGACATGATCTCTTCACCTAAATCTTGTCTTCTCCTTTGCAAGAACTAGTCATATTTGACAAATTTTGATTATCATGCAATAGATAAATATGAATAAAATATTTATGTGACATCACAATTTATTGTTAAGAAAAGTATAAAATATTTTGTGTGGAATGAAATTCAATAAATTTGAATGCTAAAATACATGTAAATTTAAATTCAATTGTTTTTTTTTTTATTATTATTGGCAAATAGTTTTTTGAAAGGGACTATACGCTTGAATACAAAGAAGGCCTAAAAGCCAGGATAAGCAAGAGAACCGGAGTGAAAAGGATTAGAATCCAAATGTTACAATGATGCTCAAAGTAGCTAAAAAATAGTTACCAAAATGAGACAGAACAAAAAAATTACTACAAAAAAGTAGTAAAGGATCCGCAATAAAACAACAAAAAAACAAACAAGGACAGCAGAATCAACTGCAGCTACTTCCTAGTAGCTTTGTCTAAGATGGTTTTGATATTCTTACAGGATTTAAACATACCCAAAGTAGTCATATGGGCAGCGTCATTAGAATCCAGCTGCTCCAAGATCTTCTTGATTTCTTTATCAGTACCCCAAAGAGTTGCCGGCACTCCGCTTAGGCTGGAGACACTTCTGACGTGTTGTTCAATAAATTCCTCAATCGCCCTAAAGATGGAAATGTTGTAATCATGCCTAGTCTTGGCCTTCCCTAAGCGAGAGTCCAAGGAGTGAAATTTCTTGTATATATCTTCAATTTGGCTGCTGTCCACATCCTCCTCCTCCTCCTTCTTCCTCTTTCCTTTATGTTTTGTCAAGTTTTTAACTTCATCCTTTAACAATTTCATATCTACCTCTAAGGCTTCCAGCCTTTTTGTAGGGCTTTCCAATTGCACTTCCCGGGGGCTGGTACTACTGATATGCAGGAGGTCATGAGAAATTTCAAATTCATGAGAACCCTTCTTAACAATTTAAATTCAATTGTTAAGAAAACATAATTTAACAATAATTTATTAAAAACTATGATAATAAAACATTATAACTAGAAAAGTATCACATTATTAATGATAAAAGGGCATAAATTACACCCATGATACACCCAAAAAATAGGGTTGTTATCAATTTAAGTATATTAATATCACATAAAATACCTATAATCATGTCACACAAGATGGACTGAAAGTGTGGAAGGGAATGACTATAACAAGAAAGCTTACACCTCGACTTAAGAGAGACTATAATACATCAAGTATAAATAAGTGACTAGCTAATCTCTTATTTTTGTTTTTTGTGGACTTATATTCATATGTTATAAGGCATGAGATGAATCACATTCTATGGTGAGAAATATCAAACCTATAATTGATAAAGGCTATAATATATCTAATATTTGTAAGTTCCTTTTTTTGTTTTCACAACACAACCCCATGTCTTTAGTAAATTAAATGCTATATGGTATCATAAATAAATAAGTATATTAAAATATTTATATTGGTCACTTATATTCTCTCATTCATTTATATTATGTGACCGAATACAATCCATGTCATAGTATGACCTTTTTAAATATATAAGTTTTGTCTCAAGTCATATTCACAAAGCACATTTATATAAGGAAACCAAAAACATTTAACAATGTGATACCTTAAATGAAATTAAATAGATCCCTCTATAAGTATTTAGGAAATACTACACAATTATTTTTCATCCCTTTATTTAAAAACTAATTTTAGTCCCATAAAGACATTATAAAAATCATTTATATTAATATTTGGAACATTAATATTGTTTAATGTTTCATTTTGTAAAGATATTGTTAGACAAGATTTCCTCTTTCTTTCTTAAATTAGTGAGCTAGAACTCAAGAAAATAAAACAACCTAGAGTATGAAGTGTTTATGAACCTTTAGATAGGATAATGATATGAACGAGCACAAATGATGGATCCTTCTCCGTAGCGAGCTAAGTGACTTGTAGATCAAGATAACTCAATAGAAAAAGATTTGATTAGTAGAAAGGATGAGAGGGTTTCCTAAAAAAGTCATCCCTGAGAAGAAAGAACATCCTAGGATGGATGTCAACCCTCATTCTAATAAATATAGATAAAAGTAGACATGGACAAATTTTATGTAGCTAAGATCTAGATAATACACACTAAATATAATATAAAAAGAATGTATAAATGTAAGGAAAGTACAAATCTGGTATAAATAGATGTAAAAAAAATCAAAACTATAGGGGTCGATGATAACCTGAGACTGTAGAGGGCCAGTTGACAATGATTGAGGATAGTGGACTTAAACAATGATGTAGAATTTAAATCTGAAAGATGGATCTAGTATTACACTGGAATGATGGTCAGAAACCTGTAGATGAGTCTGCGATAGGGAGAAATAGAAAGGATGCAAGAAAATTATAGATCTAAATGTAAATAATTAAAGGATGGACTAAGTCGATTGTGACTAGGTGGGGTCTATGGTGACTTAGGGCTGGAAGAATGGATCTAGGATGAAAAGAGGTATAATGAGTAGATCTGAGGTAAAGTGGATGTAGGAATAGAGAACAGATGGTTGGGGATCTGGATGAAAAATAAAATGATGCAGATTTGGTTGGGTCGATGGTGACCAAGTATGATCGAAGGAAACCTGGGAATATATAGTCTTGGAAGAAAGGAGGTAGGTCGAAACGAAGACAAAAAAATAAAGGTAGATGAAAAATAATACTAAGACTGAGTGCTTGATAATAGTTGAACCTGAATAATATGTTAGAGACTGAAATGGATACTAAAATAACATTAATGAATAAATATATGCAAAGATGAAGGAGATCTATAAAACTCCAAAATGGAAGCACAAGACCTCTAGAAGGGTTCAAAGACGTCTGTGGAAAATACAAATACATTTAAGGATGAACGAAAGATTAGAAGAAAGTGAGTCTTTAAAATTGCATCCTTAATCAAGGAGGGGTGAATGGGGATTTATAGGGTGGAAGAAAACTAGGGTAAGTCACTGGTGATTGTGGGGAGACATCCGTTTGGGAGGTGGAATGATGTCTAACGCGAGGCAAAGAGGCCCAAATGAAGTGAGATTAGGGTTTAGATGGATAAAGATGAGATATGTTTGTATATGGAAGATAAATGAGTAGGTGGATGGTTGAAATGAGTAAATAAAGGCCATGGATGAATAAAAATAGAAAATTAGGGTGGTTGAGAACATAGAAATGATAAAGTGGAAGAACCTATAGATAGAAAACAAATTAATGAAGGATTATAATTAATTAGGGATGATTAAGGGTGATGGTTAGTGACAATTAGAAAGAATAGATTAATGAGATGAGGATTATAGATAATTAAGAATAATTAGCACAAATGGGATGAAATTAAAAGTGGGAAATAGTAATTGATAGCATAAATATAATTTGGGACGGAATATGTGATTTGAAAGGATGGCTATGAAGAAAAGAGATCGAACACGGGGTGAATAGTAGTGATACCAAATTTTGGTGTCTACATTTGCCCTTTTTATATGAGTGGTTGGAATTGGGAAAGCTATGATAAAAAATGAGAAGGATAGAAAAGATAATTTATTGGGCTCTCCCCCTAAAACTTGAGGTTTATGAAATAAAGGAAGACGATCATGATTTAAAAGAGATTTATAAAGAAGTGTGGAAAGAATGAGAAAAGAGGAGGATGGGATAAGATATCCCAGAGGAGGATTTGAATAAAAATTAACAAGTAAAATGAAAAAATAGTGGTGATTTCAGAGTCACTTGGGTAGGGAATAAAGTATGGTATTTATGGAGGTGAAGGAAATGTCCTACGAGCTCTTGAGTAGGAAAAACCCACTGAAAAATGGAGGGAAACCAAGGGAAATCCACTCAAATGGATGTGTAAGCTGTCAGACCAATGTGCCAAAGGCAAACATCGAGTATACACACCCAAATGTGAAAAATGGTTGAGCCAAGGGTCACAACAAGATCAATGGGGTGGGACTAAAAAATATGTGTCCTAGGTGGGGACAAAAATGGCGATGTAAAAAAATGGTATCCCTAGAGGAACATAAAGATGGAAATAAAAGAAAAAGGATTAAATTAACGATGTGATGGATAAAGAAGCCCATGTGGAACAAAAAAGGATGAGAGATGAATCCCACTTGAGGTAAAAGTGGAAGGAAGGAAAATTTGGAAAGGGAGGATTGATTGAAAATAGCAAAAAGGGAGATTGATCAAAATATAGGATTAGGTAAAAGATGATTAGAGGTGCTCAAAAGTGGACTAGGGAAAAAGTGGCGGCAACCTAAGGGGAGGTCGGAAATGACCATGGTTAGACGGCTATATAAGTGCATGGGTTTGCCAAGTAATATCGTTTGTACGCAGCGAGGTGAAAATCAAGAGATCTAATCTATATAGACAAAGTGATATTTAGAGAGAAATGGAGGTCAGAGGAGGCTAGAAGGAAGCACCAAAGGAATCATTAGGATGGTAAGTGTCTAAAACCTAGCTTGTTTCTAAGCATTTTGTTTTTTTTTCTTCATTTTTTTTTACATTTTTCCAAATTTTAAGCGGTTACACCAAGGGCACTTTCCAATGACTGGGTATGATTGCCATCAATAGAGCCTAAAAAAGGAGTCAACCCTAACTTAGATGCGTCGACCTAACATGGGTCGACATCAACTAGGGTGGGGATGATATATTTATGTTTAAGTTTGTTTGTTGATGATATATTGATGATGATATTGATGGTTACGTTGTTTATTGGTTTTGAAGGCTTGAGAGATCTTTTACTTAAGATATAGAGTGTTAGTCCTCTGTGAGAAGATTAGGGGTGATATAATAGATGTTGAGTGGGATCACTTAGTGACAGTGAGATTGGGTGGATTCCCTGAGATGTGGGCCTTGTGATTGCATTGGTGGAATGATGAGATGTACGGACAATAATAATTTGTTTTCATATGGGAAAGATTATTTTCACTTTAGAAGATGTGTATCACATCCTGAGATTACTGATATAGGAGGAGAAGGTAGTTCCCATTACAATTCATAATAGATTGGAGGTCTTGACACAACTATTTAGAGTTGAAGCCCTACATTTGCATCAAGATACTTTTCATATGATATTATATATGATCGTGGGGTGCCCTAGATATTATTGATCTATTTAGCGATGATGGCGATATCTTGCTACGCACTTCCTAATTTAGGTGGTGCTAAGTTTCCGTGGAAACTAGTAGGAGTTATGGAAAATATAGTGGATCATAGTTCAGTGTTTTCATTTGGTACTACATTATAGGCATAGGTGTATCATGAGTTGAGCATGTACACCGAGAAAAGAAGGATCGGACTTAATGTGAGATTTCCTCTACATTATTGGTTCCTATGAGCACATAGTAGTGATGAAGACACTAGGGAAACCATTGGTGACCAAAAATCACATTGAGCTTACAATTGGATTTTTGAGATGGCTAGCCAATCAAACCAATGATGATAGGAGGGAGAGAGATGCAATTTTGTATATGGATAGAATAATGGATCTTGAGATAGATTAGGTGAGATGGTGGATATATCATGACTTCCTTGCTTATCTTGGAGATGATATAGAGTATACAAGGGTGTGATGCTCTATGTGGGTACAAGGGCATCAGCCAGAGATGATTGAGGTAATGTAGTTTGATAAGGTCTGGAGGCCATTTGGAGTGGTCCAAATAGTACCGAGATATCCCACTGTGTATAGACAAGATGAGGTGGATAGAGACCTGCCAAGTTTTGACATGACAAACCCATTGGAGGAGGAAAGGGTGACATGGGATGATGTTCACAATGTAGAATTTGGTGTAGGTTTTGGAGAGTGGATGACTACCACTTGGACAACACAGATTGTGGTGGAGAAAAACAAGGGTGGAGATGAGGAGGAGGTACCAATGGATGAGGAGGCATCTCCTAGAGGTGGGGGTGATGATGTAGAGGAGATTATAAAGGTGGCATAACTACATGTGGAGAGAGATCTTGCTCACTTAGAGAGAGATACTTTCTGTTAGGAGAAAGAGGAAGTTAGAAAGGAGGCCCTATATATTCAATGGGAGGTGGATCATATCAAGGAGTAAAGGGATCAATACAAGAGGTAAAAAGAGGTCTATAGAGCTAGATTAAGATATCTTGCACCGATCCTTGTAGCTGAGTCAGGTAGTGGTACTCCAACAGTATCATATGGAGCTAGACATATGACACAACCAGGTATTGTGCCTCTGAGTCTATATCCAACACTTGTGCCAGAGATGAGGTATTATGAGAATATAGTGATACATAAGCTACCATGGACATTAAGATACATGAAGTACTTGGTGGGATGATGAGTGGAAGGAGGGGGTACTTCACCATTAGGTAGTATTGAGAGCATGGCATAACCACTGCAAGAGGTGAGACATAAGGGAGGTGGAAATGCTTAGGGATTGATCTAGGAACCTACCCTATTAGGGGAAGTCTTGAGACTATAATATGTAGAGTTTATAGATATGGATGATGTAACTACTTTTAGAGAGGACCCTTACAGGTCTACTATTTATGATGTATCGATGTATTCTAGACTCGTGATATATCTATCTATCTATCTATCTATCTATCTATCTATCTATCTATCTATCTATCTATCTATCTATCTATCTATCTATATATATATATATTATTTTGGGTTTTGACTCATGATGTGTTAGTGTATAATGATTTTATTGTTTGGATGATATTGATGTTAGATATAGATGGTCAATTATGTTAATTTGATTATGATGGTGGTGGTATGGATGTGATTTTTAATTAATTATATGTGTTAATATGAATGAGATATGGACGGTTTAATGTTGATTACATGTATATGTGATAGCTTATGAATGGTTAATGGAAATGTTGTTAGAATAATTACGATGGGCATACTTTGTGATGTGACTTATGGATGAAAGAGTAATTATACCATGAATGTGAAAAATGTTTCAAATATGGATGATGTTAGAAAATTTTATACTTAAAAGTAACCATACAGATATGGGATGGCATGGTTTGGATGAGGGATGACATGCAATGATGAGACCTTGATAAAAGGTGACCTAGCTATGTAATTGACACATGATCGTAATAAGGATCATACAAGGAAATAATGCTTCAAACCATATTAGAGGTAAAAAAGAAAAGGATCCTCTTAAGGTAATACACTTGCATAAAATAACAAGTGTTAACACATAACCAACAATAGTTATTTATCCCAAGGATCATGTGGAAAATATGGAAAGTGGACTTATAAACCTAATATAGACACAACATAAGGGGTTTATATGTGAATTGTACTTGGGGATAGAGGTTCTTCATAGGTGGGTGTCCTTAGGTCTATGCCTCAGGTATGGGTAAGGGGACACAAATTGATCAATGCGAGAATCTTTCTAAGGATGCTTTCTTCTTATTATTTCTATTTTTTCTGTATGAGATAGAAGGCTAATCAATTTGGGAAGCATTTGTTGCCATGATATAAAAGGGGGTAGCCATCCTTCAAGGGAGTGGTCTACTTTTTACTTTTATACTTTTTTGAAATTTTTTTTTGATAAATGGCAGGAATAATATATCCATGATAGTTGTCCTTTGAGGAATTAGCCTACCTTTTGAATTTGTAATGTTGTTAAGAACAATTTTTATTCAAGGGATTAGTATTTTTTGTTTTGAATTTTTATGGGGAAGAGCTAGAGATAGTTAGGTAGACCACTTAAGAGGGGAGAATAAATGTACAAGTGAAACCTGTGGACCCTTTTGCATGGTTTCCAATAGGTCAATATGATGGTAATGGATGTAATGATCACATATTTATCACCTAAAGGGAAGAACCTATCAATAAGGAATATGTTATGAGTAGAGCCGTGGTGCCCATAGTCAAGGTCACATAAAAGGAAAGTGATGGTAGACCACATAATTCCAGATCATAACAATGAAGGTTGGAATTTTGAATGATGGAGGGATGACCACTAGGATGAATAAGAGCATGATGGTAGTTATGTAATAGGATAATGGCCGCAAGTGCAATGCATTGAGAGGTTCCATTTCATAGTGTCATCTATGTCCATGGGATGATTGGATGAAATATGAGACATAAGAGGACTAAGAGACAAGAGTGGATTCTCCCCCAGCAAGAGATGTTGTATCACAATAGGTAACTTGGATGTTGATATGGAGAAGCCAGTGGATGTAGAAGGAGAAGTGATGATGCATCTATGTTGTAATGGGATAGGTGATTGAGAATTATGATGGAAATGAGGATTGGTAACATGGATTACGTCAATGAAGAGAGGGAGCCTATATTTTGGATTAATAGAGCTTGGAGGAGTGATTATAATGAATGATTTAGGTGAATGATCTGGTTTATAATTCTTAGGGGATGAGGGCTTAATTGGAGGATTGGATTTGGATGTAGATGATATTGAAGGAAGAGGGGTATTTTCATGGATGAGAAGGTCATCTTCTGCCATTAGATTACGGATGAGAGTTTGGAGTGATTTATAATGTTCAGCTTCCTGCCTAGGGTGTAATGATAAGTACACATAATATTATGATCAAACCAAGGAGGTCTTGGAGCATGTGTATTAAAAGACTTGATAGGAAGGATCATGATTGCAGAGGTTTAGAGGAGTATTTGAAAGATTTCAGGATAGAACCTAATGGGGTTTTTTAAAGAAGAGGTTATAGATGAAGTGGATTTAGCAGATGAAGGTGAAGGAGGTGGTTTTCTTTGATGAGGTCTCATCAGATCATTATTTTCCAAATTTACAATTGGAGGGAGGAGTGGGTGTCTATGATTTCGTTTTTAATAACTTGAAGTTTAGATTATTTTAAAGGGGGGTTAAGTCCTGAATGAGGGATAAGTTGCTTAGATTTGGGTTGGTTGATGCTAGGAATTTTAGATGAAGGGCCTAGTACCAAAATGGAAGGAAGTTATCCTAAGAGTGATGATGCAACATTGGGTTGTTTAAGATTAGGAGGTGAGGATTTACCCTTGGTAGGAATAATTAAAATTTCAATGGGGGGTTGTGCAGAAACAAAATTTGGTGATCTGGGTTGTGTCAGAGATGAGGATATTGATGAGGGATGGGTGTTTTTGGATGATGCACTTGATTACATCAGAATATTTTGTTTATTGCATAGGTCTAGGATTTGGTGTCGTAGATATGATTGGTTTTTTATATAATCCTATGAACATGATTTGTGGTTGTGAACTCAATAAAATTTTAAGCAAAGCAATTAGAACCTAAAACTAACACCAAGTAGGTTTATAGATAAGCTAATAAATTCATACATGAACCATCAAGATCAAAGATTAATCGAACGAGAAAGGAAATATAAATGAATTTAACCATTTACACTATAAGCATTCCTACTATGTTAATTAATTGCTAAATAAATTGAACCAATGAAGATTAAAAGCAATCAAATGTGTGTTGTTGCTACTTCATTAAATGTGAAAGGACCTCTCTAACAATGGCTATAAGGCCATATTAGATACTCCTTTACTAACCAATTTGACGAAATGGATTTAAATGGGGATGTAATCTATTCCAACAATGGATTAAGGCTCATATGTTTTATATGATTAATGTTATTCAAAACATGGTGTAAGGTGTGAAGGTAGGAGCTCGGTCCTTCTTACAAATTTCTATTTGGAGAAATTTTGCATCTTGGTGCATGTGGGACTGATCATAAAGCATAAAGAAAATCTTGGTTAATTAACCATAGCTAGTTGATTTAACAAGTGAGTTACCACTTCATGGGAGTTGATGGTGATTTAATTAATAAATTAGGATTAATTACAAGGCTAGAAATTTATTTTTAGGCTATTTGGAGGTGTTTGAAGAGGATTTTGATAAGATTAGAAACATTTGAAAGTGGTATTTAGCAAATAAGAGGGTTTATTGATTAAATGCTTGTTTAAAAAGGCTTAATTAGCTAATTAATAGCTAATTGATTTATTCGAAGATGATTATAACTAATGAAGTGTCATTAATTGGCATCCAAAATGTGATAGAAGCGAGATAATTAACGAAGTGTCATTAATTGAAAAAAATAGAGGGAAACATTATTTAATTAGTGGAAATAACTAATTATAACAGAAATGGTGAAATAGAGGATAATCGACACCACTTTAGAATTAAAACTGCGGAAGCAGAATATAGATGTCTACATTTGTCCCTCTTTGGGATGGCATAAGTGACATCTCTGCAAAGAAAGTAGACATCACAAGCAATTTTTGAAGTAAAATTAGTGGAACATTCCCCCTCGAGTGTTGATGGGGTGATAGAAGAATTAGATGGATGATCAAAAATAGGAAGGAAACAAATAGAAGAATCCAGATAGAATAAACCATGAATAACAATGAAAATTGATAGATGAAAGTGGGAATATATTTTTGCATCCAACTCATTCAATCAACACCTTTGTTTCATCACTTTTCTTAAATGATAAACATCATCAGCCCTTATTAAAATATACACATATAAAAAAAGTGTACAATAACTTTGAAAGCTATAATACGAACAATATTTTCAATGCTAAAAATGTTTAACGCCATACAACATACAAAATGCAATGCACTAGGAGAAATTAAATAGGTGATTTTAAACTCCATGTAACATATATAATACAATCCAATATGAGAAAGTAAAAAATATAACCTGATAGGGAAACAATTAAAAACATAGATAATAAAACAAACAATGTTAAAGATAGTTGTACTAATGTTTTTATTATCAAGCTCTAGTTCCCAAATGTTCGTGTTTATGAAAAAGGTTCAAAATGGTGCCCCAAACAAGGATACAAGCAAGGGGAATAACGGAGGACATAAGTAGTCATATGAAAAATAATTCATGTACTATGAAACAATACCCAACAAATCGTTGTGCCAAAAGTGTACAGACATAACAAGCATGCCAATTTTTTTTAATGGAGGTAGATCATAATGTTTCGCGAGTTGTTGCGACGTGAACAAGTGAAAACCGAAGAAAGTGAAATTATCCTAAAAAATTTCAATGTTCGAGGATAATGCATTTGATGAAGGCTTCAGTTGCATGCATGCCTTTTACCAATTTGTGCAAAATTTTGAATTATTTTTTTTTCAGATTTTTTCAGATTTTACAAATGTTTTGGATTTTTTTTATACCATTTCCTATTTTTTTGGGTTTTTTGTGATTTTTTCTATGTTTAAATTTTCCAAGAATAAAATTATTTAGAAGAATGAAAATATCATGGGAGATTACACAATAATTCTAGAAAGTAAAAATATTCCCTAGGTAGCATAAAGGGTCATCGGGAAGCAAAAACATGCTAGAAATTAGAGAAAATGGGTGTGAAAAATGATTATTTATAAAAAATAATCATCGTGGCGAGTGCTAGAAGAAATTATAAGAATCACAATGGTATCATAGCACTTTAGGGGTGAGATACATGACGTGGTGGGGTCACAACATGTATATAAACCAAGTCACAGGGGGTAAGAATGACTGTTGTTAGTTACTTGATACTTACCCCTACAATTTTTATTGGTGTTTTTTCTCTAACTTGTGAGAGAGATGGAGAGGGTTCATAACCGTAGACACTACGTAGAATGTGTATGAAACTTCATGAGGCTTCTTGGGGAAGGACAATAACTACGTAAAGCAAGAAATTATAATTTATGCTTCATTTATTACCATTAAATATAGGTATAAAAATGTGTGAACGTGCCATCATGAACTTTAGAGCACGTATGCGTGATCGGGGGTGCACTTGTGTGAAAGCACATAGGGATGACCAAGATGGTATGAAAAGAGGTACGCCAAAAATGCAAAAATATCAATGCATGTTCTTAGGTATACAAATAAGCACACTGGAGTGAACTAGGGTTTGGGAGGGGATAGGGGTGCGCCTATGTAAATATACACACATTGATGTGTAAAGGGGGCGCTAACGTTGAGGCGGGCTACTGTCAAAATGGATGCACTGGCATTGTAAGTGGAATGCTGGCATGGAGGGGCCAATATTTATAGCCTTAGTATATTTTTAGGAAGTTTTTAGAAAAACTTACATGATGAATCAAAGAACTTAATGACATTTTCTAGAAGAAAATGACGATGACGAGTGTTTTGTCCCATTTTGCATATTAGTCTACCTCGATTGGAGACTTGAGAGTGGCATGGGAGGTTAAGGGTCTATGAGGCTTCCTTCTCATGGAGGGATCTCATCTATTTGGAGATTACACTAGATGTGACAGATATTTCACATGTGGCTCACACACCATAGATCACTCTAGACCACAACCTTCTTATAGCCTTAGTTGAGAGATCACATAGCGAGAGTTAGATGTTTCACCTTCCCATAGGAAAGATAAGCATAACACTAGAGGATGTGTGACACATTTTGAGAGTGTCGATTTAAGGTCATTTGGTGACTTTTTATGGCCACGGTGGCCATAATATTCATAGTATTTCTGATATGTTTGGAGTAGCAATCATACCTCATTGGGGTATGTAACTTGACATTACTAGGGGTTTTTGAGATCGACAACTGGTATGGGTGTTAGTATATCTCATGGATCTTGTTAGCAGCATATTGTTTCCTGAGAAGAATGTTGCTTGTTTTTATTTGGGTCAGATTGGAGTGATATATAGACTTATCCATGGGTAGGTCTTTTGTTGGTAGTAGTGTCTACTAGCCTATTTATACTCAGATTTGTACTTAATAGCTTACCACGGTCAAAAGACCAAGGGTGCAAAGAATTTACTTCAAATATGGGTTTGAGATCATATCACCATAGGGTGCCAAGTAGGAGCATTGTGAGCCCTAGATATCAGAGAGCCATCCATTATGAGTTGGGTTCTAGACAACGAGGACGTTTGTGGGAACATGGGATATACACTGTACTACAGGAAATATTTTAATGAAATATAACTTTGTATGATTACATGATGGCCATATAGGCTATATCAATGGCCTAAGGATATAATTGAGCTTAGCACAAGGAAAATAGAGAACTTCCTTATTGGGAGTAGGGACCACATCCTTGAGTGGTACAAAGTAGATAGGGTCCAACAGCAGTTTGGTATCATCCAAGGGATTCCTGATGATGAGGTATGGTATAGGCGTAGGTCTAGAGAGACATTTTATAATGGGCCTCAAATAAGATTACGACAAGCCCATGATAGTGTTTCATAGATGGTCCCATAGTCTTGGGTTCAAAAACCACATAGATTTGATCCAAGGAGACATGTGATTATTCTGGATTGTATACTACATTGTTTCCATGACAGCTGATTATAACATAGGAAGCTATAGATATAGAGAGCCATAGTGGCATAGGGGTTATAGGGCCTAGATCCTAGAGTATAAGCTCAAGCATGTGCACATGTAATAGCTCAGGTAGTTCTACATGTAGGTCCATAGGTATAGTGCCATGGAAGACCTGATACTGATATTCAGATACATATTCCAACACAGCTACAAGTATAGGTTCAAATACCTACACAATGACAAATGTAGGCTCCATAGGTGCCTCCACGTCATATTCCTTTAGAGTTATGTACTTTAAAGGTGTCATTATAATAGATTCCTTTATAGGTACCATCATCACCACCCCATATGAGTCAGCCACACAGTCCACCAAGAGATGGATAGAAATCCTTAGATAGATGGAATGGAGGTGGTGGTTAGGATCACACAGATATAACAGATGAAAAAGATGAAAATGATGATGGTTGGGATGGATAGGGGTCCCTACGACATAGTCTAGTGGGGGAAGGATGGTGAGAACTATAGTATGTATAGGATACATGTGAGGTAGCTTCCTTGAGGTAAAAATTACTACAGGTAGTAACTCAGTAGGATATAGAGATATTAGCTAGCTTCGGAGAAGATTCAGTGGTTCATAGAGCAGCCACAGGCTCATGCAGACATAGAAAGAATAACAATAGAGTGTGATGCTCTATAATGGTCCTTCATAGAAGTTGGGATGAAAGACATACTAGTAGATTTGATGACGACCAGTGGTGACACATCTTATTATAGGGCTTTGTAACATGAGGGCATACTAGAGGGATGGAGGGCCATGCCTTTTAGTGAGATATACATTAGCAGATATAGATCTAGATCACAGAGGACCTCATGATCAATGAGGTTAGTACATTAGCCTTCAGTACAGTAGGCCTCAGTACATCAGAGTGCAACACCTTCCATGGTTCCATCACATCAGATGCCTCCACCTAGTGGTAGACTTGGAAGTATAGGCTTGGGAGAGATTCAAGGATGACTCATTTTATTGATGTACTTGATGCATATTTTTGATCTATGCCTCGATATGAAGGCACAATTTGTATATACATACTATTATCTATATATATATATATATATATATCTTCATTATTGAAAGCAAATTTTTGACCCATGCCCATAATGGAATATTGTTTCTGATTTGTATTGAGACACATGATTTTATACATGGAAATTTGTTTTATCATGATATATGATGACTGACTTTATTATGATGTATGTTTGTATCACATGTTTATTTTATTATGAGATAGTAATTTTATAATATCACATTGCATGTTGACTAGATACTTTGATTAGTCCGTGTTTTTATTTTTGATATTGGTGTGGGGGGATAGAATGTGATTAGCATAACCCCTCTCGCCCCATTGATGATACGGTATGATGATTAACTTAGCATACATGTTTGATGTAAACTTAGAATTTTTTTGATAAATGATGTATATATGTGATGATAGATGCCATTAACAATGAGATGATAACAAAATGTACAAGCAAACAAAAAACACAAGTTACACCAAATCTAATGAAAGCAACACAATTATATACAAATATGTAAGATAAAATGAACTCAAGGAAATTCACAACAGGTTAAAGTAACACTCAATCTAAGGAAACCAATGAATCCAATCAATAACAAACAACATAAAGAACCAATGCAATCAAAACTATTTAAAAACCAATAACTAAAGTAAGAAAAATACTACTTTATTTTTGTGGGACAATTTCGAAATGTTTTACGTTGTTTTTGGTATTATACTGAGACAATGTTTTATTATTTTGGAGTTTTATACAAAAATTATTTGAATGATTTGATTTTTCCAAGAAACATATTTGAATGTTTTGGGATTTTCATAAAGTTATAGAATTTTTTTTGATGTTTTCCTATAGTTTTCTAAAGCTATGGGAAAGGAAACTAAGAAACATGGATGTTCCCAATTTCAAATGGGATATACTAGGGTATAATACCACACGTATGTTCAAGCATTAAAGATGAAAAGTTTCCCCTGATGTGAAATTGGAATATATAAAGGAAAAACCTTTACAAAAAATTTGGATCATCAGGATCAAGGCCAAAAGGGATAGGCTCAAAAGTATCTCAAAGACAAGAAAAAACTATCTTAGGATAGAGCCATCATAATCATAGATTTGGAGATTCTCATGACAACATTCCCTCAAATGGTGTTGGAAACAAATTTTCACCAAAGGAATTGTCCAAAGTGCAACAATTGCGTGGTTTTCATACTTGGATGCATTGATTTCTTTTTTACTTTTTTAATTTTATACTTTTTAATTTGTTTTCTATTTTTTGAGGAATCCCATACTCAAGCATAAAAGTGCTTGAGATGCATAATATTCATGGGTTCCTTCAGTTCATCACCATATGAATAGGAAAACTTTTATGCACCTGAACAAAATTTTCTAACCACAACATATGGCCCTAACCAATTTGGTTCAAACTTTCCTTTCTTTTCATATTCTATTATGGTGTTAAACTTATTTTCCTTCATCACAAGTTCTCCTACCTCAAATTGGAGAGGAAACATTCTTTTGTAATAACTTATATGCACTTGATTCTCATACACTTTTAGTTGATCAAGGGCATGAAGTCTCTTCTCATTTAACAAATCAAACTCTGCTAGTTGATCCACTATGTAATCCTCCTCTTTATCCACATACTATCTCAATTTTATACGAAAAGACGGGAGCTCAATCTCAAGGGGTAAAATTCCTTCAATGTTTAATACTAGGGAATATGGATTTGCACTAGTAGGGGTGCAGATGGATTTTCTGATATACCTCCATTAACAAAATTTAGTCTGCTTGTTATGTTTGTACACCTTTGGCACAATGAGTTATTGGGTACTGTGCCATAGTGCATGAATGATTTTTCATGGGACTACTTATGTCCTTCGTTATTCCCCTTGCATGTATCCTTTCTTAGGGCACCATTTTCAACTCTTGTTGTTAAACACAAAACATTTAGGGAACCAAATCTTGATTATTAAAACATTAGTACAAATGTCTTAAATGTTGTTTGTTTGAGTATGCATGTTTGTACTTGTTTCCCTATCAGGTTAGTCTTTTTTACTTGTCGCATTTCATTTCATTATGTATGTTGCATGGATTTAAGCATCTTTTTACTTTCTTGTATTGCATTACAATATGTATTTTGCATGGAGTTAATCATTTTTAGAAATGAAAAATTGTTCATGTTATATCTTTCAAGGTTATTTTACACATTTATTGTATGCCTATATTTAAATAACGGCTCATCATGTTGATCATTTAAGAAAAGTGATGAAACAAAGATGTTGATTGAATTCGTTCGATGCAAAAATCTATTCCCACTTTCATGTATCAATTTTAATTGTTATTCAAGGTTTCTTCTATCTGGATTCTTCTATCAATTTTTCCTATTTTTCAACGATCAAATTGAAAGGAATGATAAGAATATTTTTCCAAGCCTTGATCAGATGATAATAGCACACCACATTAGATTTGCAAAGTAGAAGAGCTTCATATATGGAATCCATTAATCCATAATGCTCAATACATTATGAATGACTTGAATTATTCAATAAGAAAGTTGTACATATAGGAGGAGGGAAGTTCAACTACTACCTAAATCGGTGGTGAAGAACTCCCACTAACTAATTTTTAGTTAACTCCAAAAGACTAAAGCTAACTTCACATAATTGCTAACTCAACATAACTAGCACACCTAAGCAAGCTAACCCAACAAGTGTCAGGGTTATACACAAGTTTCAAGAATTATCCTAATAAATAAATAAAAGGATAAATAATTACACTAACACCCTTTAGCTTTGTAGGTGGGTGACAACAAGGCCTGATGAGTTACCCACGTACAACAACTATTACTGCAAGGTACCCAAAACTAGTAATAACAAAGTAGAGAGAGAGTAAATAATCCAAGTCATCCCAAGAATATCATCTCAAAAAACTCATACTGCACTATGGTCTGAATCACTGCTTCACAAAACACAAAAAAAACTAACACTGGGTTTAATAGCTCCACACAAAGACTATCAATGGAGTGATCAAAAGTGATTCGATCAATTGCTGCAAATATGTGCCACAATTAACCATTGCAACAAGGCAAGGACACTAACGTCTCGAGTGTCAAAAATCAAGAAAATTAACAAGGCAAGGGCATGAAACTTTCAGTATCAGAATTTCTGTATAATTGTCAAAATCAATTCAAACACTGACAAACTAACAGGGTTTCCCCCACAAGAGAGAAGATGGATGTCTCTATCTGGATTCTTCATGAAAGGAATGATAAGAATATTCCAAATGATCTTAGATGATTCATTAGATTTTAAAATACCATATATGGAAATCCATCATAATTTATATGCTCAATACATCAATAGAATCATTCAATAAGAAATTATGTACTAGGAGGGAATGCAGGTACTACCTAAATCAGTGGTGAACTCCCACTAACTGATACTGGTAGTTAAGTTAACTCTAAAAGACTAGTAAGCTAACTTCACATAACTGAGAAGCTAACTCAACATAACTAGTAAGCTAACTCCACACAACTAGTTAAGCAAGCTAACCCAAAAAAGGGCTAACACAAGTTTAATAATTATCTGATAAATTAAAAGGATAAATAATAATCTACACTAACACAAATTATTCTATTACCCCATTCGATGGGGCATCTACCATTCTACTAATTTTTCTTTAAATTTTTCTTGTTTATGCTTGTCTACTTTCTTTGTAGTGACGTCACTTATTCCACCCAAAAGAGGGGAAAATGTAGATACCTAAAATCCTCTTCCACAATTTTAATGCTAAAGTGGTATCAATTATCCTCTATTTTACCATTTTCATTATAATTAGTGATTTCTGCTAATTAACAAACGTTTCCCTCTATTTTTTTCAATTAATGAAAATTCATTAATTAACTGGCTTCTATCACATACCGAATGCTAACTAATGACATTTTTGTAGTTATAATCCTCTTTAAATCAATCAATTAGTTATTAATTAGCTAATTTAGAATTTTAAAACAAGAATGTAATCAATAAACCCTCTTATTGCTAAATCCCACTTTCAAATACTTCTAATATTATCAAATTCCTCCTTTAAACACCTCTAATTGACCTAAAAATATTATTCTAGCCTATTAATTAATCCCAGTTGATTAATTAAAGCACCCTCAACTCCCATAACATGATAACTCACTTATTAACTCACATAGCTATGGTTAATTATCCAAGAGTTACTTTATGCTTTATCATTAGTCCCACATGCACCAAGATGCAAGATTTCCCAAAACAAAAACCTATAAAAAGGACTAGGCTCTTACCTTCATACTTTAAACCATGGTTTGAATAACATTAATAATATAAAACCTATGAGCCTTACACCATTGTTGGAATAACGTTCATGCTCATTTGCATTCATTTCTTCAAGCGGGTTAGTAAAGGAATATCTAGCATGTCCATATAGCCATTGTTAGAGAGATCCTTTCATCTTCATAAGGCTACAAGGCCATATTAGATATTCCTTTACTAACCATCTTGAAGAAATGGATGCAAATGGGAATGCAATCTATTCCAACAATGGAGTAAGGCTCATATGTTTTATATGATTACTGATATTCAAAATTGTAAGGTGTGAAGTTAGGAGTTTGGTCCTTTTCATAGCTTTCTATTTGGAGAAAGTTTACATCTTGGTGCATGTGGGACTAATGATAAAGCATAAAGTAATTGTGGGTTAAATAACCATAGCTAGGTTATTTAGCAAGTGAGTTTGCACTTTATGGAAGTTGAGGGTGCTTTAATTAATCAATTAGAATTAATTAATAAGATAAAATAAGATTTTTAGGATAATTGGAGGTGTTTGAAGAGGAATTTGATAAGATTAGAAGAATTTGAAATTAGGATTTATACAATAAGAGGTTTTATTGATTAAATGCTTGTTTAAAAAGGATTAATTAGCTAATTAATAGAAAATTGATTGATTCGAAGAGGATTATAACTGACGAAGTGTTGTTAATTGGCATCTAGAATGCGATATAAGTGAGTTAATTGACCAAAATAGAGGGAAGTGTTAGTTAATTAGCGGAAATCACTAATTATAATGGAAATGGCGAAATAGAGGATAATCGGCACCACTTTAGCATTAAAACCGCAGAAGCAGATTTTAGGTGTCTACAATGGTCATCTTAATTGGGGTTGTTTGTTTCATAAATGTTTCAAGTGGTATCATATATATACATCAAAATAAAGATGTAGATATAGTTTTCGTTACTCTAATAGATATGATTGAGGTGAAAGTAGGTATAGATGTAGGAATGGTTGGTGTTGATTAGGAATTAGATTTGATATATTGGGATGTAGTAGTAGTGGGTATATTTACAATGATTGTATATATATGTGGTGTAGATGCAATAATAGGTGTATTTGATATAGATTTTGGTTAAGGAGTAGATTGTGATAGGTTTAGCTATGGTAAGTGTAGAGATAGGCATGGATGTTGATGAATAATTGTCTAAAGTAGAGGTAGATGTGATTGATGATGGGGTAGTAGATGTAGGTAATAATATAGGATCTTAATTTATGGTGTTAATTATGTCAACATTAGTTTCATAAGATGTGGGGGGTGGAAATTGATTTTTTTGATGGATGTTTATAGACCTCAAGGGGATGATTAGATGATGTGTTATGATTGTCCACTTGAAGGTCCCTTTGGTTTGTAAGTTGTTGGACCTAATCTTTGAGGGGATGAAACTTCTCAATGTCATGACCTTAGAATTGATGATATTTACAATAATGATCCTTGTGATACCATACTATTTTGGTTTTTAAATCATCAACTAGGTCAGAAAGGGGGAAGTTGAATGATGTGGACTACCATCAAATTATCAAATATTGAACTATATGATTCCCCTACTGGGGTATAGTTAGGAAGATTTCTCGCAGATCTTTATAGAGGCTCTGTGTGAGAAGTGGATGCGGATGAAGATCAAACGAGGATGGAAGTGGTGGTAATTTTTGGCTTATTACCATGCATGTAATATTTGGCGAACTTAGTTTTAGGCTTGTTTAATCTAAGATTAAGGTAGCCTTACTCAAGGGCACAAAGTTCAAGTTTTCGAGACATAGTAAAATCCTCTTCAAAGGTTTGGAAATATTGAATTTGAATATTTGAGGAGATGTTATTTGCACAAGAATATGAAAAATTTTAAATAAGTTTAGTTTAAGGAAGGGATAATTATAGTTGGTTAATGATTTTATGCCACTGTGTGACAAAATCTATGATAGCTTCATCATCATATTGTCAGATGAAAAAGAGGTCGGAGATGGTAATATTACACATAATTTTGATCGAGAAATGTTCAAGGATTAATTGTGCAAGTTGAGTGAATGAGAAAAGTGAGTGTTGAGGGATTTTGTTGTACTATTCTAATGTAAGGATGACTAGCGACATGGGAAATGTGCGGAGCATTATATTTTTATCATGGTCTATAAGATATCATAAATGTCGAAAAGTTAGTGACATTAGTGGAGGAAGTAGAGATAATGTTTGATATGAGGTAAGTCAGGGTGGAATGGAATTGAGGGATTGTGGAGGATTTATGTAATAGGTAGTCATAAAAGGTGCAAGAGAATTAGCATTAAGGAGTTCTTGGAACTTCGAGCATCCACAAGGGGATAATAGGAGGTACAAGGGTCTTTAAAGGAGACATAGGTGAAGTTGGTCTAGAAAAAATTGGTTTCCATATGATGATAATTTTAGATGACATGATCTTCATGGAGCGAGACCATAAAGAAACAATGTTGGGATATTAATGGTGTGGTCTCAACTTTGGAAGCTTTTTTGGAGAGATTATTGGAAGAATCAATGTCATTTGATAAGGTAGATTGTTTGATTCTCTTTTCCTGAGAATGGGTAATAACAAATGTGAAGTAGATAAAAATTTGTTTATGTAGTTTATTAACAAATAAGTAAAGACAATTTTTTGTATCATCATGATTTTTAAAAGAACGTGAAAAAAGAAAAGAAAAAGGTTCAAAGCATAACCTAGGAAAATGGCCTATCTAAGGCTAGTTTCAGATGGTTTTGGCTGTGGATTCCTCCATTTAGCCGAAGGTACGTGAGGCAAAAATTTGTAAATATTTAATAACGTAGCAAGAAGACCATGCTTTCTTTGCTATTAGGTGATGAAATTCTAATAGTTCCACCTGGTAAGGCATGTTTAGACGTGTAAGCTGTTTGTGAATTTGGTTGTGTGTGATAAAGTGAATGTAACGTGATAAATCCCATAGTTAAACTAGATTCTCAAGTAAGAATGACAAGGGTTATTTTTAGATCCAAAACAAATATGGAGATTCAATGAGGACAACAAGTTTGAAAGGATAATATGATGTAAAAGGAAAAAATAAGAAAAAGAGGAATACCTGGACTAGGATTTTCCTTTTTATTTGATCTTCAAATAGAATAAGAAAGTAAAAAAAATTCCTAATAATCCACAATACAATGGAAGCAATCAAGAAATCATGATCCAACACATGTTCCTTCATTGCAAGGTGAAATAGATAACTAAAAAATAATAATTGAGCACTTTTCAATTCATCAAGGGTGAATTTGATATTTTCAAGCATAATTCATGTCTTGGGAAGAATATTAAGTGTTTTAAAAGTTTGGGATCAAAAGATGATTTTTTTCCTTTTCTGGGTTTTGCAATTGCAAGATTCAATTGAAAAGAGATAAAAGAAGGCCTTGTAGGTCCACATATAGCCAAAATGGGCAGAATTGGAAAATAGTGTCTTTGGGTGCACTACTAGTCCCCATTTATCCTCTGGTGCATGATAAATTCATGAAGAAATAAAAAAATGCAAAAAAATTAGACAAGGGGTCCAAAATTGGCTCATTGAGCTCCCCAACAACTCGATGAACATCATGGCAAGACAAAAGGATAGCTCGGTCAAGCTATGGGTCAAGAGAGCTCACGGAGTGGCTCGGGTGAGTTGTGAAAGTGGGGTCCAAGAAAATAGGAGCTCAGAAATCTCTCCTAGCTCACCGATTCGAGGGAAGTTGGCATGGCAAGGTGGGAAGAAGTAGGTAATGAGCTTGATGGTATGGGAAGGGCGAGAGCTTGGATAGCGATTCAAGTCATCGAGTCAATGAATGGCATGAGGACCAAGGAGCTCGCAGGTTATAAGCTGGCCATTGAGCTTAGGGCGTATCAAATGATCCCAAAAGAAAACACGAGATAGGGCAGAGTTGATCACGGATGGAAATATTGACATGCATTAGATGGGATGGGTCTAATCAACTAAAGAGGTGAGTTTGTGGGCTCGAAAATAGTGTTAAGGGTAAGGCTCATCGATTCAACTCATCTCATCAGTGGACTCGTTGGTGAGGAGAGTTGTGGTGATTAGGTGGCGGTTACTTTGCAGTAGTTGATGGTGTAATCGCTGAGTGGAAGAAATGTTGAAAACCATAATGAAGGATCTTAGTGGGAGTTAGGAGGAGTTATGGGAAATGATGGGAGTATTACTTAGGAGTAATTCCCCCCTCAAACACTGAGTCAAAGCTAAATGAAAGACCGATGGGATAGACAAGGAAGTCGGAAGTGGCGGTGTTTGAGTGGATCAGGATCAGCGAGTAAAAGATAATAAGAAACTCATAAAGGGGTGAGTCATTGGTTGAATGTGTTAAGCATTGTTTGAAACACTGAAGACTTTGGGAGTCAAGTATTAAGTTAAAGTAGCTTGGTTCACCCAGCTAAGCAGTGGAAGAAATGCTAAATCCCACAATATATGGGAAATAAAATGGTGAGATTGTAGGGGAGAGTTAAGTCTTTTGCAAATCCTGAGGCAATGAAAATCTAGTTGTGAAGCTGGTTATGAGGTGAGATGATCTGGTGAGCTAGCTCACTTCCCAAGGTAGTAATATGTACCCTAAACACCACAAGGAAGAAAAAAGTCAAGTCAAGTAATACGGTGTTTGGGAATTAATTTACTTCTAAAAACAATAATTAAGGTAGTTTATAAGGTCTAATGAGTAAGGAAGTTAAGTAATGCACCCTCTAAATTCCACAAAGAAGGAAAGACAAGTAATGACCCCTTGGTTTCCCATAAAACTAGAGATGTTAAAATGACCATAATTTTTGACTGAGAGCTCCATTTTTCATAAAATTGGAATTTCTAGAAAGCTATTATCACCCTCTATGCAGTAGAGACTGAATTTAATGATTTATACAAGGGAAAATTTGTGAAAAATGGAAATATTATTCAGCACTCTAATGAACAGTTCTACCAACTACCAATATTAATGGGGTATGTGGACCATTTTCTTCTCCAAAAAGTTATGGTACAAAAGGGGATATGATTTTCAGGTTTCCCATGATGCTTTCAAATTAGTAATTACATTTTTTGAGTAGATGAAGGCATGCATTTGACATTCTCACCTTCTCTCTTTTCTCATCTCATTTCTATAAATTGTAAAGGAGGGCTCATTTGTAAGAGTTGGACATTTTTTTTGTGTTGCGTTCCCTTCTTCTTCCCTATGAGGATATGTAATGGTGATTATTTCATCCCCATACTATAGTGATGTATTGTGCATAATATTTGAGCAATAAAATTAGTGTTTGTGATTACTTCTCTATCCTTTCACTATCTTGTTTTTTCTTTCCTTTCTTCATGTTTATATGTGTGTTGTGCATCTATTATTCCCATTTCATTCTTAAATATGATTTTACATATATAAAAATGTTGCATTGTGTGTATCATGGTCTATGATGTATTTCTATTCTCTCCACTTTCACCTTTCTTTGTTTTTTAGGTACTAAGGAAAGTACAACAACCCCTTTTCTCGGTGCTATTACCACACTTACTATAGCATTTCCCTTTTCATGCACTCTCCCTCTCTCCATGTCTCCTTGGAATTGTTACGATAAGAATAGTTAGGTGTATTTCTTGCATTAGGAGTAGTTATAGCAGTAGTATTAGGAAGAGGATGTTGACCTTCTACGTAGGTCCATCTCAAGTTTGCAAGTCCCAAAACTTGAGTGATGGTCCTATATTAACAAAAATTAGGGATTTGTAAAGAAATATCCCATGGTGCTATGAAATGGGCATGAAATATTGATACCCCATATGTTGAATTCAAGGGGTTCTATCAAATACTCAACATAAGTTCCCACCACATAAGATTCAATCATTAAAGATCCCCGATGAGGGGGAGGAGGAGGAGGAGTTGGATAAGTTACAGTCTAATTATTGACCAAGATGTACAAAGTTCCTTGGAAAGGTACAAATTATCCAATGGATTGATATTGTTTCACCTAATTCTTAGACGTTTGTTTGAAAATGTTGAAATAGATAAGGTAACGGGCATAGGAGGAATACCTATTGATAGGTTGTTACACGCGTATGACTTTTGAATCCACAGTTGATCATGAGAGATTCCTTTTGGCTGGGAGGAACTACCTGAAATGGAACACAAGACCACCAAATAAAAGTTAAACAATATGTGTAGTGAACTACCTAGTGTGTGCTAGATCTAGGAAGTGTGATACTTCATAGACGGCTGTCAGTCCACTGTTTAAAATAATTTAATGTTGGTAATAAATTAAATCCTATTATAGCTAAAATGATTTAGGTATCTCATTTAAAACACATTAAGAAATATCTAATCTAACAGGCTAGGTTAAAATAAGATCTGAAGGTCAAGTAACTGGTTCTGGGTCTCTGCAGGTCTGACAGAGGTCTTAGGCAGGTCACAGGTGATTAAGGGTGATGCGGGGATAGGTGGGTAGGTCACTGTTCTAGGTTGTATTGTAAATACAGATACCGATGCCAGTTAAGGGTGACTGATGCCGGTTGGGAAGAACTAGTGCCGGTTACTGTGGAAAACTGGGAATGTCACAGAATGAACTTTGGATCTCCCTTATGATTACATAAAGGACTAGGGTGGTCAGTGTGAGGTGTTAGGATGTTTGGATGGGATTCAGAAAATTTTAAATGGGGATGTGGAGGTCAATGGGTGGCTAGGAAAAAAAAGGATGAAAATACAATAATGAGATGAGTGAACTAGAGGAGTAAAATGTTCTACTTACTTGGAATCTAGTTCTGGACATCTCTGAGTGAGGAATGAAGGTTCTGGTAAGAGGTTTGAATACTACAGAGGATCATCAAACATTGGGGAGTTCTTGCATGGGCTACTTGTGGTCTCCTTGCCTGATTGGATCAAATATGTGCTGGGTGGTTGATGGATGAATGTTGGATGTCTGTACAAGATAAAATGCTTGATCCCCTTCCTTGCATGCGTGTTCTCACCGAAACTTGATCTCAAAAGATGTGATATCTCTCTGGAATCTACCAACCTTTTTCTAACCTCTAAAATAAGGCTCTTTTGGGAATTAAAAGGTGACCGACGGTGGTTCTGGCCTAATTGGTGGCGGTTAAGGGTAACCGGCATCGGCTAGGGCGATATTTCCTAGGTTTACTAAACTGGGTAGATTGCCTTGATTTTCTAGGATCTTGTGTCATTAACTCATGGATTAGGGTAAAATATTCTTTTAAGCATGCAGGAATACGGTTAGAGGGAATGTAGGCATTGATTTTTAGGGTTTGGGTAAGTCTTAGTTAGTTATGGAAACTTACTAAGAATAAGTATTAAGGTGAGCTGGCTACATGAGGTGTCTAAGTGGGGTGGATATGTGGGATGTAATTCCCACATTTTACACACACAATTACAACAGTAAAATACCCAGATAAATTTTTTTTGACTTACATTGCTCACTACACAACACAATAAGGACTCTAAATATAGAAACTCAACACGCATACACAATTTCATAAGTCATCGACTCACATAGACGAATGAAAACAACATAGGCATGTCGATGCCACACTTTTCCCAATAAACGGATACTAGCAAAGACCCAACCACAAGAAAAATGACTTAAGGATGGGAAAACCCACAACACATCTTTTCTTTAATTGCATCTTAGTTATGATTAACATTCCATGAACATTATTGTGCAAGGATAAATTTCTTGTTTTTCCACCTACAAATTCTTAAGTTCATTCCGCGGTTAAATTACCATTCCACCCTTTTAAGTTGGCTTCTTATTCTTTACAAAACTTTCCGTAACTTGCATACTTATCTGGCATAATTCAAATGCATATAAAGTACTTGATTATCTTGTTCTTATGTTAGGAATATTCTTCTCGAACATATATTCAATGTCTACCTTTTACTCTTACAACTCAAGGGAATGTGACTTAGTGTCCATATAGCAATATTAGGATTTAACGGAGATTTAAATACAAGATAGCTTTTTTACCGAAATATATTCCTCGATCACGGTATAGTTATTTCCCTACCTTAGTTATTCTAATTCAATGACTTATGGAATTCCATTTTGATTTATATAAGTATTTTTTTTTCCCGAAGGTTGATCACACCACGGAAATTCATATTCTTTGAAACCAAAGAATATATTTGATAGAGATATAAGGTCTTCAAGAGTGGCATTATTCCAAACCTCAAATCATGTTTTTACTCTTATATGCTTTATTTTCTACGTCACATTATGGTCTTATTATTAGCATTGTCTTGTAAAAGGAGTTACGAAATGTTTTTCTAACCTCTTAAAGACATAAATGATTAGAAGACTTGAAGCTACACATGAATCCTAAGTTAACATCTGAATCAACTGAGGTTTAGATTTATTCCAACTTCACCTAAGGGACTACCCCTCAACTATATAAGAGTTTTAAGTGACAGGACACATTTATGCTAAATCACCTTAAAAAAAACCAAGGTGTTATGTTGAAAGAAACCAAGGTAAGACATTTAGTTGAACATAGCTAACGAGTTAATGAACAAGAGTTTAAGACCTAGAGAAACTAAGTCACAACCTCCATCTATGTCATCTAGATCCAAAAGAGATTTCATTCGATGAAGATATTTGATTTTAAATCTATCTTCAGAAGGCAAGGTAGTCCTCTAGGATACGAAGGAGGAGTTAGCTCTACATACTTCAAAATCAAGTTTGACTATGTCACCTCTATCAGACAGGTTTATGAAAATGTCACTAAACATACTGACAAGGTGATAAACCCATTCTTGGGCTCTTGTTTACTCAAACTAGGAGGTTCCATCGAGTGCAGAGTTTAAGTTCATTCTACGGTTTTCAATGTATTCTACGGCAACGAGTATCACACATGAAAACAAGTTATGCTTCGATATTATACAAGGGTAGAGTGTTTCGATTAAATCCCTTTATTACATTTACAAAGTATGAATGCACAAGATGACCCGTTAATCATTTATTGAACACTAAATATGTGCTACCAGATATTACTTCAAATTCATTTACCTTATATAAATATCAAACCTTTTTACCATGTGTACTATGAATCAAAATTGAACCAAAAATTAAATTCACATTTCCTAGGTGTCCTTAAAGCTAGCATCTCATACATATCAACAAATTATCAAATATAACCTTCTGTAACATGAGACCACATTATACATTTATTCATTTAACAATGAACTATATAAATTACAATGATAATTAATGCATTACAAAACGCCTTTTCGTCATCATTCTTTCATCCTACAAAAATACGTGAGCAAGATATCAGTGATAATTCACTGGCATGGCATCCATCCTAATCTAACATAATTATCATTTTTTTAGTTTCCCGTTTACATATGATAATAATTATAATTTGCAAAAAAAATTAGAGGTTTAGAGACATGTATTCCTTACATTTCATTTCACTTCATTTTGTAACCCAAGAGAGAGAAAAAGAAGGGAAGAGAGAGAAAAAACCATTTTGTCAAAAGTTATATTTCACACAAGTTACATTATAGAGTTTTAAAAAGTTATTTACATATGTCAAAAGTATCTACGGTGGTTTGACAACCCAACGAGGGTCCCACAACTTTCTATTTTTACATTTTCTTAATAGCTACAAAAACATTCAAAACGGGCTCAGAGGCTAAGAAACCGCTCCCAAAAGTTGTCTTCTAATGAGAACACACACCATGATTAAAGTTATACGTATCCAGCTATATACCAGGAGTTCATAACAACTAACGAAATTAGGAACTAGTGAACAGTTTATGTTTGGCGGCTAGTTTTTCGGGGCCACTGGTCGTAGTTGACCCAGTTGTAAATGAACAAAAGTTAGCTCAAGGGCTCAGAAAACCAAATCCAAAATTTACGTTTGATGGATGAACGTGCAACGAGAAAATTCCTACAAATTTCCCTATATACAGATAATTCAATAGAGTCGACGGAATTGCGAACAAGAAAATAGTCTTCGAATAATGACAAGTTTTCTGAAGCCACCGATCCTAATTGGTCCAATTTGACCTTGTCAAACTGTGACCAGAGGCTTACAAAATTTCATTGTCAAAATATCCAGAAAGTGTTTTTCCCTACATTGAAGGTTCCATGAATTTGTCTAGTAAAAATACTAGAGGTTTGCGAAGACGGGAAATAATTTCTCTATCCAGGTTTTAAATGGCGGTTCAAAACGAAAGCCAACTTTCTAGATTTAACAACTTTCTACTACTGTAAACCTGTGTAACAGGGTTCCTACAAGAGCATCAAAAAGATCACATATGCTCATTCGAGGTCAAACCAGAGGTCAAGGTGGATCCTCACATAACCAGGTACATGAATCAAGCTTAACATCTCATTTTCAGAGTTACAAAGGGTACTTAATGAGTCTTCGAAAAATTCAAAAATTATCTATTTAAGCTGGGAGATGATCAACTTTATTACTGGGAAGTCAATTTCATCTGGTCGATGAAACAATATTGTAGCAATCTAGTTGGGTAGGAATTTTTCTAAGGAACCTCAGAATGAGGGCGGAAGTTCATGGTTTAAAGCAAATGAGTTATTTTGACTTCATGAATTATGACACGACATTTCATTGTTTTGTAATGAGTTGATATAGAAAATTAACTATATAATAATCCTAATATTTTAAAATTCTATTAAGCTGCAAATGATAAATAAAGCACGATAATTATGAAAGGTAAGGGGGGATGAACCATTCCTGGAGGGATGAAGTCGATCAAAGCCGCAGGATTCGGTTCAGCATCTCGCTTAAGCATTTTGTCAAACAGGTTGCGTGCATTGATCTAACCTCCACAATGTCACACAAACTTCGAGATAATTTGAATTTTTCCAAAAAAATATGTTGCCCATTATTTTCAGACAATTTTCTAGGGCCTACACATTGCTCCATACTTGAACACAGGCTGAGAGAATGTTGGAAAAGGACAGGAGGCTCTACACCTGCGGATGTAGTTGCTTGCAAGTTTCCGATCTTTTTTCAACATACCCATTTCGTTGATAACCTACAGCTGTTGCAGATCACAAACCCACATTTCTCTTAGGATTTGTTTTTGTTTACAAGTTTACATGCCCTTCTTATGCTTCCATAAGTTGCAGGTCGATCTGTTAGGGCACTCACAACTACAAAAACTGGTCAAAATCCCAATTTCTGGCGCTGACTTGGGGGGGAATTGGAAATATATACAAATTTTCATTATGCTTAGATAAACGTCCCTACTCTGATCTAACACCTGACATTTTGGAACAAGTAGGGCATATGCAAGGAGTAACTGACAGTCAAAGATCTGTTTATTTGCATAGGTGGAACAGTGTGACTGGTTCGCGAGGAACCCTTGTCTTCCATACACAGCCGAAAATGCTCCATGAGAAGTTGTCTCATTCTTTCATTTGGTAAAACACTATAAAAACATCAAACAAATTTAGTATGACTACCCACACATCTACTAGGGGAACAACAGACCAACAAACCACATTTTCTTTCTATGCACTCCTGCCCACCATTCATTAATGTCTTCCCAAAACTGAAATCTCTGCGACCACTAATAAGAAAATAACTACCTTCTTCAATGCCTGGTGGGTGTGCAGATTAGGTTCGAAGCTCTCCTTCCCATGGCGGCAGCTGATCTATTGAAAAAGGAAGAAAAATCAGATAAGGAGCCCTAGCGCCTTTCTTTTTTTTCTTTTTAATAAACCACCCTAATTCACGGGCCTTTTAAATTTTAATTCTTTTATTTTATTTATTTTTTTGTTTGCTTTAACTAAAAAAAACATAAAAACCCTATAACGAAGTCAATATATAATAAAAAATAGCTTAAGGTAATCCATAATAATAGCGATAAAATAATTGACACTAAAACAAATGGTCGTAAATCGACAATATAAATTATAATATTATTATAAACATTATTTTTTTATAATTTTATGGCTAACAATAATAATAATTATTATTAATCATATTAATGGTGATAACCAAGCAAGCTCAAAGAAGCGAGAACTAGATTTTCCTTTAACCGGATAATTGCACATGACACTACAAGGTCTACAGTTTAGGGTGCTGACAATGACCTGAAAAGGCAAGAACGAGAGGGAGGGTGTAAAATATTCATTGCGACAAGGAAAAAGTCAACAACACTCAACGAGGGCATACACACACAACCCTCCCTTTCTTAGCAACAGGGTCGTCATGTCAAGAACTGGGGAAACATGAAATGGGGCATTACATTCTCCTCCCCTTAAGAAATCATCGTCCTTGATGCGACATACAATGAAGAAAGAAAAGTGGTAAGCAACAATGAACAAATATGGGCGAAGGTACGCTCTAAGGTTAAGATTTCAGACACAAAATCACGGCCACGAGGTGGCCCTAGGAACATCAGGTAAAAATTTTAACTTTCAAGGTTTTGTGAAGATTGGTAGTTCTATTTTTTTTTACCTTATTACTTAGTTAACATTTTCTTTTACAGTATTTTTTATCTCAAGATTATAATATTCATTGTTTAGAATTAGATGGTTGTTTAGAATTTCATTGGTGCCCAAAAATAACTAACATCAAGATGTCACACAAAACTTAACACAACACAAACAACCCACGAGACATCTTGCTACCTACTTTCATGACTGTATCCTATTACAAGGTCTTTTAATTCCTCCATGGAATGACAACAAGTAGACCACATAAAAAAGAATTTTTGACAACTATTTCCTATACATAGATCCAGTACACACATGTGACTGAAAAATAGAATCAACACACTGATAAATATACAACGGGTATCGCATGACTCATTAAAAAAAAAAATCCATGACTGTTAACGACATAGTTCCAATCCCATATCCAATAGTCAATACAAAAGGAAATGTCAATCCTCAACCATAACAATGTCTAACGAGACTCACAAGAGTACACATAACTCATTATATTAACTCCATACATAACAAGAAATCACGAAACAATCCCCAGCTATCACCAAAAACACAAAAGAAAACTCCATGTACCTGCCCAAAGCATCACCAAATAATATCCATATACCTCTCATAGAGAAAGAATCATAGTGTCAAAACCAAGTCGGGTCACTCAACCATAGATCCCCATCAAGAATAATAGGTCACTCAAACATAGAGTGCCATAAATAATAACAGGTCAGTCAACCATAGAGGCCCATCTCCTTTATCCTTTTAATGAGGTTGGGTCACCCTATGGCCCTGGGCACATAGGGCCCCGTCACCCCCAACCTAAGTGACATAATAACTCGTGGTTCAACAACCCACTAGTTATATGTAACTCCTTGGGGCGTACCGCCATATAATGAAGCGGGGCCCATAGGTTCAACCACTCCACGATTAATCCCATGACCCTATTCCAACACATTACGACATTAGAAACCAGCATAACAATCCATTCAAATGCCAAGTGGAAAAATCAAAATCCTTGGGCAAGGCTATAAAATGTTAAACGTGTAAAGAAAGTTTAAATCTAAGAAAGAAAAATGGCTGATTAGCCATGGTTAGTGAAAAATTTGAATGTTAATGCAACAACCAAATAAATGTGCAAAATATAAGAACATGTCAATCAGGAAAACAACTAGTTCTAAAAATAAAAGAGATAATGATTAATTTACAAATAAAATACGTATTGATAAAATAACACGTTACAATCAATATGTGGCCTCATACCACCACCAAAAGGGGTACTCATCGAGTTGCTGGAACTCAAACATCGAGCCTCAGCTTGTAAAAAAAATATACATGTAACCAGAAATGAGTATATCAAATAATGTCACTATCGTCATCTCTGCCTGAATCATCCCTCCAAACTCCCACAAGGATCAACATAGTCAAAATTACATAGGATTGTCCAATAGAAAATCCAATAAGGAAGAGCAGGGAACTCTAGTTGCATAAGTTGAGCCTAAGGTGGTGCTCACCCACAATATACTGAGCAAGCTCGAAGTATACTAAACTAATAAAATTGGGTTTTTAGTCTATATAAGACTCCACTTTCTCACTCGTACTCAGCCCAAGATTATGAAAACATGGTCCACGTATCCTCTCTCCTCACATACACTCTTGACATTTTATCCCCTTAGGGTCGTCTATTGTAAGTTTCACAACATACACATAGCTACATCACTAACACAATAGTGATTCACACAAATTAACCATAGCATCTTACACATGGGTATTTATACAGGGTATAATATAATCATTACTTTCACGGGTTACAATACATCATATTACCACATTTTGCACCCAAATTGCAATCAATGTACAATAGGGATCATACGCTCACCATATGACCCCTAAATCATGACATAAACCATCGCATATTACATGAATTATATGTATGAGGAAAACAATTTCTAACCTTACAACATATAGTAAATTGCAATACAACATGATGATGCACACCACTAATCACAATACGGTGATGACATCATGATAAAATGTGATTCACTTTTACATCAATTTTGTCATGCAATACAACAATACACCTTCACATCACATAAATAAAAAATGTTTTAGCCCTCAGCAATCCACAATAACATTCCATTCACACACAACAAGGTAGTACACCACAATCGAATTTCTCATTGGATCCATGAAATAGAGAGTGAATACTCTCATCACCAGCACATCAACATGACAAAAAATACACACTAAGTGACATACACCACATGTGCTTCCATAAGGTCACAATTACAACATTGTTCACATTACAACATATATCACATTACTCTTCCAATATCCACCAGCATTATGTAGAATCATCACAAACTCCATCCATCCCAAAGGTTCGAGAGCATGAACCTTTCTCTGATACCATATGTAATTCCCACATTTTACACACACAATTACAATAGTAAAATACCCAGATAATTTTTTTTTGACTTACATTGCTCACTATACAACACAACAAGGACTCTAAATACAGAAACTTGACACGCATACACAATTTCATAAGTCATCGACTCACATAGACGAATGAAAACAACATAGGCATGTCGATGCCACACTTTTCCCAATAAATGGATACTAGCAAAGACCCAACCATAAGAAAAATGACTCAAGGATGGGCAAACCCAAAACACATCTTTTCTTTAATTGCATCTTAGTTATGATTAACATTCCAAGAACATTATTGCACAAGGATAAATTTCTCATTTTTCCACCTATAGATTCTTAAGTTCATTCCATGGTTAAATTACCATTTGACCCCTTTTAAATTGGCTTCTTATTCTTTACAAAATTTTCCGTAACTTGCATACTTATTTGGCATAATTCTAATGCATATAAAGTACTTGATTATTTTTTTTCTTATGTTAAGAATATTCTTCTCGAACATATATTAAATGTCTACCTTTTACTCTTACAACTCAAGGGAATGTGACTTAGTGTCCATATAGCAATATTAGGATTTAACGGAGATTTAAATACAAGATAGCTCTTTTACCGAAATATATTCCTCGATCACGGTATAGTTATTTCCCTACCTTAGTTATTCTAATTCAATGACTTATGGAATTCCATTTTGATTTATATAAGTATTTTTTTTTCCCGAAGGTTGATCACACCACGGAAATTCATATTCTTTGAAACCAAAGAATATATTTAATAGAGATATAAGGTCTCCAAGAGTGGCATTATTCCAAACCTCAAATCATGTTTTTACTCTTATATGCTTTATTTTCTATGTCACATTATGGTCTTATTATTAGCATTGTCTTGTAAAAGGAGTTACGAAATGTTTGTCTAACCTCTTAAAGACATAAATGATTAGAAGACTTGAAGCTACACACGAATTCTAAGTTAACATCAGAATCAACTGAGGTTTAGATTTATTCCAAATTCACCTAAGGGTATACCCCTCAACTATATAAGAGTTTTAAGTGAGAGGAAAAATTTATGCTAAACCACCTTAAAAAAAAATCAAGGTGTTATGTTGAGAGAAACCAAGGTAACACATTTAGCCAAGCAGAGCAAAGGAGTTCATTAACAAGAGTTTAAGACCTGGAGAAACTAAGTCACAACCTCCTTTTATGTTGTCTGGATCCAACAGAGATTTCATTCGATGAAGAAATTTGATTTTAAATCTATCTTTAGAAGGCAAGGTAGTCCTCTAGGATACGAAGGAGGAGTTAGCTCTACACACTCCAAAATCAATTTTGACTGTGTCGCCTCTATCAGACAGGTTTATAACAATGTCACTAAAGATACTGATAAGGCGATAAACCCATTCTTGGGCTCTTTTTTACTCAAACTAGGAGGTTCCATCAAGTGCAGATTTAAAGTTCATTCTACATTTTTCAATGTCTTCTATGGTAAGGAGTATCACACATGAAAACAAGTTATGCTTTGTTATTATACAAGGTAGAGTGTTTCAATTAAATCCCTTTATTACATTTACAAAGTATGAATGAACAAGATGACTCATTAATCATTTATTGAGCACTAAATATGCGCCACCAGATATTACTTCAAATTCATTTACCTTATATAATTATCAAACCTTTTTACCATGTGTACTATGAATCAAAATTGAACCAAAAATTAAATTCACATTTCCTAGGTGTCCTTAAAGCTAGCATCTCATACATATCAACAAATTACCAAATATAACCTTCTAGTAACATGAGACTACATTATATATTTATTCGTTTAACAATGAACTATGTAAATTGTAATGATAATTAATGCATTGCACAATGCCTTTTCGTCATCATTCTTTCATTCTGTAAAACCACGTGAGTAAGATATCAACGATAATTCACTGGCATGGCATCAACCCTAATCTAACATAATTATCATTTTTTAAGTTTCCCATTTACATATGATAATAATTACAATTTGCAAATGAAATTAGAGGTTTAGAGACATGTATTCCTTACATTTCATTTCACTTCATTTTGTAACCCAGGAGAGATAAAAAGAAGGGAAGAGAGAGAAAACACCATTTTGTCAAAAATTCTATTTCACACAACAAGTTACACTATAGAGTTTTAAAAATTTATTTACATGTTGTCAAAAGCATCTACGGTGGTTTGGCAACCCCGACCAGGGGTCCCATAGCTTTCTATTTTTACATTTTCTTACTAGCTACAAAAACATTCAAAATGGGCTCGGAGGCTAAGAAACCGCTCCCAAAAGTTGTCTTCCAATGATAACACACACCAGGATTAAAATTATATGTGTCCACCTATATACCAATAGTTCATAGCAACATACAGAATTAGGAACTACCCAACGATTTATGATTGGCGGCTAGTTTTTCCGGGCCACTGTTCGTAGTTGACCTAGCTACAAATGAACAAAAGTTAGCTTGAGGGCTCAGAAAACCACATCTAAAATTTATGTTTGATGGATGAACGTGCAATGAGAAACTTCCTACAAATTTCCCTATATACGAAGAATTCAACATAGTCGATGGAATTCAGAACAAGAAAACAGTCTTCAAACGGCGAAAAGTTTTCTGAAGCCACCGATCCTTATTGATCCAATTTTACCTTGTCAAATTGTGACCAGAGGCCTACAAAATGTCATTGTCAAAATATCCAGAAAGTGTTTTCCCCCAAAATGAATGTTCCATGATTTTTTCTAGTAAAAAACACTAGAGGTTTGCGAAGACGGGAAATAATTTCTCTATCTAGGTTTCAAATGTAACATCCTCGTTTTAAACTTTAGAATAAGTGATTTTTTTTTTTTTGATAATTACATCCTGATTCTAAATACATAATTTAGAACTCACAATTCAAATAACCATTCATATAACGGACAACCATATGCAGCTGTAATGACTCGGATTACTTCCGATCTATTCATTCCATGACTCGGTAATCTACCGATCTATTCATGTGTAATAAGAGTCGGTGTTTTTATTTAACACATTACTCTTGCGGTTCTCTTCCCTAATCTGGGATTCAGAATGCTCTGTCTAAGGAATCTAACTGAATAATTGTTACTATTATTCATCGGCATCTCATCCCTTAGACTAGGTGAATTAGGACAACGCAATCAGCAGCTTGCGATACTTTGGCCAAAGATTTGAAACATACTGTTTATGTCTCGTATTCCTTAACGGCATACTCGTCAATCTGGAATACGTCCTTCACCCCATTCTTATGTTATATAGAATGTCCTACACTGACTACTGTCAGTCCTTTCTTTTACAACTTAATCACTCAGAGATAGATTAACAAGGTGATAATGTTATATGGATGTCCATGAGGATTAGGGATACGGTGACATACTGGTTTAACCCTATAGTTAGACCAATGTGTCAAGATACCCCGAACCTCCTAGGCAGCCTTATAACCTGACCACATTCCTAATCAATCCCTGAGTAACTAATCCGGTCACAAATGTAAATCTTAGCGATCAATGCAAAGGGTGTCGCCATAAGTCACCTGCATTGTTGTAACTTCGAGAAGATCCTAATCTTCTCGGAGGTACAACCCTGCAGTTGTCTTGTGCCGTCAACCTTTAAATCCGCCTCGAAAAGATCTACTCATTAATATGCGTTAAGCACTTGAGTTTAAATTACTTTAAAGACTTTTCCTTAAGGTTAGCCTTTCCCGTACCCTGGATTCTTCGTCTTAAGACGACCCTCCTCTATAAAACCCATTACATGGTAGAGGTATTAAGGTCAAGTTCTCATCAAGGAGTCATTAGAATACACCTGATTCTAAAACAACTGAATTGGACAATATCTCATAACCTTTACTTGAGATTGCCGTCTGAACTCCATTTGATTTATATCAGTTCTCTTAACTAAATTTATATCATACTTACTAGTATAAAGATATAAATGATTAAGAATCCAATTTAATATTGTCCTGTCATACTCAGGACTAGGGATTAGTAATTTAATCCAGCTTGTTTAGCGTTCTGCTTAGGTTCATTTTTAACCTATCTTCTAGAAAGACATTTATTTAAATCCAATATTGCTTTTGCTAGAAAAAAATTAGAACTACAAAACACTCTTAAGAATTCAATCTCATTTTCTTGTAAGCTTTCATTGTCAATCACAAAAGCATCCATATTACACAAAGATAACGTTGCCACTCTGGTGTATAAACCGAATAAGGTCAACTATCAGAATAGAATACAACACATAAGTATCAAACACTTATTTCCATTCCTTTCAAAACTATACAATTACATTTTGTGCAAACAGCATACTTGATACAATGATCAACGGAAAAGAAACATCTTTTCACATATAGTACATTTATAAAATCAAGCTGTAACTCATTATAAATCAATTAAACAATCTGATCAGCCTGTCAGATCTGCATTGCTTTTACCTCTTACGGTTAACCATCTGAAAAATAGTCAACATGAGTAAGTTCAATGAACTGAGCATGATAAGCACTAACTTTTAAAACAATTGCAATCCATCAATTGTTTTCATTAAACACCCTGTTAAAATGAGATCAGATATTCACATAAGTAAACATATCCAGACTATGCCCTTGTAATACAAAATAATTACAAATATGTAACTCTAACAATGTTACAAAATAGTCTTAATCACTTTCTAATACTTCATCAAATATTAAAAATCAAGGAACAAATATACACAACAAGCATTGAATCCAAAATCACAACATTGGTCAGATCATTTCATTCACATTAGTTCATTATTGTACCGCTTTCACATATGAAAACTTTCAACCAGTTTGTATATGAACAAGTCAGACAAGCCACAAGAAAGATCACTGTTCTAAATCAAGAAATAGAAACACAGCAAAACTCCTATACAGCAACTATCACATCAACAATCCATGTATCAACCTTAAGCCCAATACTAGATCCTTTTTAAACACAGTACCGCATCCTATCAGAAAGGAACACATCACCCTGTATATACATCTGTACTAAATCGGAGTTGGTCAAAAGTACTAAACGATTCACTTATACAGAGTCACGTTACCTGATACAGACCATTACTCAGACAAAATGTCCAATATCAACAACAGTATATCAAGTCAAGTTTCAACTAGGACAATAGAAGATACAGGTTGACTTCCACTATTCTCTAAACCCGAACAACAGTGGAATGACAAATGATTGCCAATGTTTCCCTCTGGACAAGTAAATAGTGTACATATTAAAACTCAGGCAGAACTTTTAATTACCGATTTCAATTCAAGAAACCCGACTAAGTCATGCCAAATTTTCACACAAGATTACAAGGAATGAACATAAAAATAGACCCAAGAATCTGTTCAACAAAAATCCATGCAACACAAAAGTAATTCCAGAAAATAACAGAGGTCTTAGTACATGTTATTCCTTCAAGCCACTGGTTCATCATTCACCAACTACTTATTTATATTCGGCTCAAATATAATATAAATCATTCAATCGACTCCTCAGAGTCGTCCAAATCACAACATTTATAAATCTATATATATTCGCACTGTATACTGTTAATGGGTTTATACTCATAACCACTGAATCCCTACAGCAGCGTAATATGAAATTAGCTGATAAATCCTTCTATGCCATTCATGGAAATCATTCAGAATAAAACAAATGTAAGAAAATCGAATAACCATTTCAAAACAAGGAAAACAACTGAGCCTCTTCAAAATTTCGAACAGCTTACACAAAAGAAATGCAATGCATGCCCAGGAAATCTATATCCTTAATCATTACAAATAGCAGTGAACAAAAGACCTGTTACCTCTACAAGGCTTCCACGAAGACAAATAACAAAACTCATGGATGAATCTACATTCTCAGCAGTGGACAACAATATATGATTCAATCAAGGACTCTTCTGAGTCGTCCAAATAAAGTATAGATGTATCAATATTGTACACAGTCAACAATAATCCTGTTACCACAATAACAAGGAAGAACAACTTCCATTGGGTCGTATAGACTACGGTAACACAACAGTTACCCGTTCACAAGCAAAAATTAGAAGACAAATGAAACCCAAAAAGTATCATTAGTCACTGTCATCCAAAAACCACGACAGAGTTACAAAAGGATCAATAAAACTAATCCATCATACGATATCCATCAGTATCCCTTCATACAGTTCCCACAACAAGAAACGGTGACCACAAATCAACTACATAACAGTGGTCTATACCCAACACAGGTATATTCTATGGGCTCACGCCGAACAGGCCGAGCATTCATACTCATTTATAAATAAATATCTCACATATTTAAGCCAGAATGAATACTCAAAGAAATAGAGCCACAATTCAAATTTAACAAACACCCATCAAGAGGAAATTGAAAAATCGAACCAGAAGAGATACAGTATCAAAAATCAAACAAGATCTCCATAGAAAATCCTCTATTTTCTCGAAACATTGAACAGAGTTGTTCTAATGAAATCACTTGAAATACAGCAAGATATTTAAAGGTTAGGGCCTAACATGCCTGTACTTTTGCTCAAATTTCTGAGGCAGACCACTGGAAGAGCTCAAACTTCCTTTTCTTCTTCCAAGTTAAAGCGACCAACAAAATTTCGCTATCTCCATCACATATATATCCTCCATGACAGAGAAAAGAGCTGGATAAGTTCATACTTGCCATGCAACACAAAGAATACTGGTGCGAAGAACCAGTGAACAGGCAGAGAGAAATCCGAAAATCGCGATAAGCCAAACAAACCAACAAACTTCCTATTTGCATGCCTTCACGCGAGTTCCGAGCTCGACTACCGAGAATATTGAATGCCATTAAACCAACTTTCCCGCTAAGACTCCACTTCCACCGACCGCCAGAATTGGCGACAGTCAAATGAAAATTCAAGTTCATTTCCAAACTTAGCGACCTGCCACGTCTGAACAAGTTAGCCGTTGCCTAAACCTTCGCCATGACCTGTCCCTGATCCTTATCCATGCATTAAATTTCATAGATAACACCGCCCATGGTTCGCACCCCCTTCCATAGGCCCCTTTCCATTCTCCTCATTAGTTAGGTTAGTATCTTAGGTTAGAATTTAGGATAACACATATTCTAACCATATTACATGTAGTTACTAACTTAGGACATTAACACATAGCCTAGGTCTAGGTTTAGTCTTAGGTTACTAACCATTAATAATTCCAGTTAGGTCCACATTCTGTACACTCAGAAAAGACCTGTATCATACCTTCTTGAACAGGGGTTGCTCCTGTTCTACTGCAGAATCGTATGTAAAAGAATTATTACCTGGTCCCCGATCGAGACCTTCCAGATATACTTCAATATCAGGAACCAATTTATTCCACAAGATCAGTCTGAGTCATACTCCTGACCAACTTAATCAATGCTTCCATACCTTGCAACCTGTTCAAGGTCTGTGATTTAATTCATCACGAACAAATTTAAAGCAATACTTGGATCAATTCCACTGATCCAAGACTAGGTATTATAGGTGGATAACTCTATAATTTATTCCAAGATCTGATTAATACTCAGATACAAAATGAAACAGATAAAAGAGTCTAACCATATTCTGACTCAGTCAAGATCTGAAATCTGCAAAGAAATTACAGTACATATCAAGCATGATTTCTAAATCGAGGAATACATCCTTATACAAGAAATCACATATCAACACTTGTATGCCCAGGAGAAAGTAACAACAGTTCAGGGTGTTACATCAAATGGCGGTTAAAAAAAAAAGCCAACTTTCTAGATTTAACAACTTTCTACTCCTATAAACCAGTGTAATAGGGCTCGTACAAGAGTGTCAAAAAGATCACATATGCTCATTCGGGGTCAAAAACAAAGGTCGAGGTGAATCCTCACATAACCAGGTACACGAATGAAGCTTAACATCTCATTTTCAGAGTTACAAAGGGTACTTAATGAGTCTTCGAAAAATGCAAAAATTATCTATTTAAGCCCGAGAGATGATCCAACTTTATTACTAGGAAGTCAATTTCATCTGGTTGATAAAACAATATTGTAGTGATCTAGTTGGGTAGGAAGTTTTCTAAGGCACCTCAGAATGAGGGTAGAAGTTCATTGTTTAAAGCAAATGAGTTATTTTGACTTCGTGAATTACGACATGACATTTCATTGTTTTACAATGAGTTTATATAAACAATTAATTGTATAATAATCCTAATATTTTAAAATTCTATTAAGTTGTAAATGAGAACTAAAGCACAAGAATTATGAAAGGTAATGGGAGATGAACCATTCCTGGAGGGATGAAGTCGATCAAACATGTAGGTATTCGGTTCAGCATCTCACTTAAGCATTTTGTCAAATAGGTTGCGTGCATTGATCTAACCTCCACAACATCACACAAACTTCGAGATAATTTGAATTTTTCCAAAAAAAATATGTTGCCCATTGTGTTCAGACAATTTTCTAGGGCCTGCACAATGCTCCCATACTTGAACACAGGCTGAGAGGAATGTTGGAAAAGGATAAGAGGCTCTACACCTGCGAATGTAGTTACTTGCAAGTTTCTGAGCTTTTTTCAACATACCCATTTCGTCGATAACCTACAGCTGTTGCAGATCACAAACCCACATTTCTCTCAAGATTTTTTTTTGTTTAAAAGTTTACATTCCCCTTCTTATGCTTCCACAAGTTACAGGTCGATCTGTTAGGGCACTCACAACTACAAAAACTGGTCAAAAATCCCAATTTTTGGCGCTAACTTGGGGGGGAAACTGGAAATATATACAAAATTTTTTATTATGCTTAGAGTTAGACGTTCCTACTCTGATCTAGCACCTGACATTTTGGAACATGCAGGGCACATGCAAGAAGGAGTAACTAACGGTCAAAGATCTTGTTTATTTGCATAGGTGGAACAGTGTGACTGGTTCGCGAGGAACCCATGTCTTCCATACACAGCCAAAAATGCTTCCATGAGAAGCTGTCTCATTCTTTCATTTGGTTAAACACTATAAAGAAACATCAAATAGATTTACTATGACTGCCCACAGCGTCTACCCTGGGAAACAACAGACCAACAAATGACTTTCTATTTCAATGCACTCCTGCCCACTATTCATTAATGTATGCGTAGAGACTAGGAAATCCCTACGGCCACTAATAAGAAAACAACTACCTTCTTCAATGCCTAGTGGGTGTGTAAATCAGGTTCAAATCTCTCCTTCCCATGGCGGCGGGCTGTTCTATCCAAAAAGGAAAGAAAAATCAGATAAGGAGCCCTAGCGCCCTTATTTTTTTAATTTTAAATAAACCCGCCCTAATTCATGTGGCCTGTTAAATTTTAATTCTTTTATTTTATTTATTTATTTGTTTGTTTTAACTAAAAATAAAAATAAAAAACCTAAAACGAAGTCAATACATAGTAAAAAAAATAGCTTAAGGGTAATCCATAATAATAGCGATAAAATAATTGACACTAAAAACAAATGGCCGTAAATCGACAATCTAAAATTATAATATTATTATAAACATTATTTTTTATGATTTTACAGCTAACAATAATAATTATTATTATTAATCATATTAATGGTGACAACCAGGCAAGTTCAAAGAAGCAAGAGCTAGATTTTCCTTTAACTGGATAATCACACATGATGCTACAAGGTCCACAGTTTGGGGTGCCGACATCGACCCGAAAAGGTAAGAAGGAGAGGGGAGGGTGTAAAATCTTCACTGCGACAAGGACAAAGTAAACAATGGTCAATGAGGGCACACACACACCAACCCTCCCCTACTTAGTAACAAGGTCATCATGTCAAGAACTGGGGAAACATTGAACGGGGGCAGTACATGGGCATTATCTCAATTAGGATATTTAAATAATAAATATGGTGAGGATAATGAATTAATTTAATTTAAATAATTAAATTAATATTATAGTGGGGTGAAAGGGGGGGCCATGGCTAGGTGGATGTGTTCAAGGTATTTATTTGATGAGGGACCAAGGAGAGTGTGACCCATTTTTGGTGTCTACATTTTCACCTTTTTGTTGCGTAGCTTGTATTGGTAAGCGACGTTGAAAAAAATAAGATGTGCTTGCCCCATGTGTGGGTGAAGGTGATCCCCCTCAATCTAGGAACTGACAAGGCAGAAGGAAAAAATGGTGAGTGGTGTGATAAAAGGTGAATGTGATGAAGAGGAAGGTGGGTAACGGGGGAAAAAAGGAAAAATATCTACTTGGGTAATCTAGGTAATGGGTCGGGGTCAAAGGTAGTAACAGTAACATGCATGCACACATATAAACTATAGCACGATACTAAGCTGAAGAGAAGGAAAAATATACATTGTCTAAGGTCGATAGGTTTATCCAAACAAGGTTGAGGTGATTTTGGTATCCAAGGTATAGGATATGGTCAGGAAACATGACGTGGGTCAGGTGTAGGAATGTTTAGGTGTGTTCTAGTACATCGAAGGTAGGGTTAGGATAAACAGTCATGGAAAGTGGAAAGGTAAGTGTTGTCAAAAATTCCCCCCCCCAAGGTAATTTTGATAACATGCATCAGTTCAAGTCCCAGGCAAATAGATTGATTCAGGGCCTAAAATCATGTTTCTGGGGTCCCCTCGGTTTCTTTCTAACTCTCCTATCCAAGAAGGGAACCCAATAGGTCGATAAAATGGAAGAGATGCAAAAAATATGGTTACAGGATTTTTCTAAGGCATTTCGGGTTGCAGGCTTGGGGCAGAAAAAATCATGAAAATTGGCTAAGTCCTAGTCCTCGCAGCAGTAGGGACAGTTGGGACGTCGGGGCGCGAATCGGCCGAAAATCCTCCATGCGGTCCGCAGAGCAAAGGGACAGCCAGGCCATGGGGACATGAGGGACACGAAGGGGTGAACCAGCTAAAGGCAAAAGAAAAATCGACTAACTGCTGTGTAGCACAAACTGGGACATCTGGGCCGCGAGGATGCCTGGATTGGCCAAAAAAGAGAACTTTTGAACTGGGATAGTTGGGACATAGGGACGCGAGGGATGTGAAAAGCCGGAAAGCCCACAGACGAATCAGGAAATGCCACGTGTCACAAGGGAAAGCGTCCAGAAGTTCAAAGGGTGAGGTTTGAAGGGTCAGCCCACGCCTATCAGAATAGGACATGTGTTCCAAGTGGCGGGGGCGCGGGAAAAAATGGAAAATTTCCCAAAAGTTATAAAACGTCAAAATTTCAAAGGGAAACCCGCAGGAGGTCTAGGAGAGAGAATTTATCATCCAATCAGAGCCCGACACGTGTCATCCTAGTGGCAGAGCGCAGGAAAAAGATTCAAAACCCATTTTTGCCTGTTTTGTGCCCTAAAACTTCAGACCTACATAACTTTCGATCCAGAGCTTGGATTTGCACGTTCTTTATTTCATTGGAAAGCTGGAAAAATTATCTACATGATTCCAGGGTAAATCTTGAATTTTGGTTCAGTATGGAGAGAGAAAGTTAAGAAATGGATCTGACGCGTGTTCATGGCTAGAAGTGACGTTTCAGCGACCAACTTTAATACAACAGACAACTCACTGTTTCTGCTAGACAGTCCACCATTTTGCCAAGGTTCTCACCTGCCGCCATAATGAAATGAGTTAAATGCATCCTAGAAGTGGTTGTGGTAGATTCGAGTTTCCTCTCTCTTCCCTCTCTCATTCTTCCTATATATTGTAAAGAGGGGCTTCTTTCTAGGAGTTAGACATTAGTTGTTCATATTTTTGGCTCTGCCCTCCCTTCTTTTCTTCTCTAGGGTTGAAAATGGAGTTTGAACCTCCTCCTTTGCTCTGTAATGTCATTTTTGCCTTTTACTATTGAAATGATGTTCTGTGCAAACTTCTGAAGCAACAAAAAACGTGTTTTTTGATGCATTTGTCCATCCTTGCTCGTCTTTTGTTTGTTCTCTTCTTGCCTCTCTTCATTACAGGTATTTGTGCAAGTTTGAATGTTCATTGCAGGTCTGGAGCTGTGTTCATGGAGTTTTTGGGACATTTTCTGTGTGAAATCTATCCTTGGGCCTGTGATGCATATGTCCATCCTTCCCATTGCTCACATCTCCATGTCCCATGGCAGTTTTGATAGATGTTCAACATTCTCCTTCTCTGGTGTATCACCGTTTTAGTGTAGGCTTCTGTTATTTTTCCCTTTTCTCTCTCTCTCTTTCCCCCTTGGCATGGTTAGGTTAGGATTAGATTAGTTTTCCTATGCTAGAATAGCTTGTGGCAGGTAGTTTAGGAGCAGGAACCAACCTTCTCTGGAGATTCCTTTCTCATTCTTGCAAGTCCCACACTTGGAGGAAGGTTTTAATGTTGTGCAATCACACTGGATGCCTAAACATCGACCTAGAAGCCTGACGTGCATCCAGGGGTGCTGTGATTTTGCACTAACAGTAAAGTCATGAGGTCAATCAACATAGGTAACAGTGTCATAAGGTATAGTGAACACATGGGGTCAAAGGTCACTAGTGATATTCCAGGCCCAAGTATCTAGGTCATGGCATGGGTAGGGCTGAGGTATGGGTAAAATAATGAGTCCCCAAAGGAGGACGAGATTAGGCAAGAAATGATGAGGTTAGGAGGATGAGGTAAATGGTTTGGGTAAAGGTGGGCTAGGGTAAATGATTAGGGTAAGTGTTAGGTGTGGAAAAAAATGAGGGATGGGTAGGGTAATAGGATAAAATTTAGGGAAATGTGCAAGAGAGGGTAACCGATGCTGGTCAAGGGTAACCAACACTGGTAGAATGTAACCAACCATGGTTAGGTAGGGCATACGACCGATGCTGGTGAAGTAAATCCGGGGTTGGTTAGGTCGGCTTTATTATAAACACAAAAAATATGCATTTTTTGTTAATCATTTGTCATCTAGAGAATTGAGAAAACGAAAAGAGAGAGAGAGAGAGAGAGAAAAGGGGAAAAGTATTCGGATGGAATGGAGAGTTGAGTTGGTGATCCGAATGGTGGGTGATTAGTTGGTGAGAGGTGGTTCTACGAGATCAGTGTGGGTGATTTGATTGGTTAGAGGGGTGGGTAGCGATTTGGTGATGGCAAAGGCCGGAGAGGTATCTTGCGGGCCACTGGTGTAATGGCCAGATGTGCCACCAAGAAAATGGTAGCATGATGAGGTAAGAATCTAACTCTTGTTTCTATTTTGTTAGCTAGATTAGGTGATTTGTCAAATTGGTTTTTTGTTATTGTTTTGGATGGGGAAAAATAAAATTTGGAAATGGGAGGGTAAATTGGGTAAAATAGAAACGGGAAGAGAGATAAATGGGAGAAGAGTGGAGGGGATGAGGTATAGGGGAGTTGTCGATGATTTTAGTTTGGTAGAAATGTCAAGGTGGTAAATGTTTTAAGAAGTGAGGGTTTGGGGGTCAGGGGTTCTCACTGTGATAGTGACTGACGTCGATGGGGCTAAATTGGTATCAGTCACAAAATAGCTGATTGATGCCAGTTTAGGGGTGCCCATGGTCGGTTAGAGAGAACTGGCACTGGTTGGGTTGTAGAGAGAAAGCGGCCAAAAGTGCCACAGGTTGGTGGGTTACGATGGGTAGGGGTAAAATAGGGTGCTGGAAAATGGTAGGGGGAAAGTATGGGTATGATAAATGTATATTAATTTGTTGTGTGTATTGGATGTAGGGGAGAGATCAGCTACACATGTGGGACATGGTTCCACTCTTGCTCATGACAGTGCACGATCATGCTAAAAAGACCAAGATTCAAATGTCTGAGGCTGAATATCTTCAGTCTAACCCTGAGCAGCTTGTAAGATTGACCGAATATATCCAAAGTAAAGTTGTCATCCCCTCTCCTATTTCCCCAAAAGGAATCATTTCCACTCCTCCTGCATCTCGCATAAATGTTTCCTTGACTTCCGTGTCAGGAAAAATTGAACCTTTTTATCTCTCCCTCCTAATCAATGGTCACAAACTAAGTAACTACATAATTGATTCTGGGGATTCCGATAATGTCATGCTGGAAAAGGTAACTCATGCTTTAGGCCTCACCCTTACCAAGCCTTTCGATAGATGGTACTCCGTGGAAACCAAACAGGTTCCATTAACTGGTCAGATCCAAGACGCACAATTCGCATTTACTGCATTCCCAGAGAAAAGGGTAAAGATGACCATCCTTGTTACTGATATCCCAACAGCATATGGATTTCTACTAGGGAGAATCTTTTGTAGAGAAGTCAGTGGAGAGATTCATATGGACTGGTCCAAAGCTAGAATCCCCATTAAGGGTGTAATGCAGACATTAGAGACTGAATCACAAAAGAAGTACCTGGTCACCAACTCTAATGACCCCAAGGCCCAGATTCTCTTTGAATCATCAGGGATGGGGAACTACTTCTTATCCAATGAGTCTGATAGAATGGACGTTCTCATCCAGGAAGAGGACCTTAACAAGATATGGACACTATAGTTTGATGGCAGTTGCGCAACAAGTGGATGTGGCGCTGGAGCCGTCCTGATATCCCCAGAAGAAGAGATTTTCCCTCTTTCTTTCAAATTGTAGTTTTTCAATACAAACAATACTGCTAAGTATGAATCTTTGTTACTCGGTATGCAAGCTGCAAAGGAAAGAGGAATCAAGAATCTAAAAGCAAAGGGTGATGCTGAACTGATCGTCAACCAGGTAAATGGGGTGTATCAGGTAAAGAATGACAGACTCAGGCACTACCACAACTCAATATGGGACAGTATTGAGGAATTTGATGCTTTCTCAATAAAATCCAATCCAAGAGCTCAAAATGACATGGCTGATTCATTGGCCATCTCAGCATCTCTTATGCTCCCTCACCCAGGGTTAAAAATAGACATGTATACCATTGAGGTAGTCCTTTCACCCAAGTCTGCCAGACAATTGTCAACACTGGCAGGTATTCAACGATGACAATCAACTTGTTGCTTTTCTAGAAAAAGCTGATAATTTCAATGAGCTTCATTTTGAGGGATCTACTTCTACGTGCCGTGAATCTGTCATTGGTCAAGCAAATGAATGAAAAGAAGGTGATGGCATATGTCAGCTCAAGGGAAATAAAATTCCAAAAGGTTTAGTCTCTCTGGAACAATTATTTGACAAAATTGATCGTTTTATCAAGAAGAAGCGACAAGATGATCCTAACTCCTCTCCAGAGACCAAATCTGTCAACTTGGGTACTGTAGAACATCTGCAGTTTGTGAGCATCGGGAAATGTTGTACACCCGAAGAAAAGTAGAATTTTGTCAAATTGCTGAAGAAATATATGGACGTATTGGCATGGTCTTATGCCGATCGAAATTATTTCAAGCCTATGGACATTCAGCATAACATCCCGTTAGAGGACGATGTCAAACCCTTTCGCCAAAAACAGAGGCATTACAATCCCAATATCTCGGGTACCATCCAGGTGGAAATACAAAAAATGTTGGATGTGAGAATCATCTTTCCTATCCATCACAGTACCTGGGTTGTGAACATCGTGCCCGTACGAAATAATAATTTCGAGATACGCATATGTGTAGATTTTCACAATCTAAATCATGTGTCCTTGAAGGACAATTACCCGCTGCCCATAATGGATCAATTTCTACAGGAAGTAACTGTTTCAGAGATGTTGTCCATGATTGATGGTTTTTCAGGCTATAATCAGATTGAAGTCTCTCCTGAAGACCAATTTAAAACAACATTCACTACTCCTTGGGGCACATTCACCTACAGCAGGATGCCTTTTGGCTTGACCAATGCTGGTGACACCTTTCAGTGATCAATGGACTTCACATTCAAAGGTATGATGGGAAAGGTCATCATAGTTTATTTGGATGACTTAACTATGTTCTCAAAAAAGTGAAGTGATCATTGTGATCATTTGGAGAAAGTATTGATTAGATGCCAAGAACACGGGATATCCCTAAATCCAAAAAAGTCTATTTTCAGGGTCACTGAAGGAAATTTGCTGGGACACGTTGTCAGCAAGGAAGGAACAAAGATAGACATCGAAAGGGTTAAGGCTATTCATAGCATTACCTTACCCATGAGCAAGACCGGTGTTCACTCTTTCTTTGGAAAGGTGAATTTTCTCAGATGCTTTATTCCCGACTTCATTGAAAAGACTCGTCACATATCAAATATGATGAAAGGGTCACAAACATTCTGGTGGAGTGAAGAAGGAAAGACGTCATTCAAGGATATAAAATCCTCCATTACTCATGCACATGTCCTGGTATGTCCTGACTTCTCCAAGGATTTTATCGTGTAGAGTTATGCATCTGCGCATACTGTATCAGCCACCTTAATGAAAAAAAACTCTGAGGATGTTGAATCTCCAATCGCGTTCATGAGCTCCCCTCTCAAGCTTCATGAATTAAATAGGTCTCAGTTAGAGAAACATGCCTTCGTAGTAGTCAAAGAAGTCAAGAACTTCCAATACTACATCCTAAACTCTCATACGGTAGTGCTAGTTCCTAACAAGACAGTTAAGTCTATCCTAACTCAACATGAGTTAGGAAGCTTACGAGGGAATTGGATCGCAAAGGTAGAAGAGTATGATCTAGACATAAAACCAACCAAGCTAGTAAGAGGCAAGGGCCTATGTCAGCTTATGACTGAAAAAAAAGATTCAGAGGTCCCTGAAGATAAATTTGATTGCACCGACGGGAAGTAGGGTGAACTTAAGAATGTAGATTCTCTACCTATGGTTCTATTTGTTGCAACCAGTGACGAGTGGTATTATGAAATCACTTTCTTTTCTCACTTACAGTGAGTGTCTAGCCCATCTAACTTCAAAGGAGAAGCAGACTATAAAACTCAAGGCAGCTAGATATGTCATATGGGATGACTGTTTATACAAGCACGGGATTGATGGCATCTTCTTGCGATGCGTTCACAAACCATAACAGATCAAATTGTTTGAAATTTTTCATGACTCAGCCTGTGGTAGTCACTTCTCCTCATCTGTAACATCACATAAGATCATTCGGGCTAGGTATTACTGGCCAATGCTATTTTAGGTTACAGCCACCTGGGTAGTAAAATGTGAGCTCTGCCAACAATTTGTTGGCAAACCAAAATTGACTGCTTTTCCCCCCAGGCTCGTCATTATTGACGAACCATTCAGGAAATGGGGAATTGAATTTATTAGAGAACTATATCCCTAATGAAGTAATGGACATAGTTATGTCTTAACAACAATAGATTACTTCACCAAATGGGTGGAGGCCATACCTGTTAAGAATGCCACCTCTGAAGTTGTTTGCAACTTCATCAAAGAAAATATCATCATGAGATTTGGCATCCCACACAATATCGTTACTGATAATGCTTCCAACTTCTCCTCATGGGAATTTATCAAGTTTTTCTATGGATATGGAATAACCTTGGCCCATGCCTCAGATTATTACCCCCAGGGAAATGGTCAGAAAGAATCCAGTAATAAGAACCTAGTGACCATCATACGGAAGCTAGTTGATGAGAATCAACGGTCATGGCACAAGTCATTGTATGATGCTTTGTAGGCAGACCGTATTACTTCAAAGAGGTCTCTTGGTATGTCACCTTTTCAAGTGTTATATGGAATCGACGCTGAGCTCCCCATTTCCATGAAACTTCCTGCTCTACGCTTGGCACAAGAAATCGAAGATGAGAATTTTTGGAATTCTCTAGAAAAGAGGATCATGTATCTAACAAAACTTGAAGAAAAGAGAGTAAGAGTGGTCGATAGGATCACCGAACATTAGAATCAAGTCAAGAGATTATTTGATAAAAAGGCTAAGCAGAGGGATTTCTAGGTGGGAGATCTCATCCTTTTATGGGACAAGCGAAGAGAGCCAAAGGGAATGCATGGGAAATTCGACTCTCTTTGGAGAGGGCCTTTCAATATCAAGCAACTCAATGGAGAGAATAGCTTCTATCTCTCATATCTGGATGGAACTAAGCTCCTGCTTCCCTATAGCAGGAAACATCTCAAAATATTCAAGAAGTAGAGCTTGCTCTCTTCTTTGTACAGTTTGCTTTAGTTGTGTGTTTGTTTTCTGTTTGTTGTGTGTTTTCCTTTCTTTTTTTTCTCCCTTGTTTTCGAATCTTTAGCCCAATGGATAGGCACATGTAGATCTGGGATTCTCTACCCTTAAGCTTCACTCAAAGATAGTCCCCAGAAAGAGCAAGTTGTTATCCTGTAAAATTGACAAGGGTAATTTTACAGGTAACCATACCAAAAATTTCTGTTTTGGTCCCCCGTTGTGGTCTCTTAACATTCAAAATGGCATAAAATTCCTTTCCGAAAAATTTAGTTTTTAAAACTTGGTCATTTTCAACATTTTTGGGTTGGGCGTAGTTTTCATTCGCATTACATCAACCAAAACTTTTCCCCTCTATTCCTTTGGCACATTCTAGGGAGTGTCAACACTCCAAATGTTGCGCCTCTCAAAGGTGCACCAAGGCACAAGTGCCATCTTGTTATCACTCTCTAAAGTGCGCTATGGGCACTAAAAATGTAGTGTCGACACTCTCAAAGCTGTGCCATGACGGAAATCCCTTCGTGTCGAAATCCACTTAAGTGTGCCATAGGAAAAGTTGGTGGCACATTTATTACACCTTTTGCTATATATAGGCGCATCTGACCTGTCATTTTCACAACTAAAAAAAAATGAAAATCTATTCCTTTGTGCTTGTCAGCATTCCTGTTAGCCCCACGTGTTGCCATTTGTCACATTTGTGGACCCCACATCACCTCCTTCATTGTTATATATTCCTGGTAAGTGGCCCTTGCCCTTCTTATGGATTTGTTGTGGCTTTTATGTTGGGTTAGGTGATCAGGACTATTGATGATAACAATGAACCTAAGAAGATAACATAATCCCAACCCATTTTGTAAACCCACCTACAAGCCATTTTTCACTATCCTTCCAAATCTGCTAATCTGGAAGGCTTTACCTCAGAATGGACCCCTGCCCCTTTTCTCCTCTATCCCCTGCTTTGCTAAGGTTAACCCCTTGCTATCAAAATCTGAGATGAGAGAGTAAAAAACCACAAAATAAAGAGAATTGGCCTACTGTCTTCCACGACGTAATTTTCATACATGTTGCAATAAACGCAGTCATGCCCCTTTGGCACACGATTTAGTCATGTTGCATCAAAAATATTCACACCAAGGTGCACTGTGAACTCACGCAATAGAAGGCCTTTCCCGCGCCTTGTTAAAAAAATTGCAAAATTCCTAAGGCGTCGACACGAGCGCACCTACAGTAGCAACAAAACTTCATGCTATGTAAACCCTTCTCATGCCACATAAAGCTTAACCCCTTGGTGCACCTCACCTTGGCACACCATAATACTATGTTACACCAATCCTATATGTGCCCCACTAAAAGACTTATAATGGCGCAAGCACATGTCCCTTGAAACCAACATGTGAATGTTGTGTGTAGCCTTTCCATGCCCTGCACCCCTTCTGACACTACTTTCTCCCATGCAACACTTTCCCAAAGTGTGCCTCACTTTTCTAAGCCCCTGCAGCCTGTAGTAAAGCTGCACCTTACACCTAGAGGCTCATAAATTGCTAACTTTTCATTCTGTAAGCTTTTATGGACAACTTAATGGCTAACATGGCCCTTCTATGATGAACTTCCCTGATTCTTCTTGTAGATAAACAGCTAAAATCAGATCCACACATGTATTCATCAAGTAAGAATCCAACTAATTCCAAGGGTAAAGCCAAGCTAATAAAGCAAGAAATGAAATATAAATACCAAAGGGTCAGGATGCCTGACTCACTTGCAGAGTGCGATCTTGATATCAAAAATTCAGAACTCAAGCACATTGACATGGAGGACTTTTGGGCTAGAACCAAGAAGGTCACAGGCAGCCCATGGATGGATAAATTGGTTGGCGGTGGTTTGCACTTTACTGTAAGGCTCCCAGTGAGTGCAATCAACAATGATTTTATGATGTTTGTGGGCCGTTGTTACAATAAGGACACAAGATGTGTCAAAAATGAGAAGGACGAGGTGATAATCAACCTCACTACCTGACATTTTGAGATCCTGTTGGATATCCCTCACCACTGACATTTTTTAACAGTGAGCTAGGAGGACTGCATGAAGACATGGATTGAAAATGAGGACAAGCGTATGTAGTTAATGAATGAGGTGTACCTCAAGAATAAGAAGGTGACAAGAAGATGTCCAGAAGTCATTCATCGCAGTGAATTTTCAAAAGAGCTGAGTGACACAATCACCTTCCTGAGTAGGGTGTTTTTGATACCTAATACCCGATACTTTCACAAGTGGATGCTCAGGTATTTGGAAATAATGAATAAAAATGTTCCTGATCAGCATTTTGATTGGGGAGAGATTATCAGCAGCATAATCTCGGAGCAACTTCAACAACTTTCAACAACTAGGAGGTTCTATATGAACTCCTATGTATTATATGTTGCTGCCTCAGAGAGGGACTACCCAACATTGAATCGGTGTGAGATATGGCCCCAGGTTAGGATATACGAGTACTATCTAGAGTTAAGACTGGAGAACAACATAGCCCAATTCAGTAAAATCAATGATGTGTTCTTCTATGGCATTATCTGCCTCTTGAGGCCCAAAATGACTTACGCTCAGATGACCAAAAGCATGGTCACCACCATAGAGAAGTGGGGAGCGTTATTCACGTAATTCCCCACTCTCACCTATCTCAAAGCCGCTAACTTCTTAGGAGAGCCCACCAAATTTCCAAGGTATACGGGACCCAAACTGATCCTGTTGGAGCTTTCTATACAACTCATCACATACCATGAGAAGTGTTTGAAAAGGACGAAAGGTGGAACTCCATTCCCCCTCACAGTGGGAAGGTACACCTGCACTTCACAGAGAAAATCCCAGGAGATGTTTGCAGAGCTTGAATTACTCAATTTGAAGCATAATTTCTCAGCAAGGCCAATCTTTGATCCTCGTGATTTCCTTCCAAGGGAAAATATCGATCCAATTCATGTACCTCAGATTGAAGATATCTATATTGACCTATATCATGAAGTTGAGCTCAGATAAAAGGATCACTCTTGACTTTCCCTAGTAAAGATCATTCAATATGGTGTGGGTATCATCCCAAAGGATTTCCAAGAAACTGATCAAGAAGTTGATAAGGTTTATCTAGACATGGATGGGGACAATTGGCCATTTTCTAAAATTGATAGAAACAAGGCCCCTCAAACTATAGAGGAAAGGGTCAAGGGCACTCTATAGCACACCGATTATAGGTGCAAGAAAAATGGTATCATCTACCTTGGGTAGACTTTACCACATATCCCCTGGGGAATGCACCCACCAGGCTGAAACACTTACCTAAAGGAAAAGGAAAATATAAATAAGGAGAGGAAAGCACCGCTCAAAAAGAAGTTCCTGAGATCCCTCCTTCCACCACCGAGGAAAAAGTTGTGGACTTAGTGTCCCCAAGAAGAGAAGAAGCGACCAATGCTCCAACGAACACATTCACTCAGGATGTTGTCACATCTACAACTGGCAAAGTATCAATCATTCCCTCTCTCGCTCCTCCTTCCCCTCCTCATGTCACTCAACCAACCGCTCCTTTGGTTGTGTCTTCTCCCCTGTCTTCTAATATTCCCCCTCCCTTTTCCTCCATCTTCTCTTCCCTCATGGATCTATCCCCCAACATTTCTTCCCTCATCTCATATATCCCTTCTGCCCCCATGGTTCCGTCTCTTGTAGTGAATCCAAACCCCGTGAGTGTTGGAGTGTTGGCTTCTTTCTCCATGCCACCACTAAGTGTCTTGACACATTTCCCCGTGTCCACTATAGGTGCTCCTTTTTTCAACCCCTTTTCCTCCTCTTCCTCTAGTCCCACTCCCTTAAGTCCAGAATGGATCTCCAAACACCTAATCCAACACAAGAGGAAAGTCCCTATTGCACCCATGGACTTCTCCATTATTCCGGATAAAGGGCCTAAGAAGCAAAAGGCTATAACCCACTTCTCTCAAAGTGCTTCAGGTGAAAGGGTTATGGAGATTGCGTACCCTGATCCCAAAAAGAATAAAGAAGATCTATCTCCTACATATTTTACAGTGACTCAGGTCACAATGGGAACATCATCAGAGAGCCTGCAAGGAGAGGCCTTATCCGTAGTGGATTCCCTTTTTAAGAAGTTTCAAGAAGCAAAGGAAGAGAAGAGAATATTAAAAGAGCAAAACAAAAATCTTCTCCAAGCCCTGCAAAATATGGGAAATGCCCCTCCTATGACTTCCGCCAACCCTCCCAAAGTTCTTAATCAGGAGAAGATAAATGAGTACGCCAAGATCGGTGAGCAAGGTGTAGTAGTGTCCACCTAGAGAGAGTAGATCCTCAAAGATAGTGAGGAAGTGATTAAAAAGTTCACAGAGCTCTATCAAAATATAGATCAAGAGAAAAAGGAACTCCAGGAAATAGTAGCACGTATCTCTGAAGAGTTGGACCATGCCAGGTTGCAACACAAGATGTTATAGAAGATGCTAGACTGCCCAATTGGTGACTTGGTGAAATTCATCGTCTTTGATCACCCACGAGCACCAAACAAAGTCCCTGCTGCTTTAGACTATCGGGTTGACCAAATGGAGTTTGTCTTGGAAAAGATAGACAAAATCAAGGAGGAAGCCCTAGATGCCATGCATCAAATGGAGCAGATCATCTTAAGAATGTCTTCGGGGTTTCTCGGTGCAGCGTATGCCTTGAGGAAGGTAGATGATACTATTTATCTTTTTAAGGGAATCGTGTCGCAAGGTTTCACGTTAGAAGCCACTTTAGATGTAGAATCTATCAACAACCTTCTGTCTTGTCACGACTTTGTTGGGTACCTAATGGAGGTAGGCAACGAATACTTCAAAATCCCTAAAAGACTCAGAAATGAACGAGAAACTTGTGAAGTCATTGGGGATCACACCAAGGGTCCCACTCAGGAACAACTTTAGGCGATGGTCAGCAAGTTCATGGAGTATCGAACTCAGTTTCACATTACCTCTCCTGAGCAGAAACAAGACACTCCTTTCAAGCCAAGGGATAACGATGAATAAGCTCCTTCCTCCTGGGATAAATCCCATTTTTGTAAAAGTATTTAAAATTATGTTGGCACAAATGATGAAATCATCCATGTTGCACCATGGGATGTTGTCATCCACCAAATTGCCCTAAAGTCAACATTTGACTTTTAAATATTTTGTAAATAGTGGTTGGCTCCTTTTTGTCTTCTTTCTCCTTCTCCTTCTATAAATAGTTGGACACTTGTAGCATTCAGTGTGACCAAATTTGTATGAAAAATAGAAGTGAGAAGAGAAATACTTTGAGCTTTCTTGTAACAGAACACATATTAATACAAAAACTGAGACTTTGTGCTGAATTCCTGTGTTATGTGTTAGATCTTTCTTAAGTTAGATCTGCATGCTTATTTTGTTGGATTCACCTATACTTTTGTAATTTTTTTATCATTATTTCTTTGTTTGTTTATGTGAGTAAGTTTGGCTTTGTTTACTACCGACCCAAAACATAAACCCTCTAACCTTTCTACTTTGGAATTCATTTCTTTTCTCCCTTCAGATCCATATTTCTTCCATTCCTTCCTTCATTCCTTTCTGTTCTTCATCGGAACTAACTCTACCGGGATGAGATCCCATAACCCCCCTGAAGGTAGAATACTGTAAGACTTGTACATATTCCTGCTGGTAGAATAGCAATAAACTAGTTTCACTTTGTTTTCTTAAAGAGGGGCTATGCCCTGCACATTGTTGGCCTGTCTATCCATAGATCTATCTACCTGACAGATTTTCAGACCAATAGGGATATTGGTGATAAGTGTAGGTAGGTGGATGTGGATGTAATGATTTTTGTAGTAATTGGAGGAAGCGAATGTGGGATGGAGAGGAAATTTTTTTGGAAGGGATTATGGGATGCCGACACCATGGGTGGCTAAGATGCAATGGGTACATGAGAGGTGGCAGGTGCAGATAGACCTACACTCAAGGCGGTTGATAAAGGAATGGTTGACATCATAGGAATACTTGACATCAAAGGTGTGATAAATATCATAGGTTCAGCAGATATCGATGATGTAGGGTCAAGTTGGAACACCACTAGGTGGTAAGCTGGAAGAGGGTAAGACCTAGATAGTAGTAGATTATGCATAAGTGGGTGCGAGGGTAAAAGGAATAGACATAGGTGTGTCGTTACAATATTCCTTGATGAATCCCGATGTGGATGAATGGGCTAAATAATATTGTAAAGCAATGGTATTTTGATCAAAGAGTCTTGTAAAATTTTCATCACTAGTACTAATTATAATAGGCTGACTGAGATCCATAGGTGATAGAATGGAAGGTGGACAATTGGCTAGGTGGGAGAGGTTGAAGGCTAGAGTGGAATACAACGTCATTAGCTTAGCTATGAGTCAAAACCATGTGACTTATAATAGACATGGTAATATGATCTTTGTAGATGACATAGAAGCACAAAAGGAATGGAGAAAATAGTTCCAGAAAGGTGAAAATTGGTCATTGTTTTAATTGAAAAATTAAAACATAGAGATCGACGGAGGTTAGGTAACTGGTGGTGTCAGTGATAGAGGGTAACTGATCATGGTTAAAGGACCGATACCAGTTACTGTCGAAAATAAAATGATTTGAAAATTTGGCAACAAATAATGAAAATGGAGCAAATCTGGATCTTGAGAGTGATTTCAAAGACACAAAGATATGATGAGGTAAATGTGGAAACCCTAGAAAAAAAGAAATGTGATGAATGCTACTTTGGTTAAAATGACCGAAATAGTAGGAAACCGATAACAGTCAGTAAATCGATGATAGTTAGATGAGTAAACATGACGGTCATTGGACTGATGCCAGTGAATTGTGAAATTTGTGAAAAAGATGGGAAAAAAGTGAATTAGGTGATTTAGATCAAATAAAAGACCAACCTAGAAACCTGAGTATGGTAATGATTGAACTTAAAAAACTCAAAAAGAGTTGGAATACACCAATTATGATTAGTGAGTGTGAAGGGGAGAAAAAGAATGGAGAAGATGACTTCACACCTCAAAACATAGATCAAGCAAAAAACTACTAAACATAAAATCCTATGTGGTCGATTTTATGTTATGGCTTATGCCATTTGAGACTAACTTGTTAATACAGTAGATTTTTTGGTTTGATAAAGGTGTCCTATGAAAAGCCAACAACTAAGGCTAGTTTTAAGCAAGTTTTGGTGAGGGAGATCATTTCTCTAAGATAATAACTAGATAGAGAAACTAGTTTGGAGCCCTCTATCAATCCTTTGATTATATGATCATTGACATCTTCTTCTGGGTAGGATGTTGTTTAAGAAAATGAGTAATTGTATTTATAGTGGTTTGGTGTAGAGAATAAAGTGTGCAGTACGGTTCAATTTGTCAAACATCAATTGGGCATGACTTCCAGCATATAGGTTTCCCATAATGTATAAATTAGCTACAGATGCAACACTCAAAAATGATATGAAAATATTTTAGACCCAAATCCATAATAACCTTTGATGAGAGCAATGATGAATAGGAAATACTATGTCTTTCACTAATGCAATACAAAAATAAAAAGAATGGTTCTTTTTAGTCCAAAATACGAGTGTCAATGAGAACAATAGAAGAGAGAGAAGGTTCCAAAGGAGAAAAATTAATGTGAATTATTTCAAAAATAAATAGACACACAATATTTCACCTATGAATGAAAAATTCAAACTAACTCTTGATGGGTCCCAGTGGGCATGCTAAAAATGTTTCCTTGAATAATTTTGCATTAAAAAAGATAAGGTTACAGTCAAGCAGGAATACATGTGATATGTAGGTCGAAGGATGAATGTGCATGTTACTGAACTTTATCCAAGTTGATCGTAGATAAATCCTTTTTGGATGGGAAGGAATACTTTTAGATATAAAGAAAAACCAGCAAATGATATTCAATAGTAAATGATATTGGACAACCTAGCGATTGAATAGTTTCGAGAAGTGTGATACTTCATAGATGGCTGCCAATCCACTATTTTTTTATAAAATCAATAAAAGTAAATATGATAAATAAAGGTCCTATTGCTAACACTTTGATTTAGCTATATCAAAATGTTATAAAAAAACTAGATTAAGAAAAGTATTAAAATATAAACCAATATAGTATCAAGAAAGCTATGTTTCTGGTTGGGATAGGTCATAAGGGTGCTATGTAAAGTCATAGAGGTATCTGGTAAGGTCTTTCTGGATTTAAGGACATGTTAGAGGTAGTTTGGTGAAGGTTAATAGAAAACACAATGACCGATATTTATTTGGTGACCGATGATGGTTAAGGTGACCAACATTGGTAGGGGAAAATTTGATAGTAAATGATTAAACAAAGGTTTTTAGGTTCTTTGTGATTGCATACTAAGTGAGGGTATGATGTTTTGGGGTCTTAATATGGATGAGAAGAATCAGGGATACTAAAGAGAAGGTTTAGAATGGTGAATAGTTTTAGAATGGTTAAATAGTTGGTCAGTGCAAGGAAGGTGATGTATAAGAAACAAAGGAAATCAACTACTAAAAGGAGAAAGAGATCTACAAAAGGAATTAAAAAATGATTATAACCACAATACTTACTTGATGTCCTAGTAGATCTTGGGAGTTGGGATGGTTGATGGTTGATCAGAGAAGAAGTGCTTGAGTCTAGTGTCCATGGAAATATGGCCTTTGTGCTTTTGTGAGTTTTCTAACACTATGGAAAGATGAACTAGATGCTTGTCTTGCACTATGTCTATGTGTGCTCATTGTCTGGATGTAGGAGCAACTTGCAGATTCATGTTTGAATGCCATAAGAATCCAATAAATAAATGACCAACGCATGTAAAGAGTTGTGAAAGTGTATATAAGGTAACGGATGGTGGCTAGGTGACCAACATTGGTTGAGGGAAAAATGGCGTTGGTTAAGGTACCCGGAAAGTCTATGTTTAACAAAAATAGGTTAGATCTTTACTATTTTTGAAAATATTTTGATTGATTCCTCTTAGGGAAGTGGATTTCACATGAGAGACGGAAGGAAGGTCATAAAAAAATTCCAATTAGGTTTTGGAAAAAGTCTTAGTTAGTTAGGTTAAGTGGTGACTCAACACTAGGAGTCATGACTCAGTGTTGAGAGTGATGACTCAGTCATTGTGATTTAAATGCCCCTTGAATGGGTCTAGGGTGATGTGTAACAATGAGATGGAGGTTTAAGGGTGAAATTAACTTAATTAAATTAATTAATAATGTGAGTATGAATATTAGTACATGATGAAGGGGTCATGATTAATTAAATATATTACATTAATTAATTGAAGGGGACCAAGGGGAGTGTGGCCCACATTTGGTTTCTACGCCTGTATTAAATTAGCAGGTACTGTACACATGGCCAATACTATATTTGACTTCTTCATTTCATCTTTTAAGGCTTGTAAAATAGTCTCATAGCTAGATATCTTCCTTACAGTTGAAGCCATTTCCCTTGATGCTTCTTCTGTAACATCCTTTGGTTTAGGTAGGCATATTGGTTCATCCTATAAAATAAAAGAAACTATTATACAAAGGTAATGTAGCTCCGAATTGAACCCCTCTGGAACCTTCTTCTGAAAAATCAGGCTTTTTCTACAAGATTTCTTTGGCAATCTGTTCAGCCATCTTTTTGACATTTTGTGCCTCGGCCACTGCATTATCCAACTCCTGGGTGAGTCAATTGATTTTTCTATCCTTATCTTTCTTATCATCCAGGGGTGTCCTTACTTTTTATACCTTTTAATATTCCTAAAAGCTACTTCAGTGGACACTTTGACTGATGTGTTACTCACATGTTTGCTAGAAAATTTTGTGGGTTCAATGGTCATATGCCACATATGTGGCACCTTTCTTGTTGGGCCCCAAAATATTTTCTAAGTAAAAGAATGTGCATGGGCATGCGGGACCTATTTTAAGAAGGGTACGTGGGGTGAAAGAGTGCAGGACAGGGTTCTAGTAAGGTTTAATAGAACACTCAATGCACGTGCGTAATTCAAAACAATTTTTTTGGGACTTAGCCATATTTGGCATTCCGGGTAGTACATGAGAAAAGTGTGACCCATCTAGCATGTAGAGTTGCCATCCTTATAACTTGTTTTTCAAGAAAGGAATATTCCATGCATGCGATGGAAGGATCCATAAAGACATCATTGAAAATAGTGGAGATATTAGATCAAAGGAATCATGCTCCATCTGAGGACCACATGGACACTTGGAAACCAATATATTACCTCAGGAAGGTATGTAGGTGGAGGTTAAATCTATATATGGAGATGCTCAGGTAGAAGGAAGGATGGTCACAATTAGTAGACGAGTTGGTGGATGATAGGTGAAGCTCTACACAAATAGGAGTGGGCTATCTGGTTGTAGGTTTTATTTAAGAATATTGTAGGAGTGATGACATACTTAGAGGGATGGGTCTATGGACATTCTTGTAATATGGAGGGCCTAGTTGAGGTTCATGATGCATGAATTTGATCTGCATTTATATGTTGGTATGTTATGGCCTAGATGGATGTAATATGGTTATTGAACTTAATAAATATGAATCTATGTGGTTATGGGTTATATCTTCTATACAAGTAAATGGATTTGTTCTAAGTATATCATGTAGATGGATGTAGTCCTTTGTGCATTTCCTTTCTATTATGGTTCAGATATGTATTCTATTAATGTTTGTCTTTTGTTATCTAAATGGATGCATTAGGACAATAACTCATCCTAAGCTCTCAGAATGAATGCATGGTTCTTTTCCATTCTTACATCTAAGTCTGTCATAATGATGTATTTTCACACAAATCACATAAAGGAGGGGCTCAGCACCTGCATGTTTCTCGGGTGAGTGACTAACACCTACTGGGTGATAGGCCGACGTGTATGGGATTAGATTTTTTTTCTAAGGGTATAAAAATGACTACAAATTTGTTCCATTATCGAGACCTCTTTTCGAATTTATTGTGAGAAATGATATACATCTTGGTTTCTATGATGTGTGATGATAGATCTCTTGACCTTGGAGAGTTTTGAAGAATGGTTTAAAATCATGAAGGATGAGTTTTATCAAATATTTAGCACCAAACCTAAGTTTGATGCATGCAGATGGGTAGAAAAGTATTTGTATCATGAGTTGTATGAAACCTTATTTTGTTGTTTTTGAGTAGAGTTGTATGAATGGCTTTAAACATATGCATCTAGATCATGTTGTTACTATAGATCATGCATATGGACCCAAGATGACTATGAGAGGCTATAGGATGTGGATCTGACTCGGTCACGTGTTTTTGATCACTGGTGGAGAAGAGTGTTGACCAGTTATACTCTTGAATATGCCATTTCTACGTATTATTGTCTAGAGGTTGCCGAGTATAAGTTCATACGGGAACCTAGACAATTGTTTTTGCAAGCTATCCCATTTGCTATGAAGATCTTAATCATTACACTAAGTTTGGAGGTATTCCCTATGGCTGAATAAACTTCTCTGGGTGTTGGGCAAGGAAACTATGGTGGAGGAAGATGGTAGACATTGCGTCAGGAAAATAGAGGGAAGAATATGACTCAAGTATGGTGAAGCATGTGAAAGGGATATTTATAGAAAATGCAAGGCTGTAGAAATGATGGATATATAGAGGCAGACATTGCAGAAAGGAATTGAGGTTAATGCAGAGTACATGGAATTTGAGAAGTTTATGTTACCCCATCTTTGAAAGTGCGGGAGATAGAACCCTTTGGCTTCTGATGACAATTCATCACATGGAGAAAGAATATTTGTCAACACACATCTTAACCCACCTAGTGACAAAACCATGGTGCTTGGTTTTTCAAATCAAGAAACAAGAATTGCTAATTTAGTTAGTATCGGTGGAAGTAACCGATTTGTGCCTAGTAAATATAATTTCTCATTTGGGATATCTATGGCTACACAAACCATTCTTGTGTTTGAAGGACTTTTTGGGAAAATTGCAAGCATAGAAAGTATGGGTATCACATCTAGAAGTGGCACATGATACACATCTAGTAGTGGAGTAATATCACAGACCATTGACGCGTAGTTCAGTGGGACATTGGGAGCACTAGGTGCGCTCGCTTTAGGTCCTTTTCTAGCTACATGAGGTGGATCTGGTTTTATAGGACCTATTGGGCCTGGTGGATCTAGAGGTAGATCGAGTGGATAAGGAGGAATAGGAATTAGAAGATCCAATGGATTTGGTGTTGGAAAAAACACCAGAGGGAATCATGTTTCTGGATCAAGTAGACAAGGGCCTCAGCCACCATCAAAAGTATTTTTGAAATGTCTCTACATTTTCCAAATTAGATGGGTTTTGAGGATGTTGCAGAGCATGTGCAAAAATGTGAATTGCTATGGCGTGCAAAGGGGATCACTACCATGAAGCAGAAGGAAAGTTAGTTTGTAATGATGTTGCAAGGGCATGTGCATAGTTGGTATCATGAGTATTACCCCTATCAAACGATGATAAACTACACTGCATTTAATAATTCCTTCCTAGAAAAGTTCCATAACCTTGAATTTGAGTAGAAGAGCATCAACGCTTTGAAAAGAGATCGAGTAAGGAATGGTAGAGAGTGTGCATGAGTAGGACGCATATTTCAAAAATATCTTATCAAATCTATCGTATGATATCCATTCTTCTTAGCATGCTCAGTGGTTTTTTGGAGGACTGATAACACCATTTAGAGGGGTGATATCGCACAAGAAATTCAAGGACCCATGTGAGTCCTTGGAGGCTGCCTTGTGCGCTGAGGTCGTTGGAAGTGTTGATACCAGTGTGAGACTTTGTTAAGAGTCTCAAATTGCTGTAATGGAAAGGAAATTAGAGAATTTATTTGCGAACTTAGTGCATGAGACTCACATTTGTATGTGGTGCATAGATTATTAGATAGAGGGGAATGCCAAGGATAGTTTCCCCTGGAAATCAGTACGTGCCATGGTAGTAGATTGTGAAATTTTCCTCTTATGAAATTTTACATAAAAGTATCGATGCATTTACCTCTTATGAGGAGGAAAATTTTGAGGATATTTATGATGGATGTTTGAAAATATGGGATCTTCTTATAGTTTTCTTGAGGAGAAGGGAAGTTATACTTCCAAAAATTTGATTTGGAGTCTGGAAAGAGCAAAATCTTTAGGCACACTAATTCCTCATATCAATGAAAATCATAGGGGCATATGGATGGGAATGAGAACAAGGCCCCCCCTTCTTCTCACTCCCATGCCTTCATGGAAAAATAGAGAACCTCAAGATCCCAATCAATTTGAGGAATGGAAGAGGAAAGTAGAAACATGATCAGGGTATAGTATTTCTGAACTAAAACATTGGGATATTATGTTTCAGTCATTTGACCTGAGCATTCAATTGGAATGTAGAATACACAACCCAAGATTTGAAGAGTAAATTTTGTAAGAGGACATATAAAAAAGTAAGTATGGGGGAGATGATAAGACCAAAATATGTCTCATTAATGTACGATAAACGATCTTATTTAACTCTCCTTTTTATCAAGTTTAACTGCATTTTGTGACTTTCATTTGATCTAATAAAAGTTAGGATGTAATTTTCCATCTTTTGTTGATTGTAGTTTTAAAATTTAAAAACTCTGTAATTCCTAACAAAGTGGTTTGGAAATTCAGTTTTGTAATAAAACATGTCACAATCAGTTAGAAGAACAAAGTATGAAGTTGTCAGCATATTTTTGGAAGCATTGGTTTTAATATGAATTAGTTCTGGAACTTCCATACTTAGTTCCAGAACTCCAGTACTTAGTTCTGGAATTTTTGAACTTAGTTTCAAAACTCCTGCATGTAGCTCTAAAACCCTCACAGTTAAATCTGGAATGATTTCCTTTAGTTCTAGAACTTCTCTGAAGTTCCGCAACTGAAGAGAATTTTTTTATTCCAACAATATCCGGTGAATTAGAAATCAATGATCCTTTCAATCAGGAGTAGATTAGAAGATTTCTGATTCTTCATACTCACAGATCCAGGGATAACTATAATACAATAGTATGTCTAGCCATGTTCCAATTAATCATCTATTTTAAGCACGATTTTATTCCATCTAAATTAGTAGGACAACTATGGCTGTAAATGCACCTTTGGAAGGAATATATATATGCAGACCTATAGATAGATGTATGATATGTTAATATAGAGATGGACCGATATACATAGATACAAACACAGAGAGATAGAAAGAGACAATACATCTTTGTAATGCAGAACATTTTTTCAATAAAATAGTCATTTCTGTTTTGATAGTATATTAAGTTGTCAAATCCTATTTAAAGGTTGAGCAAGGGCCCAATTCTCTAAGAACCACGATCTTCGTTTTATTGGTATTTATATTTCCAGAGAAAATAGTATAGATCTATTAATTTTGTAAATTCTTTTGATAACTCAAGTTGAAATCTGTCATATACTTGTTCTTGCAAGTGTTATAGATTAGATTCTTATTTCCTTGCAATCATATTTCAGCTGATGAGTATCGTTATTCCCTTAATTTAATCAACTTCTTGTTGATTTCATATTCAAACCAGGGGTGTGTCCAAAGCTATATGCAATAAGATTAATCCTATTGATCTAGTAGTTGACTGTAGTTATTTTTGTATTTTCTAGGGGATATTTTCATTGTCTTAAGGAATTCTCGGTAAAAAACTTATTTAAATAATACAAATAAAATGTACTGAAACGAAACACACTTTACAGAATGGAAATAAACACACTTGCTTTTGGAAATCACCACACTTGCTTTTTAAAGTAAACACACTTGCTTTTAGAAAACAAACACTCAAATTTTTGGAAGTAAACACACTTGCATTGATTTCTTAAAAACTAGTTGTAAGAAGAATAAGAATCTATCTAGACACTTGCAGGAACAAGTATACAATAGAGTCTAACTAGAAGAATTAAAACCCATACAAAATTAACATATCTAAACTTATTTTCTTAGGAAATATAAATACCAAATAGACAACTATCCTGGTCCTTAGAGGAGAAGAACCTTGCTCCTCCTTGAATTAGGATTTAACAACTTAGAATTCTCTCAAACAGGAATTATTATTTATTGATAAAACATTTGGTATTACAAAAAAATTAGATATGTATACTTATTCTCTATCTATATCTGCTTTCTTTGTTCTATCTCTATATCTTTATCTACTGCAGGTCTGCTTATATATATTTACAATCATAGTTGCCTCTATGATTATGATGAAATCTAATCATGCTCATAATAGATGCTAATTCAGATTGTGGCTGATCAAACAGTTGTAAGATAACTATTCCCTGGATCTGCAATCAGAAAATATTCTCATCCTTTCCTAATTGAAAGGGTTGTTGATGATAAATCACCGGATGTGGTTAGAATAGATAAAATTCCTATTAGTTTTGGAACTTCAGAGAAGTTATAGAACCATAGGAAATCGTTAAGGATAAAAACTGTGAGAGTTTTGGACCTATACCCAGGAGTTCCAAAACTAAGTCTGAAAATTCCGGATAACTAAATACTGGAGTTCTAGAACTAAGTCCAAAAGTTCCGGAACTAGATGATGACTTTGTAATGGAGTTATGAAACTAGCTTGGAAGTTCTAGAACTAAGCTGTATTAGAACAAATGCTACCAAAAACATGTTGAATGCTACATACTTCATTTATTCGACTGATTAGACCTACTTTATTACAAAACTGAATTTTCAAACACACTTCATCAGGAATTTCAGAGCTTTTAAATGTTATAATCACAATCAATCAAAAGACAGACAATCACATCCCAACTCATATTAGATCAAATAAAATTCATAAAATGCAATGAAACTTAATAAAAAGGAGAATACGATGAGATCAATTATTATACATTTAACGGGCATATTCTGGCCTCATCATTTCCCCGAAACTTACTTGTTTCTAAGTCCCTTTACAAACTTCATTCTTAAAAAGTGGGGTTATATGTTATGAATTCCATTTGATTGCTCAGATCAAATGGCTGAAACTAGATCTTCCAATTCTTAAACTGAGAAGTACTGTACCCTACTCCTGCTTCTATTTTCCTCTACCACTCTTCCAATTGAGTAGGATATTGAGGGTATCTCTATTTTCTAAGGAGACATGGGGGTGAGAAGTAGAGGGGGATCTTGTTCATATTCCCATCCATATTTTCCCATAGGTCTCATTGATCTGCGGAATTATTGTACATAACACTTTTTCTCTTTCTAAACTCAAGATCATATTTGTAGGGGATATTACTTCCCTTCTTCTTAAGGAAACCATAAGAAGTTCCCATATTTTTTTAGCATCCCTCATAAATATCTTCAAAATTTTCCTCCTCATAGGGGGTAAAGCTATCAATACATTTTTATAAGTTGGCGAAATAATATGTCTTGAATAGTTCATCAAAGGCATGAGTTCTAAAATGTGAAGGTAGAAGGTTTACCATAGTGAGCTCTCATGCAGAGACCGGTTGAGCTAGCTTTTAATAAAAACTCAGAATTCCTTCCTTCCATGCAATCTTGTTTTGTAGAAAAGAGACAACTGCATTGAGTTGACTTTCCCCTACATACAAATTGATCATAAATACTATGTTTTTTTCTAGCATCAGATTACAAAGATAGAATTAACATAGAATATTTTTCTTCTCAGGAATGGATAAAGAATAATCTGTCATGAATTCATATTCATCTTTTAGTTCATGTGGAAGTCTATATGCAATCCTTGACAGCTACCAATGAATGAATTCTTCTTCTAAAAACACAATATATGTAGGAGAGGGCCTCCTGCAGGCAAGAAAATTTTCACTCATAATGAAAACCATATGTATTTTTACAATAAATTTATATTTGTGTCCTTCTTCCTTATAAAACTTTTCTTCCCACTCTCTTCTTGCCTTCTTTTCTTCTACCATCTTGGTCTTCAAATCTTCATTTGATGTTTTAGCTTCTCTAAGTTCCCTGCAAGTATCATTCCATAGTTGTTTGAGTGGTAAATAAGTTAACTCAGTATGTGTAGAGACTGAGGACACAAGATTTTGTTTTCTGGAAGTTTGACATTATTCTTCTTTCTCTATTAGTTGTTTTTAACTACTGATAATTCCTCAGTCCTAACTGCAAGCTGAATTTTTAGCTCTCTAATGATTTTTTCCCTCTGTTCTAATTTGAGTTTGAGGAAATCCAATTCCTCATCCTTTTCCTTGATAATGAGGTCTCCTCTAGAAAATAACAGAGCCTGTTTAACCTGATGTCTTTCTTCTTCCTCTGAAATTTCTTAGGGAGTTAAGCATTCTTCTTTTATCAAAGGAAATTTAGCTTTTTTTCTCTAGGATGCCAAAGCTTCCTCTTCATGTGATGATGTTGATGGTTTAGCCAATTCTTGAAAATCCTACTTCTCAAGTCTCTCATCTCCTTTTTCCATCTCAGCTTGGCTTAGTTCAGGAGGAGTCATGGCCATGCTGCCCTAAATATCAACACCTTCCTTTTCCATGTTTTCCTATTCACTCCTTCCCTCTGGGGGTTCCATTGACCTCTTATGAATTTTCCTTCTTTGGGGAATTTCAACATGCCCAATGGTGGATTTACTTCTAGATCTTCTTCTTACTTTTAATACTTTATCTTGCACGAGTGAGCTATCATTGTCAGAGACAACTATTATCTCTTCTGTAGCTACTACAGAAGAAGGAATTTCCTTCAAAGGCACATAAGCCTCTATTGTTTTGGTTTTTGTCATATATCTTCTTATTTTTGGTATATTCTCTCTTCCCACTTCCTTATGTTCTTCTACAGGGGAATCAATTTCTAAATTAGTTGAAGGAGAAAATGGAGTTGGTATTCTCCTTCTGATAATATCAGGTTTTTTCTTAAACTTCCCAAAGAACTTTTCTCAAATTTCTTCTCCATTTTTATTTGAAATAAAATGGTGTTGGTATAATAAATAAACTAACTTGTGATGCCTGATTGTACCAACACCATAAAAATACCTCTAGGCCCTGGTCTGGATAGAATAAAAAAGAAACCCTATAATGTTTATTATGTATTCTGGTTTTGTGGCTCCATATTTAAGATATATGAGCATCTTCAGGACTTCTTTTCCTACAGAACCAAATTAACCATCATAGGTTAAATACTTCACTATCCAAAATTCTACCCTATCAAAGGGTTTGGGTGAACTGGCCCTTTTGACGCCTTTTATGACTTTCTTTGTATTGTAAATGTATTGCGGTTTATTTTCCCCTTCTTCTAGTAGGATTTCAACAAGTTCTTTCAAGGTCCCTTTGGCAAGATGTGAGACATGCACAATTAGCACTCCAGAAACATTACTGATTGTATTCACAAAAAAAGGAATAAAAATATTTCTGACCTTTGTCTTGGATTACTCTAGGTTTATGACGAATTCTCTTACTAATTCTTCATTATACTATGAATTTTTTTAAGGAACTCTAGCAATTCTGCATGCTCAAAGATAGATGCCACTTATTTGTATCCGAGCAGCTGGGAATCATCCTTTGGTTCTGATTTCTTTTTTAATCCCCATATCGACTAAAATTTTATTTCCTTTAATTATGTAAAAATCCGTTGCAGGGATTCTTCCTTAGCTACGGAACTGATGATTTTATCTACGGAAACTCTATTCTTTGCTACTTCTCCCTCAAAATTTCTCTGCAACTTATTTCACTCTATTGATTTTACACTAATGATTACTATGCCACCATTTATTCCATCCTAATCATCTTCATGATTACTCTTGCTAACTATGCCACCACTTATTCTATCCAATTCATCTTCATGATTACTCACTTTTAATCATAATGTATAAATAGATGACTCATCATACCAAATTTTAAATCAAGTCTAATCACAAATGCAAACTTTTAATCTAACCCTAAATAAGTTAAAATATATAATTACCATCCTTGATGATGTAATCCTTTTGTTATGATGACTGATCATTCCTACAAGTGAAACAAAAAAATGGTTAGATAAGACAAATGGAATTCTAAAGAATTTCCTTTTATTTGAATTAGCCAAATGAGGAGGTCAACCGCCATTACTGGTTTTCAATTGACCTCTGAGAGAAATTTTATTTTATTTTTTTGGGGAAGGAAACACCATTTATTGGTTTTCATTTTCTTCCCTTTATTCTGGATCTATGATCTAGCTATTTAATCATTTTGAAAGAACTGAGTTCTTCCATATGAGAAAATTATTTGTCTGCTTTAATCTTCCTCAAGAAATCATCCTTAGTGGGAGGCTTCCTATAGATGTTTAGCCTATGTCCATTGACCAAGAGTGTTCTCCATATGCCATAAATGAGATGCAACTGAATAGAACCATTGTCGAATATATGCTTAATCGGATAGGGTCCCAACCATATGGTTATCAATTTTTCCTTGAATTGTTGGTACTTAGATTCAAACAACAATGCCCAGTCTCCTACTTTGAATTGTCTTTTCTTGATATGTGTGTCATGCCATTGCTTCCTTTTCTCATTGATTATCTCTGTCTGCTCAACTGCTTCTATCCTTAATTCATCCAATTCATTGAGTTGAAGTATTCTATCCTTTTGAGTTGCATCCAACTCAATATCCACCTTAACTATTGTACTCAATGTCTGTAGTTCAAAATCAATGGGAAACAAGGGATTTTTCCATAGACTTACTCTTATGGTGAAAATCTGGTTGTAGTTTTCCAAGATGTATTATAAGCCCAGATAGCTTCAGGTAGTCTCTTTACCCAATCTTTTTTCCCAGCTTCAATTATTTTGGTAAGGATGTATTCCAATTCTCTGTTTGTTACTTCAGCTTGTACATTTGATTGTGGATGATAAGGAGATGAATTCCTATGATTGATATGGTAATACATTATGAAATATTGGATTATATTAGACATAAATTGTGGTCCCTGATATGAAACTATGATCCTTGGTGCTCTAAATTTTACCATAATTCTCTTGCAAAGGAAATCAAAAAATTCTTCTTCAGTGGCATTTGTGAATGCCTGCACTTTTGGCCACTTTTTCACGTAGCCAGTACACACAAGAATATATTCCTTTCCTTACGAAGGAGGATTAAAGGGACCAAAAAAATCCAATCCCCATCTCTCAAATGGTTCAATCACTACTTGAGGTTGAAGAGGCATTTCATTGATGAAATTTGGTTGACCCATCCTTCGAAAAATATCACACCGCTTGATATATCTCTTCACATACTTGTATAGAGATGGCCAATAATAACCAGTAATAAGTATCTTATGAGCTATTCTTTTCACTAAATAGTGTCCTCCACTTGGTTCATCATGACATGCTCTAAGGATGTCAAAGATTTCATATTTTTTTACGCACTTGCGTAAAACCAAATCGGGGCCACATTTAAATAGCATTCCATTTAACTATTTGAATTGTGCATTGGTTTTGATTAAATTATTTGTTTGTTTCTTAGTGAAATAAAGAGGGAACATCCCTGCTGCAAGATAATTTTCCATATGAGCAAACCATGGTGTAACCTCTGAAATAGAAAACAACTGTTCATCTGGAAAGTTATCCTTGACTTGATCTTTCTCCCCTGTAGTGGTTAGTCTTGACAAAAAATCATCTACCACATTAGATTTACCTAGATTGTCCACAATGGTAATATCAAATTATTGTAACAGTAATAACTATCTAATTATTCTTCCTCCGACCACTGGTTTGTTAATTAAATATTTAATTGTTGAATGATCTGTGTGTACAAATATTTTGTACCCTGTAATGTAATTTTTGAATTTATTGATTGCATAAATCACAACAAGAAATTATTTTTCAGTGGTGGTGTAATTATTTTTAGTGGGAGTAAGATTTTTACTAAGATAATAAATAGCATACATTTTCCTTCTTCATCTTTCTGTCCTAAAACTGCACCAATGGAATTATTTGAGGCATTTGTTTGGATATGAAATGGATTTTCCCAATTATGTCCTCTCAATATTGGGGCAGTGATTAATTTTTCTTTAATTTATTCAAAAGCATGCTGACACTTTTCATTCCAAAGAAATTCATAGTCCTTGGTTAGTAAATTAAACATGGGGGCAGAAAGTTTACTGAAATATTTGATAAAGGGGCTATAGTTCCCAACATTTTTTTAAAATGACTTGATATCTGTGGGGATATGAGGAATAGGTAAATCTGAAATGATCCTAATTTTGTTTTGATCAAATTGAATTCCTCATTTTAAAATAGGGTTTCCTAATACAATCCGCTAATCAATAATCATTAAACATTTTTCATGACTCAGAGATAGATTGTGTTGCTCACATCTTGTTAACACTCTATCTAGATTTCTCAAAGCATCCTCAAATGTATCTCTGTGGATGGTTAAGTCATCCATATATACCTTAACACAATAATTTGTTAGATCAACAAAGATTGCAAGTAAAAATCTCTAAAAAAATTTAGTAGCATTGCATGAGCAGAATGGTAACACCCTATAGGAAAAGGTACCCCATGGACATGTAAATGTAGCTTTATCCTGATCTTCAAAAACAACTCTGATTTGATTTTATCCACTGAATCCATCCAAGAAGGAAAAGTATTGTTTACCGGAAAGGTTATCTAGGACTTGATCTATGAATGGTAAGGGAAAATAATCTCTCAAGGTGGATTTATTCAGTTCCCTATAGCAAACACATATTCTCCATTTTATATTCTTTTTAGGAAAAATTACAAGAGGATATACCCACTGACTATCTGAGATAGGGTAGATAAAACCTACTTGTAATAGTTTTTCAATTTCTTGTTTGACTATATCCCTTAAGGCTGGGTTAATCCTTCTCTGACGCTGCCTAACTGGTTTAATGGTTTCAGTATAGATGTGATGAGTGTAGATACTTGGGTGAATTCCCTTCATGTATTTTTAATCCCAAGCAAAATCTTTAGTATGATTTTTTAGAACATCAAACAATTTAGCTTCTTCATCATCGTTCAACCATCTATTAATATTCAAAATTTTACAGAGTTGAATCTCAACATGCTTGGTTCCAATGTGTGATGAACTATTTTGTTGAAAGGGTTAAATTAAAGTATTTAGTGGACATGTATGTGGTAACAACATATGATATGTAGCAACATCTCCAAAAGTTCCTTGAGATAGAATATTGGAAAAAGGATAGTAATGAGAATTATGATACTTATGTCTTTGTAGGTCAAAATCTTTGTCACTGCTAATTTCTAGGAATTCTTCACCACTCCTTGATGTATTTGAAACTGAAGCTACTAATTATTTCTCTCTTCACGAGAAATATCATTCCTCCAGAGTGAAATTATTTCCAATCACAAAGAACCGTTGTTGTTGTGATTCCGGAACTAAATATGGTGGTTCCAGAACTTCACGAGGTGGTTACAGAACTAAATGTGGTGGTTTCAGAACTAAATGTGGTGGTTCTGGGACTAAGTTCACAAGTTTTGGGACTAATTTCGTAGGTTCTGAAACTATGGTCGCAGGTTCCAGAACTATAGTCGTAGGTTCTAGAACTATTTTTTATTTCTTTGAGGACAACTATTTCTCATTCAATGGTAAATTAATCATCTCTTCTACTTCTCTTACATGATACTACAATGTGTTCATAGCCAAATAAGACAAAATTTTCTTATTACTGTCAGGAGAATCAACCCAAAATTGTTCTTGATTGTTAATAAAAGGTCATGCAGAAGGATATAAGGAAATTTGCTTAGATTTCTTACCATTCAAGATAGTCATATCACCTGACCTACAATCAATTAAGGCAACAACTATAGCTAACCATGGTCTACCCAAAATAATGGGATAACCCAATGTTTTACCTTTTGGCTACAGTATAAGGAAGTTAACTGGATATTCCCATGACTCCACCATAACCGCCACATCTTCAATAGTCCCTTCTAGTTTTTCTATAGACTATTTTTCCATCTACAATATGGTATTAGTAGGTTGTATACCCATTAATGGTATTGTTTTCAAAGTTCCCACTATTGTTACATTTATAGCCACATCAAAATCTACCAAAATGTTGTGTATATCCTTAATCCCTATAGAGACTGAAATAACAGGACTTCCAGGATCTCTATATTTGGGAAGTAAAAGTTTTCCGCTAGTAAATCAACAAGTTTCCCATCTACTTTGATAGTCTTTGGGTACTATTTCTTCCTTCTAGGATTTTCAAACATAACATTTTCATTAATTATTTCAATTTTAGAATGTCCTTAATTTCTTGTAACAGTGATATTTCAATTTTTAATTTCCTTAGTTCCTATACCAATTTAGATTTCTTGGTTTCTATAGCTTTTTTAAATCTGTCTGGAAATTGAGTCTCAGTAGTTTCGCTATCTGGCTCCTATTTTATTTTTATATCCTCTTTTAGAACAACAGTTCTAGGGATTTAATTTTCTTCTATCATTTCAGTGATTATAATAGGTGGACTGCTAAGTATTTTTCCAGATCTAGTTTGAATATCCTTACAATCCTAGACATTTAGATCAATTGATTTTTCTGGTTCTGTTCCATAAACAAGAGTTATTTGTTTGTTTCTCAGGTTTGCTACTGGCTATGATGGTATTTACGTTTGGACTATATTCTTAGTTTGTTAATTCTATGTAGGGGATCCTATGATGGCCTGTTGATTCTAATTTGGATATGTTTTTCCTTGAGCATAATTACTAGGGTTCCATCTAGGTTGTGACCAAGCATAAGGATTTCCTTGACCAACCCATGGTTATTGATGTCCTTGAGCATACCAGGATTGAATTGCTCAATCCTGAGTGCTCCATGATGGTTGAGGTACCCAAGGTGGTTATCCCCAATTTTGTGGTACTATTTGAGCAGCCCATGACATCGTCCATGGATTATGAATTGATCTTGGCAGAAAATGCCCTTGGTGAGGTTGTCTCTGAACAAAATTCAATTATTTTGTTGTGGATGATGTATTGGTTTGTTTAAGATAATTCTTTATTACTAGGAGTAGAGAACAAGCATCAGTATCATGTTCTTTAGATTCACAGATAAGAGAAATTTATGTTTTATCTGAAGAACAGTCTCTTATTGCATGCTTCTTCCTGCATCTAGGACAATACACAACCAATGGTTTAGTTTTGGCATTTTATTTAACTTGTAATCCATCCACAGTAGAGGTTAATTGAACTAAAATGTATGTTTTAAAGTTTTCTAACTCATCCATTAATTTTTTCATATCTAGATTCAGACTTTTCACCAATTTTCCTTTTCTAGGTCCACCCCTTGTTCTGGAATAGCTTCTACAAATATCCTTGATTTAATTCATCATTAATTGATAAATTCCTCGAGCTCCTATCAAGTTAAGGGATTCCCTAGATTCATCATACAAACCCTAAAGAAAAATGGTTGTACTTAACTCCTCTTGAAGTACAAATCCACACCTTTTTCTCTCAAAGAGGAATCTATCTAAACAGTCTTCTATATTTTCATCCTCCTATTTTATTTTGAAGAATTATTCCTTCCTATTTCTCCCTCTACAATAATCCTAGTATTTGTCTGGGAAGGAAGTTTCCATTTGTGCCCAAGTGGTAATAGATTTGGATGCTAATCCCATGAACCACCTCATTGCTGCATCCTTTAGAGTGGATGGAAACAACTTGATTTTTTGATTATCCATTTTTAGTCATAGGTATGACATAGTACCTTGTACTCAAACAAATATTGGTTAAGGTATTCAGATGGCATCCCTCTAAATGTGGGTATTTGTGTAGGTGAGATATTTTTCATTGGTGTATCATCATCACCCAATTGGATTGGATAAGTAAAGGTCCTATCAGGTTCTCTTTCAGGTCCCGTGCCATTCTTAAAATATTTTCTGAATTTTCCTCCAAATCAATGTGGGATGTGGTATGCCTTAGGAAGGTGAAAAATTAGGAGTACAAGGTTCGATACTAGATTGAGAATAAAAAATCGCCCTAAATGGATCTTGAGAAATTATATTTCTCCTAAAAGTTCTACTTCCTTCAGGTGACTGATCTAATAATTCCAAAGGTGGAAATTCTATTTCTTGTATAATAGGGGATGATGGTGCCTCCAATTCTTAATCAATTTATTTATTTAGACTAGAGGATGTTATGAATTCTTGTGAATATGTTCTTAGGAGGAATCTACCCTTTGAGTCTCGTGGTCTACTCATATATTTTATGATATAGTAGGGAAGATCCTTCAATTACTAGATGTATGATTGTTGCTCTTGCTAACACCTAATTAGAAAATTCCAACTAGTGATCCCCGGAAATGGTGCCAAAAATGATGGGTTTCATTATTCCCTTCATTTAATCAACTTCTTTTTGATGTCATATTCAAACTAGGGGTGTTTCTAAAGCTATATACAACAAGAGTAATCCTATTAATTTATTAGTTGACTGTAGCTATTTTTTTGTATTTTCTAGGGGATCTTTTCATTGTCTTAAGGAATTCTTAGTAAAAACATTATTTAAATCATACTAAGAAAACATGTTAAAAGGAAACACACTTTGGAGAATGGAAATAAACACACAAATTTTTGGAAGTAAATGCACTTTTTTTTGGAAATAAACACACTTTCTTTTAGTGCTTAAAAACTGTTAGCGAGAAGAATAAGAATCTATCTAGACACCTTCAGGAACAAGTATACAATAGAGTCTAACTAGAAGAATTAAAAGTGATACAAAATTAACATATCTAAACTTATTTTCTTAGGAAATATAAATACCAAATAGACAAATATCCTAGTCCTTAGGGGAGTGGGCCCTTGCTCCTTGAATATGGATTTAACAACTTAGAATTCTCTCAAACAGGAATGGCTATTTATTGATAAAACATTTGGTTTTACAAAAAATACTAGATCTGTATACTTATTCGCTATCTATATCTATCTTCTCTGTTCTATCTCTATATATTTATCTACTACCGGTCTACTTATATATATTTACAATCATATTTGTCTCTACGATTCTGATGAAATTGAATTGTGCCCAGAATAGATGATGACTCAGATTGTGGTTGATCAGAAAACTATAAGATAACCATCCATGGATCTGTGATCGGAAGTATTATGATCCTTTCTTTATTGAAAGGGTCTTTGATGCTAAATCACTGGATGTGGTTAGAATAGATAAACTTCGATCAGTTTCGGAACTTCAGAGAAGTTATAGAACCATAGGAAATTGTTAAGGATCAAAACCATGAGAGTTCTGGAACTAAGTCCAAAAATTCTGGAACTAAATACTGGAGTTCCAAAACTAAGTCCGAAAGTTCCAGAACTAGATGATGACTATTTAATGGAGTTTTGGAATTAAGCTGTATTATAAAAAATGCTACCGAAAACATTATGAATGCTACATACTTCATTTCTTCAACTGATTAGACTTGCTTCATTACAAAACTAAATTTCAAACACACTTTGTCAGGAATTTCAGAGATTTTAAACGTTAGAATCACAATCAATCAAAAGACGGAAAATCACATCCTAACTCATATCAGATCAAATAAAAGTAACAAAATGAAATCAAACTTAATAAAAAGGAGAATAATATGAGATCATTTATTATACATTTAACAGGCATATTCTGGCCTCATCATCAGCATTCTCAATTGTGTGTTTATTTTCAAAGAAAGTTTGTTTGTTTTTGTAACATGTGTTTACTTACAACAATCTATTTAATTATGTAAATGTGTGTTTATTTCTATCAATTTATTTATGTAGAGAGTGTTTACTTCCAGCAAGTTTTCATAGTTTTATTTCAATAAGGTTTTGGCCAAGAAGTCCTCAAGACATTGAGAAAATCACCAAGAAAATATATAAAAAAAGAAAACAATTACCTACAGTCAATTACTAGATCACTAATATTTCTTGTTGCATATAGCTTCGAACACCACCCCTGGTTTGAATATGACATCAATAAAGAGTTGATTAAATGAAGGGAATAATGACACCCATCATTTTTGGCATCATTTTCAGGGAATCAATAGTTAGAATTGTCTAATTAGGTGTCAAAAAGAGAAATAATCATACATCTAGTAATTGCAGGATCTTCCCTATGTCATCATAAAATTTATGAGTAGACGAAGATACTCCAAGGGTTGATTCCTACCAAAAATATATGAACAAGAATCATCATCTTCTCAATCAAATAAGGAAGTTGACCAAGAATTTGAAGCACCATTTTTCCCTGTTAGACAAGAAGCATAATTTCCACCTTTGGAATTCTTAGATCAATCACCAGAAGGAAGTAAAACCTTTAGAAAGAAGATCATATCCCAAGACCTGTTTAGAGAAAGTTTTGATTAAAAATTGAGTAGTCAACCTCCTACTCCTGACTATTCACCTTCCCCAAATAAAATCGCATACCATATTGATTGGGAGAAAAATCTAGAAGGTACTACAAAAATGGAACGAGAAGATGAAAGAGAACCTAATAGGACCTTCACTTATCCAATTTAATTTGATGATGATGATACACCTATGAAAAACATTTCACATGCATATTTACTCACATTTAGAGGGATGTCATCTGAATACCCTGACCAATTTATGTTTGAATTCAAAGTACTAGGTGAAACTTATGATTACAAAATAGATAATCAGAAACTCAAGTTGTTTCCATATACACTGAAGGATGCAACAATGAGGTGGTTTATTGGATTAACATCTAATTATATTACCACTTGGGCACAAATGGAAGTTACCTTCCTAGACAAGTATCAATATTAGTGTAGAGGGAGGAATATGAAGGAAGAATTATTCAAAATCAAGCAGGAGGAGGATGAGAATATGGAATATTATTTAGACATATTCCTCTTTGTGAGAAAAAGATGTGGATTTGTACTACAAGAAGAGTTAAGCACAACCGTTTTTCTTAAAGGTCTGGATGATGAATCAAGGGAGGCACTTGATCTAATGGGAGGTGGAAACATTGATCAAATAAGAATGAATGATATTAAATACATTTGTAGAAACTATTCACGAACAAGGGGTGGACTTAGAAAAGGAAAAACAGTTAAAAATTTGAACCCAGATATGAACAAATTAATGGATGAATTGGAAAACTTTAAAATAGACATTTTAGTTCAATTAAACTCCACCATGGATGGATTGCAAGCTAAAGAAAGTGCTAAAATTAAACCATTAGCTATATATTGTCCTAGATGTAGGAAGAAGGATGTAATAAGAGATTGTCCCCTGGACAAAACAAAAATGTGTCTTATATGTGAATCTAGGGACTATGAGAGTAATGTCTATTCTCTTCTTCCATTTATTAAAAATTAACTTAAACGAAGCATTATTCTATCCACATCAGAAGAAGAAAATTTTGACCAGAGTCAACCTAGCCATGGGCAGTTCATACCCAGGTCAGTTTTTGACCCCTAGATGATTCCATGGGTAGCTCAGATGGTGCCATAAGAGTAGGGACAACCAATTTGGGAACCTTAACCAACATGGAATCCTCAGGATTAGGTAGTTCAATCTTGGAATTCCCAAGGACACCAATAACCATGGTCTAGTCAAGGAAACTTGAATGCTTGGTCATAACCTAGGTAGAGCCATAATAATTATGCTCTAAGGAGGACATATCCCAATCAGAATCAACAAGTCATAATGGGCTCCTCAGCACAAAATTCACAAAATGAAAATGTGGTTGAAACCCAAATACCAACACAACCAATAAAAAACCCAATAAACAAACAAACAACTCATGTCTACAGAACAAAACCAGAAAAATTAGTTGATCTGAATGCCATGGATTGTAAGGATATTCAAATTAGATCTGGAAAAATAATTAATAGTCCACCTATTATAATCACTGAGATGATAGAAGAAACTAAAACCCGTAGTATGTTTTTTCCCAAGATGTAAAAGAAAAATATAAGAAGCCAGATAGCAACTCTACTGAGACTCCATTTCCAGAGAGATTTAAAGAAGCCATAGAGACTAAGGAATCTGAGTTGGTACAGGAAATAAAGAAATTGAATATTGAAATACCATTGTTATAAGAAATTAAGGACATACAAGAATTGAACAAATTAATATAATTATATGTTTAAAAAGAGCTGGAAGGAAGAATAAGTATCCCAGGACTATTAAGGTAGATGGGAAACTTGCTGATTTATTAGCAAGAAAAATTTTGCTTCCCAAATACGAAGATCCTGGAAGTCCTGTTATTTCTGTCTTTATAGGGAATAAAGATATACATAATTTTTTGGTTGATTTGGGAGCGGCTATAAATGTGATGATAGTCGACACTTTGAAAACATTTCCATTAATAGGTATACAACCTAATAACACCATATTATAGATAGCAGATCAGTTATGGTGGAGTCATGGGAATATACATTTGATTTCCTTATATTGCAGCCAAAAATTAAAACACTTTTCTATCCCATTATTTTGGGTAGAACATGGTTAGCTACAGTTTCTGCCTTAATTGATTTAAAATCATGTGATATGAATATCTCAAATGGTAATAATTCTAAGAAAATTTCCTTATATCCTTCTCTATGAACTTCTGTTGATAATCAAGAACAATTGTGGGTTGATGCTCCTGATACTTATAAGAAAAACCTGTCTTCTTTGGCCATGATCACGTTGCAGGATCACGTACTTGAGGTAGAAGATATGATTAATCAACCATGGAATGAACACCAATTGTCCTTGGAGAAATTGGGAATAGTTCCAGAACCTACGAACTTAGTTCCCGAACCTACAAACTCTATTCTAGAGTGATCACATTTAGTTATGAAACCACACCAAAAAAAATTCCATGTGACTGTACATAATTTCTCTCTGAATGAATGAGATTTATCTTGGGGAGAGGAAGAATTAGTACCTTCAGTTTCAAATATATCAAGAAATGGTGGATAATTTCTAGAAAGAAGCAGTGACGAGGAGTTTGACCTACAACAAGATAATTATCATAACTCTTCCTACAGTCCATTTTCCAATATTTTGTCTCAAGGAACTTTTTGAGATGTTGCTAGATATCATATGTTATTGCCACATGAATTTCCACTAAATACCTTAATGGAACCCTTTCAACAAATCAGTTCATCACACATTGGAACCAAACATGTTGAGATTCATCTGGGTAAAATTTTGAACATTAACAACTGGTTAAAGAATGATGAAGAAGCTAAATTGTTTTATGTTCTGAAAAATCATACTAGATTTTTTTCTTGGGACTAAAAATATATGAAAGGAATCCATCCAATTATTTACACTCATCACATCTAAAATAAAAACATTAGACCAATTAGGCAACCTCAGAGAAGGAATAATCCATCCTTAAGAGATATAGTCAAGCAAGTAATTGAAAAATTATTACAAGCAAGTTTTATCTACCCTATCTCATATAGTCAGTGGGTGTCTCCCCTTGTAATTGTTCCTAAATAAAACATAAAATGGAGAATTTGTATTGACTATATGGAGCTGAAAAAATTCCCACTGAGAGATTATTTTCCCTTACCATTCATTTATCAAGTCCTAGACAACCTTACAGGTAAGCAGTAATTCTCCTTCCTGGATGGCTTTAGTGGATATAATCAAATTAGAGTTACTGCTGAGGATCATGAAAAAACTAATTTTACATGTCCATGGGCTACCTTTACCTACAGGGTATCACCATTTGGATTATGTAATGCTCCATAAACCTTCTAAAGAGTTATATTAGTAATTTTTACAGACTTAACAAATGACTATGTGGAGGTATACATAGATGACTTCACTGTGCATGGAGACACATTTGATGATGCTTTGAGAAATTTAGATAGAGTATTAAAAATATGTAAGTAACACCATCTGTCTCTTAGTCATGAGAAGTGTTTGATGATGGTTAATGAGGGGATTGTATTAGGACACCACATTTCAAAAAGAGGAATTCAGGTTAACCAAAACAAAATCAAAATTATTTCAGACTTACATATTCCTCAAACCCCAACAGATATCAAGTCATTTTAAGGCATGTTGGATACTATAGGTGCTTTATTAAGGATTTTAGTAAAATGTTTTCCCCCATGCTTAATTTTCTTACCAAGGATTTTGAATTTATTTGGGATGAAATATATTAGCATGCTTTTGAGGAAATCAAAGAAAAATTAATCACTACCCCCAATATTGAGAGGACCTAATTGGGAAAAAACTTTTCAAATCCAAACAGATGTCTCAAAAAAATCTATTGGTGTAGTTTTAGGACAAAAATATGAAGAAGGGAAAATGTATGCTATATATTACCTAAGTAAAAATCTTACTCCCACTGAAAAAAATTACACTACCACTATAAAATAATTTATTGTTGTGATCTATGTAATTAATAAATTTAGACATTATATCACAAGGTATAAAATATTTGTACATAAAGATCACTCAACAATTAGGTTCTTAACGAAAAAATCATTTGTTGGAGGTATGATAATTAGATGGTTTTTAATTTGACAATAATTTGATATTACCATAGTAAATAATCTGGGAAAATATAATGTGGTAGCTGATTTCTTGTCAAGATTGACCACTATAGGGGAGAAAGATCCCGTTAAGGATAACTTTTCAGATGAACAATTGTTTGTTATATCAGCTAATACACCATGGTTTGATGATATGGAAAATTATCTTGCAACAAGGAGGTTTCCTCCTTTCACTAAGCAACAAATGAAAAACTTGATCAAAAGCAGTGCACAATTTAAATGATTAAATGGAATGTTGTTTAAATGTGGTCTTGATTTGGTTTTACGTAGGTGTGTGAGAGAATATAAAATATTTGACATACTCATGTTATGTCATGATGAACCAAGTGAGGACACTTTTTCAGTGAAAAGAACAACTCACAAGATAATTGACACTAGCTATTATTGGTCATCTCTATAGAAAGATGTGAAGAGATATAAAAAGCGGTGTGATCCATGTTAAAGGATGGGAAAACCAACTTTTACCAATGAAATACCTCTGCAACATCAACTAGTGATTGAACCATTTGAAATATGGGGGTTGGATTTTGTTGGTCCCTTCAGTCCTCCTTCATAAGGAAAGGAGTACATTTTTATGTGTACTGATTATGTGACAAAGTGGGCATAAGTGCAGGCTTTAACAAATGCCACTAAAGAAGCAGTAATTGATTTCCTTTGGCACAAAATTATGGTAAAGTTTCGTGCACCAAGAAGTATAGTTTCATATCAGGGGCCACAATTCATGTTTAATATGATCCAAGCCTCTACAATGCATTATCAGATAAATCATAGGAATCCATCTCCCTATCACCCCAAAAAAAATGGACAAACAAAAGTAACAAACAGAGAATTGGAAAACATCCTTACCAAAACAATTGAATCAGGAAGGAGATAATGGGAAAAGAGACTACCTGAGGATTTTTAGGCATATAATAAAACTTTGAAGACTACAACAGGATTTTCACCATATGATTTAGTCTATGGTAAAAATACATTGTTACCTATTGAATTTGAATTACAAACATTGAGGACAATAGCTAAAGTAGGTATTGAGTTAAGGATGGAAGCACTTCAGCAGACAGAGATAATCCAAGATCAAAGAAAGCAATGGCATGACACACAGATCAAGAATACGCAATTCAAGGTAGGAGACTGGGCATTACCTGTTTGATTCTAAGTACCAAAAATTCAAGGGAAAGTTGACAACCAGATAGTTGGGACCCTATTAGATTGAGAAGATATTTGAAAATGGTTCTATTCAGTTACTTCCCATTGATGGTAGTAGAAGTACACTTTTGGTCAATGGACATATGCTAAAACTTTATAGGAAGCCTCCTACTAAGGATGAATTCTTGAGGAATATTGAAGTAGACAAAGAATTTGATCATATGGAAGAACCCAATTCTTCCAAAATGATCAAATAATTAGATGGATAGATCTAATATAAAGGGAAGATAATGAAAACTAGTAAATGGTGTTCTCTTCCTCCCAAAAAAAGAAAAATAATAATTAAAAAGGGAAGGAATGAAAAATAGTAAATGGAATTCTCTTCCCCAAAAAATTTCTCTCAAAGATCAATTGAAAACCAACAATGGTGATTGATCTCCTCAATAAATGGCTGATCCAAAATAAAAGGAACTTTGAAATTACAACTATCTTTTCTAACCATTTTTCCTTTTGTTTCACTTTTAGGAATGATGAGTCATCATGACAGAGGTATTACATCATCAAGGATGGTAATCATGTCTTTAACTTATTAAAGGTTAGACTAAAAGTTTGCATGTGTGATTGGATTTGATTTAAAAGTTGGTATGATGAGTCATTTATTGTACATTATGATTAAAAGTGAGTAATCATGAGGATGATGTTGGTGGAAAAAAAGTGGCAGCATATTTATGATGATCTATCATTTATGTGGAATAAACAAAGTGAAGAAGCAATTGTAGAAAAATTGTAAGGAAGAAGCAGAAAAATTAGATTTGCATTCTGCATCTAAACACAACAATTCCGTAGCCAAGCACAGTAGTTCCCCAGCTAAACCCATCTGTTCAAAAACTAAGAAAATATTTCTATAGCCAATCCGAACAGAGTAATAATTTTAAGGAGAATGAATTTGAATCACCCTTTTTACCATGGGGATTAAAAATAAGTTGAAACCTGAGGATGATACCTAGCTTCTTGCAGATGAAGAAGTGGCAGCTATCTTTTAATAGGTAGGGTGGTTGGAATTCCTATAACATTTCTTGAAGTATAACAACAAATTGGTAAGAGAATTTTTTATAAATTTAGAAAAATCCAAAACAAAGGTTAGAAATATTGTAACTCCATTTTCTGTGAATACAATAAGCAATGTATCTGGTGTGCCAATTGTGCATGTCCCAAATCCTGTCAAAGGGACCTTAAAATAATTGGTTGAAACAATGCTACAAGAAGGGTAATCTAAACCCCAATATATTTACAACACTAAGAAAATCATAAAAGGGGTCAGAAGGGCCATCTTTCCCAAACCCTTTGATAGAGTGGAATTTCGTATAGACAATTATTAAACTTGTGATGGTCAATTTGGGTCAGTGGGAAGAGAATTCCTGAAGATGCTCATATATATTAGATATGGAGCTATAAAACAAGAATATATAGTAAACGTTCCATCATGACTCCATCCATATAATGGGAAAGAGGTATTCTTGGGGTATTGGAACAATCAAACATCAAGGGTTAGCTCATTTGGTGTGCCAACACCATTTTCTTGCAAAGAAAAATGGAGAAGAAACATGGGAATTTCAACATGCCCAACGGTGGATTTACTTCTAGAGATTCTTCTTAATTTTATTCCTTTCTCTTGCACGATTGATCTATCATTGTTAGAGACAACTATTATCTCCTCTGTAGCTACTGCAGAAGAAGGAATTTCATTCAAAGGCACAGAAGGCTCTATTGTTTTTGTTTTTATCATATATCTTTTTATTTTTGGTGTATTCTCTCTTCCCACTTCCTTTTGTTCTTCTACAGGGGAATCAATTTCTAAATTAGTTGAAGGAGAAAATGGAGTGTAATTTTCCTTCTGATAATATTAGGGTTTTTCTTAAACTTCCCAATGAACTTTTCTCAAATTTCTTCTCCATTTTTATTTGAAAGAAAATGGTGCTGGTATACTAAACAAACTAACTTGTGATGCCTGATTGTACCAACACCATAGGAATACCTCTAGGCCATGGTCTGGATAGAATAAAAAAGAAACCCTATAAGGTTTATTATGTACTCTGGTTTTGTGGCTCCATATTTAAGATATATGAGCATCTTCAGGACTTCTTTTCCTACATAACCAAATTGACCATCACAGGTTAAATACTTCACTATCCAAAATGCTACCCTCTCAAAGGGTTTGGGTTAACTGGCCCTTCTGATGCCTTTTATGACTTTCTTTGTATTGTAAATGTATTGGGGTTTAGTTTCCCCTTCTTCTAGTAGGCTTTCAACACGTTCTTTCAAGGTCCCTTTGGCAAGATGTGAGACATGCACAATTATCACTCCAGAAACATTACTGATTATATTCACAGAAAAAGGAATAAAAATATTTCTAACCTTTGTCTTGGATTACTCTAGGTTTATGATGAATTCTCTTACTAATTCGTCATTATACTTTGAATTTTTTTAAGGAACTCTAGCCATCCTGCATGCTCAAAGACAGATGCCACTTATTTGTCTGCAAGCAGCTGGGAATCATCCTTTGGTTCTGATTTCTTTTTTAATCCCCATATCGACTCAAATTCTATTTTCTTTAATTATGTGAAAATATGTTGTAGGGATTATTCATTAGCTATGGAATTGATGATTTTATCTATGAAACTTCTATTCTTTGCTACTCATCCCTCAAAATTTCTCTGCAACTTATTTCACTCTGTTGATTTTACACTAATGATTACTATGCCACCACTTATTCCACCCTAATCATCTTCATGATTAATCACTTTTAATCATAATGTATAAATAGATGACTCGTCATACCAACTTTTAAATCAAGTCTAATTACACATGAAAACTTTTAATCTAAACCTAAATAAGTTAAAAGAAATAATTACCGTCCTTGATGATGTAATCCTTTTGTTATGATGACTCATCATTCCTACAAGTGGAACAAAAAAATGGTTAGATAAGACAAATGGAATTCTAAAGAGTTTCCTTTTATTTGAATTAGCCAAATGAGGAGGTCAACCGCCATTACTGGTTTTCAATTGACCTCTGAGAGAAATTTGTATTTTTATTTTTTTGGGGAAGGAAACACCATTTACTGGTTTTCATTTTCTTCCCTTTATTCTGGATCTATGATCTAGCTATTTAATCATTTTGAAACAAATTGGTTCTTCCATATGAGAAAATTCTTTGTTCACTTTAATCTTCCTCAAGAATTCATCCTTAGTGGGAGGCTTTTTATAGATTTTTAGCCTATGTCCATTGACCAAGAGTGTTCTTCTGCTGCCATCAATGAGATGTAACTAAATAGACCCATTGTCGAATATCTGCTCAATCAGATAGGGTCCCAACCATATGGTTCTCAATTTTTCCTTGAATTGTTGGTACTTAGAGTCAAACAACAATGCCCAGTATCCTACTTTTAATTGTCTTTTCTTGATATGTGTGTCATGTAATTTCTTCCTTTGCTCATTGATTATCTCTTTCTTCTCAAGTGCTTCTATCCTTAATTCATCCAATTCATTGAGTTGAAGTATTCTATCCTTTTGAGTTGCATCCAACTCAATATCCACCTTAACTATTGTCCTCAATGTCTGTAGTTCTAAATAAATGGGAAACAAGAGATTTTTCCCATAGACTAACTCTTATGGAGAAAATCCGGTTGTAGTTTTCCAAGTTGTATTATAAGCCCATATAGCTTCAGGTAGTCTCTTTACCCAATCTTTTCTCCCACCTTCAATTGTTTTGGTAAGGATGTTTTCCAATTTTATGTTTGTTACTTCAGCTTGTCCATTTGATTGTAGATGATAAGGAGATGAATTCCTATGATTGATATGGTAATACATTGCGAAATCTTGGATTATATTAGACATAAATTATGGTCCCTGATATGAAACTATGCTCCTTGGTGCTCAAAATTTTACCATAATTATGTTCCAAAGGAAACCAAAAAATGCTTCTTTAGTAGCATTTGTCAATGCCTGCACTTTTGGCCACTCTGTCACGTAGCCAGTACACACAAGAATATATTCCTTTCTTTACGAAGGAGGATTAAAGTGACAAAAAAAATCCAATCCCCATTGTTTCACTCGGAATGATTCGTTCCTTTTAGAAACAGATAAGGTTAGGGGCTAGGAGGAATACCTGTAGAATGTCGAGATGGTGTGCGCGTACCGTAGAGAAAGATCAGGCTGATTGCGAAGATCTCCTTTTTGTCTTGGAAGGACTACCTGTAAATAAGAACACAAGACCACAAGATTTTGATTAGACAATAAATGAGGAAACTGCCTTGGGCCCAGGAAATATAAAACTTCCTTTCGAAGGTGGTCAGTTTCCCTGCTAATATGAATTAACACAAAAGACTATAAAATATCAATTAAGTTGCTTCATTGAACTGGGTAGGGGAAAGGCTGGTTTTCTGGTTTTGATCGGAGGAACCGATGCCGGTTACTGGTAACCGATGCCGATTACTGATAACCGATACCGGTGGGTTCTAGGATCTGTAGGTTAGTTGCTTTGTGGGGTAGTTGTGTTGTTTGTAAGGCTATATATAGGTGGTATTAGGAAATAAGGTGATGAGAGGTAGATGAATGATAGATAGAGGTAATATGCATGCTGGGTAGTGGATCCAAGAATGGATTTAGGAGGACTGTGATTCAAAAGGCATAAGAAATGTTATAACAGAGGACATGCAAGATGTGACTTACTGGTTTTGACGAAGATGCAAGCTAATCTCCTTTGGTGTAAACACTTCTGGTATTTCCACTCGTCTCTGCTCGGTCAAGTGAAGATCTGGACTCTCTTTTTTGCTCCCAATGATCTCTGTTGATTCAAAAATCATTCGACCTGATCCCCAAAAATGAATTTTTGATCCCTTATTTTTGGTTTGGGGAGGCCATTTACAGGGAACCGATGGCGGTTACGTAACCGACGGTGGTCGAGTAGGAACCGGCATCGGTAAGGAAAAAGTAGGCTATTTTTAGTAAAATAGCCCACCTTCCCTGCTTTTCTCCCGAGAGATCAGTTGTGGGCTTGGTCAAGTGGCTAGAAGGTCAGTTTTGGGTGCGAGTAAGGAGGCATTAGTTATGGATGTGAGTCTAGACCAAGTCATAGGTCTTAATTAGGTTAGTTTAGGGTTAGGGCTAGGTCATGATGAGGTGGCAAAATGAGGTGGCAGGTAAGGTGATGGTGGATTTATCAATTACAAGGTAATTAATAAATAATTGTGTAAGGTTTAGGTAATGAGGTTAGGTTGCGAAATGGGATGCGGGTCACAAGGGGTCGTAAAACACGAATTTGGTGTCTACATTTGCCCCTTATTGTCGTGTAGCTTGTTTTGTAAAGCTGCACGGACAATAATATGAAGTGGTTTCTCTTGTTAAGGATATAGGTAATCCCCCTCAAATCTAGCACAGATTGAGCGAAGGGGAAATCAGGGATAGGGTTGATAAAGGGTAAATGGGGTAGAGGAGATGGTAAGATGGTGGGGTAGGTCCAAGGAAGCAGATGCATGGTAAAATGCAATAGTACAACTAGGGTACATGATTTGATGAGCAAACCAGCAGTGCATAGGCAAAGGTCGATAGTTTATCCAAAAAAGGGTGATATAATCCTGGTATCCAAGGCATAGGAAGTAGCTCCAGGGTATATAATAGGTAAGGTACAGGAACGTTTAGGCGTGTTCGGCAGTACCAAATGGTTGGTTTGGTTGAGATAAACGTCATGGTCTAGGTCTAGGCAAAGTTGGTCGACAGATCAAGTCAAGGACCCTAATCATGCTAAAACACGAACAGGTGAGCTCGATGGAACAAAAAGCTACATGATGGGTGGATAAAAGTATATGTTGTTGATGTTGGGAGAGGTATCGAAGTGGTACGGCCTTGGGTCGGGCCAAATGGTTGGGGTGCGGCCTTGGGTCGGGCTGGATGGGTAAGGTAAGGCCTTGGGTCAGGCTGGATGGTGAGGGTTGCGGCGTTGGGTCGGGCCAAATGGGTAGGGCGAGGCCTTGGGTCGGGCCAAATAGGTAGGTTGAGGCCTTGGGTTGGGCCGAATAGGTAGGTTGAGGCCTTGGGTTGGGCCAAATAGGTAGGTTGAGGCCTTGGGTTGGGCCGAATAGGTAGGTTGAGGCCTTGGGTCGGGCCGAATAGGTAGGTTGAGGCCTTGGGTCGGGCCAAATGGGTAGGGCGAGGCCTTGGGTCGGGCCAAATAGGTAGGTTGAGGCCTTGGGTCGGGCCGAATAGGTAGGTTGAGGCCTTGGGTCGGGCCAAATAGGTAGGTTGAGGCCTTGGGTCGGGCCAAATAGGTAGGTTGAGGCCTTGGGTCGGGGCGAATAGGTAGGTTGAGGCCTTGGGTCGGGCCGAATAGGTAGGGTGAGGCCTTGGGTCGGGCCGAATAGGTAAACAAATGGTGTTCAACAAAGGTGGATATAGGTGATATGTGGTTAAAAAAGGGGCAAATGGTAAATAAGGGCAAAAAAATTGGGGGAAAGTTGGCAGAAAAAACCGATCTGTTCGATTATACATGACCGCATCGGTTAAGGGGGACCGATACCGGTCATTAGGGCAATAAATAAA